>JAPFSC010000071.1:0-306554 GCA_030777805.1 Fusarium sp. MBC 364
CTGGAGGGGTCATCCTTGAATCTAACCATAATAAACACAAACAGCTGCCAAGCTGTACGCAAGGCAACTTCTTCCTCCTTCAACCTTCATTTAACCTAACACAGAATTGAGATACTATACTGGATATAAATTAGATATATTACTACTTCCCGGAGATGAATTTCAGATGTAAAAGTTTATCCCGTGGGCAGATCTGAGCTAAAGCTAAAGACATACTAGCACTCCTAGTGGACGGAGAGATATCTTCAGCTAAAGTAAACAATGCGTCTGATTAAGATGTCAAGGTTGACATATAATGTATAACATAGAAGAATATAACAAAAGGTTTTACCTTCAAGCCTTTTTAACATTATTGCCTTTTCTCTTAGGAACCCGAAAAGCCCAATAAAGTCCAAGAGCTGCGCCGATGTTGACCAAGATGAATACCCAGACAAGTCCAAAGTCCCTCCAGCGTGTATCATAGCTGAGGTCAAACTGCGCCAAAAAGTCATTTGTGGTACCAATAGGGCAATAACCGCACTCATCGTGAGCGGTGGGGTCCAGCACACGTCCACCGGCTGCTTCAGCAAAAGGTCCGAGAAACTCGCCACAGCTCATGTTGCCCACAGATGGTGGCACAATGTGGAGGACCTCATAATCGGCGCAAGTGACATTGTTGTTCGCCACCGCAGTCGACATGATACCGCCTACTAGATAGGTTGCTGGACTGGCCCGGTACATAAATGTCCAGAAACCGGGGAGGTCGGCTCGAGGGACACCAATACCACAAAACAGGATACACAGCATCCAAATCAAGCTTGTAAGGACACCCGCCGTCTCAGGGAGGTCGATCCATACGATAGCAAAGTGTGCGAACGTACTGGTAAAAAGGAGGTAGACCCAGAGAAAGAGAAAGACAAGGAGTCCACGAATAGCCTCGTCATCTGGGGTGGTATTTCGGACAAACCCAACTGGGTAGTACCAGCAGAAATACATAATCACAGCCATTACCGTATTCCAAAAGAGCTCGATCAGGATATTCGCCATGATGTATGTCATCCAACGGTAAATCTTGGACGGCCGCTCACGAGATTCGTATAAGTTGCGCTGTGGCACAAACATGGGCATGATTTGTTCGTTGATGTTGATGAAGAGGACAAGAAACATGAAGATAGCCCAAAGCTGGTTCTGAAGACCTTGGATAGAGTTATTCGCACTATAGCTGAAGCCCAGGTAGAGGGACTGTATCGAATGTCAGCCTCAGGTCAAAAGTCTATTTTGTTATTGTGACTTACCGACAGCGCGATCAAGGCCGTCTTTGACCACAAATACACGGGAGACCTCCAGAAGTGCTTCGAAACACGTATCATCACTTCACGGAACTGGGTTGAGAAGGAAGCAACAAACTCTTGATGCTGAGATTTGTCTTCGACAGCACTCGCGTTACTCCTGGAGGAACCAAGGGCTCGCAGACGAGACAGTTCTTTCTTGGTCTCTTTGTACTCAGGAGAATTGCACCAGACCTGATGCCAGTCGATGCCCTCCGAAGCATCTTGCGGAGGTTTGATGACTTCAAGCATCCACTCGGCTGGGTTGGCGTCCGCTGGAATGGAGGGTGCCCCATTTCTCTCGAAGTATTCGATCAAGCTCGATGCGTTATCGCCCAAGTCTAAGAGAGGTCAATATCGTTCGAGTATTTGCGTGTGCATGCAGCCAGAGAGACAGTCACGTACCACCAAAAAAGACAGTTTTACCTCCTGGAGCAATCAGGAGGAGACGATCGAACTGGTTGAAGAGGATAGCTGATGGCTGATGAATGGTGCAGAGAACGGCCTGGCCGCTATTGGCAAGCTTTCTAATAAGCACTGAGATAGCCCATGACGTTTGGGAGTCTAGTCCAGATGTTGGTTCGTCGAAGAAGACTAGAAGTTGAGGTCTAGCAGCTAGCTCCACGCCGATAGTAAGCCGCTTTCGCTGTTCAACGTTGAGACCTTCGCCCGGCACACCAATGACGGCGCCAGCATAGTCTTGCATCTCCAAGACATCAATAACAGAGTCAACATATCGTAATTTCTCTTCCCGGGGGATTTCAGATGACTGCCGAAGGATTGCACTGAACTCCAAGGCCTCTCGGACCGTCATCGTACTAAGGTGGATATCCTGCTGCTGTACGTATCCTACCTGGTGTTGGAATGTTGCATCTGTTGGGATGCCATTGATCAACGTGTCGCCGCTGATAACACCGACCGAGACACGAGTTGCGAGAACATCCAAGAGCGTCGTCTTACCAGCGCCCGAAACGCCCTGTTATTGCACACCATTAGTCCTCTGAGCTAAAGGAATTACGATATCTGCTTACCATAAGAGCTGTGGTCTTGCCTGGTGACACCCAACCATCCATGTGATCAAGGAGACGGCGCTCTGCGCCTCCTTTGACTTTGATATCATAGCAAAGATCTTCCCAGTGGAATACCGATGTACTTGCGGTGAGGCCTTTTGCGTTGAGCGAACCGTCGTTGATATACAAGTCGCTTTTCTCAACCGCCTGGCCGCTTTGGGCTTGGGCCTCTGGGTCATCAACACCGTTTGACTTCTTTCCTTTGACAACCGAGGGCATCTGACCCTTTCTGAAGATGAGGATCTCGCCCTTGGTCTTTGGTGGCTTTGAGAACTCTGCCATGACCAAATAAGCACAAAAGAAGAAAATTGTAAAGCCACAAAGGATGCCGACGTTCCTCCATTTGTGCGAATGCTGGTAGTCGAAGGAGAGGGAGAGATACTTGCTTCCATCAACAACGGATGTTCCAGGTTCCGAGCCCACTACAGAACATATTTGTGACTCTGGTGATAAGTCCTCATATCTGGGCCCTCGCGGGACCATCGCTGCGCATGCAAACTCTCTTCCATGGAACTCATTGACCATGAGGGCCTCGAAGGAGTAGGCTAGAGGGTTGATGTAGCCCATCCACCGTGACCACCTGGGCATATAGGTTGTTGGCATGGTAAACCCGGTGTAGATCATAAGACCCATTCCAAGGAGAGCGCTAGGAATCATAGCCTGCTCTGGAGTTCTGGTGATACTTGCCAGGGTACGGAAGATGGCTGATTGAGATAGTGTAGCCAACAGCGTGACAAGGCAGAAGAAAAAGAAAGGGCCTGGCTCTCGCCGCAAGTGAGCCATAAAATAAACAAGAATATTAAAAACAAACATATTTGCAACCTTGTAGGGAAGATCGCAGAGGTAGCTAGCAATTGCTTGGGCAGACTGGTGGTAGAAGGCATATCGATTCTGCTTCTCGACGACGGGGCGCTCGGCATAGATGGTCAGGACTTCGAGCTGGCTGCTGAAAGCGTTGAACATCAAAGAGAAGAAAATGATTCCGCCGCGGTAGTAGAAGCTCGAGGAATCTGATTTCAGATTGTAAAACATGCTGCCGAGAATTAGAGCCATGATGAGGTTGAAGAGTAGAGATGCGATGGTAAAGTCTGGGTCTGCGAGAAGCCGCCTCCAGGCCCGCCAAAAGGTAAGCGAGACCTGTTGGGTGTAGGATATCATGTACGGAGAACTGGTACGCTGTGACTTGGCCTGCTCGGTACGTCTGGAATGCTGGTATTCTTCGAGTCTCTCTCTAGAGGGATGTTTTTGTTCGTACTCAGAAATCTCCTGGGTGATTTGTTGTCGTTGTTTGCTGGCCTTCCATCGCTGGGCGAAGTCGTCTGGCGTACGGGGAACCAGATGCTCAAAGCCTGGCCTGATACGACGCTCATGGGGGCTGGTCATTGACGTCAAGAAGTCGGGTACTGTCTGCCTGCCTGGGCATTGGAAACCTAGCTCCTGGAAATAACCCTTGGCCTCAGATCGTTTCCCAAAGAATATCTGCCTCCCTTCGTAGATAACAGTTACCCTGTCGAAGAGATCATATGCAGACTGAGGTGCCTGATAAAGGCTGACAGCTGATGCAACTCCAAATAGATCTGCTTGCAGACGGAGGTTCTGACAGAAGCTAATAGCGTTGGCACTATCAAGGCCTCTTGTAGAGTTATCCCAGCACTGAAATTTGGCTCGAGTGAGTGCTGCTTCAGCGATACTAACACGCTTTCGTTCGCCACCGCTGATCCCGCGAACTACATTGTCTCCCACCCGGGTATCAACCGTATGCGTCAAACCCAAGATCGCCATCATCACGTCACGGTTGATGCGGTCGAACTGTTGGCGGGAGAAGCCGGTTGGAATGTGACGGGGGCTACGGGCTCGGCTCGCAAAGGTCAAAGTCTCTCCAACGGTGAGATGGGCGAGGTGGTCGTCAAGCTCGGCATTGTAAAGAACATCGCCACGGAAGGGGGAACGAATACGGCTCGTTTCAATTCCTGAGGTACCATGTTAGAAGAAAGTGCCCGCCAAACGAACAAGTAGCGAAGAGCTTACCTCGATAGTTGATGTACGCGTCTGGGCTCACTTCGAGATCTGCCGTTTGAGATGAAAGAGTCTTCAGGAATGTCGAGCAACCGGAACCTGGCGGGCCCAAGACCAAGAGCATCTCTCCCTTTTCGACGACACCCTCGAAATCACGCAGGATGGTCAAGCGCTGTTCCTCGCGCTTGTTGTTGCTAACCAGCCTCACCAGGTCCTTGGCGACTCTGGCTACGACATTTCCGAAGGACATCTGAAACTGCGCTCCAGTGCTAGAGCCAAAGACACTGAGGTCCTTGAATGCTACGCCGAGAGCACGCGGCGGGGCAGAATCCGGATCCGACTCTGTGAGCTTGGTAAATTCCCTGGTCCAGGCACAAGCGTCGAACGTTGCTGAGTTTGGATCCAGATTGCTGGCAGGTCTTGGACTGAGAGGATTATTGGGGGTATCATCATCAGGTTGTGGTGACGATGTCGAAGTTCCCGACGAGTTTGGCTTCGCGTATGTGCTGCTGACTCTGCGTACGAGCTCCTCGATGTTCTGGTCTGTAATGGAGTTCCTTGGGCTATGTTTACCCGTGGTTCGAAGCTGCTGTTCCTCTGGTTCCTTCGATTTTTCTGTTGTCGAGGGACTGTTGGACGACATGGTGAAGTAGCCTTATTTTGAGGGAGCGTTATGCCACTGACTAGTTTGGTTAACAATACAATAACCAACAACTTTATAGATGTGGTATAACATCTATCGAAAGATGTGACAAGAGAGCGAAGGAAGCGCGTCGCACGTGGCCTTTGGATGGGAGACACAGACCTCCCGGTTGAGTGGTTGATCAGGCCGCTTCGGCCCCGAGCCACTACATAGCTCGGTGTGTTGTATTCCGACTCCCACCGCGCTGGCACTTTTGATCAAGCGCCAACAGGGTCCAAGTCTTGGTCGAGGGTGTGAGACGGAATCTCAAGGGAGACATGGGCGTGAACGTTTCGCACACAATCTCACTTCCCAACACAACCCTAGGGGAATACATGCTTGCATCGGCTGTGCCATGGTCTCAATTCCAAGGATGTCTGCAGTGTCAACTGAAGAAATTCCTCCGCTGGCTTACGATTCGAAAGTGCATATACTTGGCACGGGGTCAGGAAACTGTCCGAATGAGATTAGTGTCTCGGTGTTCGGTTCTTGGCATTGTGAGAACGGGAGAAACTTGAGCCGCCTTCCTTCGGCTAAGCTGATCGGATCCACAGACATGGATCTTAGACTAGGTACCGTACTCACCAGACATAAAGCTACATAAGCCCCGCATAAGCTTAAAAGTCGCAATTTTCTCCGACGAGTTGACTGTGCCTCCCCCGAATGTTGCATCGGTAGTGGTCCCATGAGGATTTAGCCCCAACCGGGGAACTGGTCTCATTTCAGCCGGTGCAAATCATGACAGCGTTAAAATCACACATTCTTCTGATTTGAACTCAGTTACGCCACGAAGGTAGCAGCAGCTACATAGTAATTGTTTGAGGACTTTTGGGTTAGATTAGGTTATACACCAAGTTTGGGTCCGTCATCGTGGTTCAAAGCGCATTACGTGGCAGTTAACTACAATGCTTTTTATCAACATGTGGCTAACTCAGATACTCAAAGCCAGGTAGACAGTAGACGATGTATTTGATATATCGATTTAGAAACAAGTGAACCTATTTAGACATGGTCTATGCTAGTTTCTCAGACTATCTAAGTCGACCCATTCATGGCCTCCTTTGCAGCAAGATTCTGAGCATGAAGAGCCGCAGAGCACAATTTCATCTGGCCACTGGATCCATTTCGTCGATTGTACGCCTCGCATTCCATTGTTTCTTTGGCCCAGCTGCAAATCGATGCGGCAAGGTTTTTGACATCCTCCTCTGTATTGTGGCCGTGGAAAACCAGCCTGATCCGATCTGTTCCCTTTGGAACAATAGGGAAGCTGATCGGATAGACTTGGAACCCTGCCAGTTGCAGATGTATGGCGAGGTAGAGGTTATGCTTAGGCTTGGTCCAGACAGGACAGATCTGACTGACAAATGGCAAAGCATCCCAGTCATCTTGCTCGTACAGAGGAATCCGAAGAAAGCCAGCATCATTAGCCTTGTCCCATATAGGGTTTTCAGTGATCTCCTCAAGAAATAGCTTCACGAGATGTTGGACTTTGTCCTGAGCCTAAATCGCTTGTCAATTACGCTACTGAGTATACAAAAGTACATGGAAAAAAGGGGGTCGAAAAAAACATACCGCTTGAGTCTTTCCAGCCCTCATTAACCTGTATGCAGCCCGTGTAGAAGCCACAATAAGGTTGGGAGGCGAGGTTGAGTACAGGACCGGCTTGGCGTGGTTGATCAGCATCCTCCGAACCGTGGCGTTGGAGAGGATAGTGGCACCAGAACCGCAGAACGCTTTACCGTAGTTTTGGTTCTGCACGGCAATCTCATTCTCTAGACCAAGCATGCTAACGTAGCCTTTGCCTTGTGGGCCAAAGCAGCCAGAGCTATGGGCCTCATCCACTACAAACTGCGCATTACCCCTGGGGAAGATTTCCTTGGCGGCCTGCACGAGCTCTTTGAGTGGGGACGCGTCTCCATCCATGCTATAAAAGGACTCAACGGCAATGACAATAGATCTCTGACCGTTTTTGATCTGGGGCTGGGACTCTTTGACTGCCATGAGGGTTTCCACGAAATCATTCACATCGTTGTGTCGAAACGGTTTCTGGCATAACGCAAGGCTGTTCTTCATGCCGTTGTGGATGCTTGCGTGGACGAGCTCATCATAGACAATTGCGTCGCCAGGGCGAGCAAGGGCAGTGAAGATTGCTTCATTAGCCAAGGCACCAGAGCCGAGGAAGAGTGCTGACTCGACACCATGAAACTGTGCAATTTCTCTCTCAACTGCCTCAAGGTAGGTTGAGTTTCCATTGAGAGGTCGAGTACCAGAAGCACCCAGCTGAAAGTCTGGATTGGCCTTGAGCTCCTCAAGAAAAGCTTGCTTGACAGCCCCCGAAACGCCGAGGGAGACGACGTCGCAAGAGGAAAAGTCAACAGTGGCATTGTTCGTGTGGAACATGGCGCATGCTTGTTGAGATCTGTTGGCGTCAAGTTCCTCTTCAATATTCTTGTAGAAGATTGCACCATTCTTCAGGTCAGGGCCCCGGACTTTCTGGGCCTTTGCCCATTCTTCCACAAAGGATGAGGTTCCAGCCGAGACAGTCATGATGAAAAGAGCAGTTGGGGATCTGTGTAGATGCCTCGTATGAATAGACAAAGGTTTGTTGAATAACAGTAGTACGGAGAGAGAAAAAAAGAAGTTGCGAGTAGAAAGTGTGTAGATGATAGTTCAGCACCTTGCTCAGTTAGCTCTTATTACAATTTATCCCACATGAGTCTTTTGAGAGACGACCAGACGTTATCTGGAATTCCACCATATCGCCCCCTCGCTCTCTCAATCGCCATATTTGCCGGATTCATTCCCAATGAGCAAGCTACGAAGGATTCATTCCCAGTAAGAAAATTACAAAAGGACGTATGTTAGCAACACATCCATCCATACATTTGGATGTAAGCACTAGTGTTGTCAGTGCCGCAGGCGGGCCGTCCGGCCCTTTCCACACTAACTTAAGACTAAGACCAACCTTAATAATTTAGCCCAAAAAGAAACAGCCCCCACACTCCAAATGCTAAGAGATGTACTGCAACGTACAATGAGTCGATTATCAAGCAAGTGGTTGTCGAACAAATTCAATTGTATATCTGACGTTGGACTGGGGCAAGGTTTATTTCAGCCTAAATGGAGTCCGAAGGCAGACGCCAAGGTAGGCGCCTGTCCTCGCCAAAATGTGGACACAAAGCAAGGTTCAAGAAGAGGCTGTAGACTCTGCCTCACAGGCTCAGTCCAATCAAAGACTGCCGGCCCGTGGTGCTCTGTTTCGAGTAATAGGAGACTTCCCCTTGGTGGTGGGTGGCGGCCATGCAGCCTTCGTTTGATGCTGTATAGCCAGGCAATGTTACATGCGTAATGCATGTCAGCGTGGCAGACTGCATATTTGACTACATGGGACTATGGTAAGCTTAGTTTGGCCACTTTGTCAGTTACAAGTTCTCGGGGGCCTGCGTGGTTCGAAAATAACGCAAGCGACCTGTGATGCCACAAGCAGGGTGCAGGAGACAGGGATATCATGAAACTGCCTCAACTCAGGGTCTTTGTACTCTTTTGTCGCGCCAATGGAAGCAAATTTCTCTCAAGTTTTGTTGAGACATGATTCAAAAAACTTCAAACCATTTGACCCGAACCAATTTAGCACAATGGGGGAAAGTAGACTGTAGCGGCACAGCTCGTCCTTTTCAAACTAGTTACAAACCATTTCCTAGAGTGTCATGTAAACATTCTGTGTTAGTCTGAGGTCCTAGTACTTTGCCGTTGATCAACCGCGAGTATTTAATCTGCGGGGAGAATATGACGAGACTAATATGACTTGTCCTTTTTAGACAGGCATCCATCAGACTCGCTTGCATCCACTGTCAGGAGGATTCCAGCAATGCAGCTAGGATCGGTTCCTTTAAGCATGCTGACGGCCGCTATAATACATATTTCAAGACATTTCTAAACGACGCGTGGCGTATAAGTGTTTTCAATCTGTATAGGGAAAGGACCGAAATACAGTACAAGGGGAATTGTGAGATACTGAACTGATAAAAGGAAAGCGCTTGCAATTGAGTGGACCGGTTGAGTAAAATGAAGTGGGGCATACTTAAAGGAATGCATGAAAGCTATGTGGAAGATCGTACGTGTAAGATTATGTCCTTTCATCAGACACTCGACTATGTCAGAAGGAGCCGAAAGCTTTCTAAGCAGCCTACTCGGGCATTCTCACTTACGGAAGTTCAGGTCATAGGTCCAAGGCTTGACTGACCTTCCTTGAATGTAATAGTGCTTAGATGTATCTTAGAGGCGAGGTCAAGCGCGCGGTTTGCGTCAGCTCTTGGTCAGGTTCAACACCAAAGAACAGTTCTCAAATCACAACTCAGCCGTACTGTAGGGGCCATAGAGACATACGACGGTAAAGACCGAGGGCTAGAGGGTGGGGGCTGTGTCAGTAGCTGCATGGTATCATGAGGCAAGACACTCTCCTAGGCCCTCAACAGATGGTATACTCTTCCAGGATATATAACCACTAAAGACCTCGAGAAGCCAGAAATCTTGTGCCACAGAATCTCTTTAGACAAGACTTCCCTACTCCAACCATCTTCCTAACTTCGCTTCAACACAAACATTCACAATGTCTACAATGGATACCTTGGACAGTGCCACGTCTACACTGGGGCAGTCTATTTCTCAGTCCATCTCAACAGAAACCAATGGTGCCAACACCCACGGGACATCTAATGGTACTCTTACAGATGCTGTTAATGGGCATCCCAATGGTCACTCAAGTGATCTTAATAGTAGCCATACTAATGGTCATGTCAATGGTCATGTCAATGGTCATCAAAACGGACACACAAACGGTGTCAACGGGAATGGGGTGGCTCACTCTCCCAACCCGTCTTTGCCACAAAAGGATTCTCCCGTCCCCATCGCCATCTGCGGCATGGCACTTCGTCTTCCCGGCGGTTTGGAAAGTCCTCAAGATCTTTGGGACTTTCTTCTAGCCAAAGGTGATGCGAGAAGCCGCGTGCCTGAGTCCCGCTATAACATCTCAGCCTATCACTCTGACTCGGGCAGGCCCGGGACCATTGCAACTCAGTATGGCTACTTCCTAGATGACAACGTGAAACTTGGAAGCTTGGATGCAGCCAGATTCTCACTCAGCCGAGCTGAGCTTGAGTTCGCTGATCCGCAGCAAAGACGTATGCTCGAAGTTGTGCGCGAGGCCTTCGATGACGCTGGAGAGATAGACTTTAAGGTTAGTGCATCCCACAAAGACTGGGTAGAAGTATTATTAACAGAATCTAGGGTCGTTCTATTGGCTGCTATATGGGCAGCTATGGCGAGGATTGGCTCGAGATGCAAAACAGAGATCATCAACAGTCTGGAGTGAACAGAGTCGATGGCTACAGCGACTTTATGCTCTCCAGCCGTATCTCATATGAGATGGATCTCAAGGGCCCATGGCAAGTCACAGTCGGGCTGTGTTCAAGATGCCCAAGCTAACTGGAAACTAGTATGACTGTCCGTACCGCCTGCTCTGCGGCGTTGATCTGTCTCAACGAAGCATTTCAGGCTATACAGAATGGCATTTGCGAGGCAGCGGTTGTTGGTGGGGCCAACTTGATTATGGCACCAGGTATGACAGCCTTTATGACTGAAAAGGGCGTCCTTTCACCTGAAGGCCACTGTCGAACCTTCTCTGCCGATGCCAATGGCTACGCCAGAGGAGAGGCTATTACAGCAGTCTTTGTCAAGCCGCTCGATGCTGCAATCAGAGATGGAAATCCTGTACGAGCCGTAATCAGATCGGTTGTGTCAAATAGTGATGGCAAGACCCAAGGAATCGCCCAACCCAGCACCGAAAGTCAGGAGGCCTTGATGCGAAAGGCCTATGCAGATGCAGGCATCGCTGACTTCTCCAAGACGGCCTTTGTCGAGTGTCACGGGACCGGAACCCCTGTAGGCGACCCGATTGAGACCAATGCCGTGGCCAGGGTCTTCGGTGATGCTGGCGTCTACATTGGCTCCGTGAAACCTAACTTGGGTCATTCTGAGGGAGCTTCTGGCTTAACATCCCTTATAAAGGCAGTGCTTTCACTGGAAAACCGCACAATTCCTCCGAATATTAAGTTTACTAGTGGCAATCCGAAAATTCCCTTTCGGGAAAGAAAGCTTACGGTTCCACTGGATGCGACACCCTGGCCAGAGGATCGTCTTGAGCGAGTCAGCGTTAACTCATTTGGAATCGGAGGTTCTAACGCACATGCAATTCTGGAATCAGCTCGAAGCTTTGGCCTGCCGCTCGAGAAGCTGGATGTGACCACAAGCGAGGAGTCTATCCATGATAAGAGCCATCTTCTTCCCTTCTCTGCCTCGTCGTCGGCATCACTTCAGGCTATGACAACCAAGCTGCAGGCGTGGATCGAGAAGAACCCCAGTAAGCTTGAGGAGCTGGCCTACACGTTGAGCAACCGACGAGAGCATCTGCCACACCGATCTTTCATGGTGGCCAGTCTGAGTAAGATCCCGGACGCAGCGTCCCAGGGTGTTCGAGCTGGCAATACTCAACCCAATCTTGTTATGGTGTTCACCGGACAAGGTGCTCAGTGGCCCCGAATGGGCCGTGAGCTGTTGCTACGCGAGGATCTAGCGTTTCAGAAGAGCATTAGATCTCTGGACAAGCACTTACAAGACGTGTCCGGCGGCTTGGAATGGACCATTGAGGAGGAGCTTCTCAAACCGGCGAGGAAGTCTGGCGTTCAAAGAGCCGAGCTTTCCCAACCCTTGTGTACCGCTGTTCAGATTGCTTTAGTGGACCTCTTTGCATCTCTTGGTGTTGTTCCATACGCAGTAGTCGGCCACAGCAGCGGAGAGATCGCAGCAGCTTACGCAGCCAAGGGTCTTACGGCAAGGGAGGCAATCGTGATAGCCTGGCAAAGAGGGCTTGCGGCTAGAGAGCAGAAGCGACCTGGCGCTATGGCAGCGATTGGACTTGGTCGGAACGAGGTCCAAAAATTTCTACCTGAGCCCCAAGTTGTCATCGCCTGTGAGAACTCGCCTCGCAGTGTCACTATTTCTGGAGACGCGGACGCAGTCCAATCCGCAGTCGAAGTTGTCCAAAAGGAGCATCCTGGTATCACGGCGAGATTGCTCAAGGTTGACAAGGCCTATCATTCATACCATATGGCCGAGGTCGGTGACTTGTACATGGCCACTCTTCGAAAGCATCTGCCAGAATTTGTCGACCGAAAGGAGAAGCCTCGCGCAACCTCTTCTGATGGTCCTTTGTTCTTCTCAAGCGTCAGCGGCACGGGTGAGGCCATCAAAGCAGACGAGCTTGGCAGTACCTACTGGCAAAAGAATCTCGAATCTCCTGTGCTGTTCAGTGGTGCTGTTTCGGGAATCATTCTCAATGTTCCTAATGCCGTGTTCCTTGAAATCGGGCCTCATGCAGCCCTAGCAGGACCCGTGAGGCAAATTATGACGGCAGCCAGCAATGGCTCAACCTCAGCATCGCCGTATTTCGGTGCCATGACCCGTGGCGAGGACTGTGCAGAATCTTTTTTGACTTCGGTTGGCCGATTGTACGAGCTCAATGTTCCCATCGACTTCTCCAAGTTGACGACCCGGACAACTTCGCTTCCGGGGCTCCCTCACTATCCATGGGACCACGACGCGAACTACTGGCGTGAGTCGAGGATTTCCCACGAGTGGAGGTACCGCGAGTTCCCTGCCCATCCGCTCCTGGGCATTCGTCAGCTCGAGAGCACCACTTTGGAACCCAGTTTCAGAAACATGCTCTTGATTGACGATGCTAGTTGGCTGCGGGATCACTGCATCGAAGACAATGTCATCTTCCCTTGCGCTGGCTACATCTCCATGATTGGCGAGGCTATCAGGCAGATTAGCCCGCGTCAACAAGACCATTCACCTGGAGAGAACGGATATACCATTCGTAACATGGTGCTCAACTCGGCATTGGTTTTGACTGAAGGGACTCCAGTCGAGGTGGTCACTACATTCCGTCCCCTACGCCTGACCGACTCGCTCAATAGTCAGTGGCGGACGTGGACAATTACCTCGCATAACGGTCATGTCTGGATCAAGCACTGCAGTGGCGAGGCCATGGCCGAAGAGCTAACACCTGAGCGACCTTCCACGCCCGCGGAGACTGAGCTGCTTCCACGCAAGGTAGAGCGACGAAAATACTACGACGTACTTAGTCGAGCTGGTATAGGTTATGGCCCCAAGTTCCAGCGCCTGGAGGACATCAGGACGGGGTCTCTGGAGAGTGTTTCAGCAGCGAGACTCTCTAGAAACCTTTGCGGCGACGAACAATACTACCACTTGCACCCTGCCGTCATCGACGCCTGTATCCAATCAGGCCCTCTTGCTGCTACCCAAGGCCATATCGAGGCTAAGCATTACAGAAGAGTCCCTACCAAGATTGATCGGGTGATTGTTCACCGAGTTGACCCAAATGACGACATGAGAGCTGCGGCCTCGGCAGTGTTTATCAAGGGTAGCGGAGAGGTTATCAGTCGTGTCAAATGCATCGCCAATGACAAGATTGTACTTGATATGCAGGGAGCAAAGCTTTCGCCTCTTGAGGATGCAGATGCTGCGGAAGCCCCTGTTGAGGAAGTGCCCACTGAGAATGGTGGCAAAGCGGAATCAGAAGTTGCCCCCAAGGCTCTAAACGAGGAGCTGACTTCAAGCCGTCTCACTTGGTCGCCCCATATCGACTTCCTCGATACTAGCACGCTCATCAAACCCGAGGTTCCACGTCATCTCTATACACCTCTTCTAGATAAGATGGTTCGCATGTGCTTTATCTATTCCCAACGACGCATCAACTATATCAGAGATAACAATCTGATGAAGGATTCCCTGCCCGAGCACATGCACAAATACATGCAGTGGATTGACTCTCAAGTCATGAAGGAGCCGGAAGATACCCTGACCTCTCTGGATGACTCAACTCTCCTGAACAGAATAGAAAGCCTTATAAAGCAGATGGAGGGAACCCCCGTTGAGGATTGTGCATCTTCCATCGAGAAGGTCCTCAAGAACATCGACGGTTTATGCACTGGTACTACGGATGCCCTAGAAATGCTCCTCGCTGATGGAACTCTGACCAAGATCTACGTGGCTACAGATGCCTGCGATCGATCAGATTTCATCCGCCACCTTGCACACAGCAAGCCCAATCTGCGAATCTTGGAGATTGGAGCTGGCACGGGAGCTTCTACTGCCAGCATGTTGAAGCACTTGATCTTGCCGGTTGGACAGCCGCTGTACTTCAAGTATACCTTCACTGATATCTCAGCCGGGTTCTTTGTTGCTGCGAAGGAACGTTTCAAGGGCTATCGAAACATTGAATACCGTGTTCTCGATATCAGCAAGGACCCCGCCGAGCAAGGTTTTGAAGATGACGAGAAGTATGATCTCGTTATTGCGACCAATGTTCTTCACGCAACTGCGAGCCTTCAGGAGACTTTGAGGAATGTGCACAAGCTTCTCGACCACCGCGATGGTAGACTGCTTCTTCATGAGCTCGACAGTCCTTCCAAGTGGCCCAACTACATTTTCGGTACGCTCCCTGGCTGGTGGTATGGTACACCAGACGGCCGGCCAGAGCAGCCTTACGTGTCTCCTGCCCGCTGGGAAGAAGAGCTCGAGAAGGCAGGCTTTGATGGTTTGGACGCCGTGATTCGAGATGCTGAGGAACCCCACCAGCTGAATGCCATCATGGTTGCTCGAGTACGACCTCGATCCAAGACCAACCATAGGCCAATTGTTCTACTCTGTGATGAAGAAGAGCCCTTAGCGGAAACTATGTCATGCCAGCTCCAAGAGAGAGGTTACACCGTCAATCGTCGCCAGCTTGGGCAAACACTGCCAGGTGAGTCTCAGGATATCGTCTCTCTACTGGATGCCAGCACACCCTTCTTTGACGGTATCAATCAAGATCGCTTCAAAGCCTTCCAAGGTATCTTGGAAGGTCTTGGTACGTCTGGTGCAGGCATGCTGTGGGTGACGCATCTGTGCCAAGTTGGTTGTAAGGATCCTAGATATGCTCAGATCATCGGCACTGCTCGCACTATTCGCACCGAGTCGCTACTGGACATTGCTACTTGCGAGGTCGACCATCTCGATAGTTCCCTCAACACTGTCATAGACGTTCTTGACAGGTTCCAGGCGAGACCTCGAGTCGCGGACGAGTCTGAAGAGGGTGACGCACTAGACCTCAAGCCTGACTACGAGTATGCCATCGTTGATGGAATGGTCAAGGTTGGACGGATCTACCCCTTCTCTCTCAAGAGTGAACTTACTGAGTCTGCAACGGAGCCAAGTGCTAGCTTGGTGGATGGCACAAGGGTCTCCCTCTCTATGACAAAGCCAGGCCGTCTGAGCACTCTTCACTGGGCAAAGGATGGAGACGGCGAAAAACTCTTGGAAGGAGACGACGTTGAGATCCAGATCTTTGCTGCAGGACTGAACTTCAAGGACGTCTTGGGTGCCTTGGGCGTCGTGCCTTATCCTGAGGCCGGTCTTGGTCTTGAAGGCGGTGGTGTTGTTCGCCGCGTCGGCCCTGAGGTCAAGGACCTTCAGCCCGGCGATCGCATCATGTTCCTGGCCGATGGAGCTTTCGCCAGTCATGTCGTCACACCCGAAAAACTCTGTGAGAAGATCCCCGCCGACTTGTCTTTTGAAGACGCAGCTACCATGCCTGCTGTCTTTGCAACGGCGGTGTGTTCGCTCTTCAACATAGGTGGCCTGCGCAAGGGGCAGTCAGTTCTCATCCACAGCGCAGCTGGTGGTGTCGGCCTTGCGGCTATGCAACTTGCCACTATGGCTGGGGCCGAGATCTATGCAACAGTTGGCAACGAAGACAAGGCCAGATATCTTGTTGACAATTTCGGTCTGTCGCGGAACCGCATTTTCAACTCGCGTGATGCAAGCTTCGTGGAAGGCTTGATGAGGGAAACCAATGGCCGTGGCGTGGACCTCTGTCTAAACTCGCTCTCGGGAGAGTTGCTTCATGCAACTTGGCGATGCGTCGCGGAATTCGGTAAACTTGTCGAGATTGGCAAACGTGATTTCCTCGGCCACGGAAAACTCGATATGGATGTGTTCCTCGCCAGTCGAAGTTACTGCTGCTTCTACCTGGACGCAGAGATGGCCAGGAGACAGTCCTTGGTCAAGGAGTAAGTTCAATTTTCTCTGATTCGTCTTGTTTCGGAACTAACAATGATGTCACTTTTAGGCTTTTCCAAACAATAATGCTGCATCTTAGAATGGGTCATATCAAGCCACTCACTCCTCGCAAGATATTCGACGCCTCGTCTGTACAGGAAGGCTTCCGCCACCTTCAGCAGGGTACTCATATTGGCAAGATTGTCTTCTGTATCCGCAACCCCGACGGAAGTATCAAAGTCGACATGAAAAAGGTCGCCAAGTCGACCCGCACGTTGGAGCTTGACAGCTCGGCATCATACCTCCTAGTGGGCGGCCTTGGTGGTCTCGGACAAGCTGTAGCAAGACATCTCGTCGAGCAAGGCGCACGACGCTTGGTTTTCATGTCTAGAAGCGCAGGCTCAGGTCCAGGCGATAGCGACATTGTTCGTGAGCTCGAGAGTATGGGGTGCCATGTCGAGCTAGTCAGAGGCAGTGTCGTCAGCCGAGATGATGTTTGTCGGGCTATCTCTCAGGCTCCAAACCTCAAGGGAATCATCCAGGCTTCCATGGTACTGCGTGATGATAATTTCATCCGCATGAGCCTGGACCACTGGAACCAGGCTGTAGCGCCCAAAGTGGCTGGTACATGGAATCTCCATCACGCTACCGTTGAGGCCGGCATCAATCTCGACTTTTTCGTCCTCTTCTCGTCCATGTCCGGTGTCACAGGTCAGGCTGGACAAGCCAATTACGCCGGTGCAAATACCTTCCTGGACACGTTTGTCCAGTACAGGACTGGTTTCGGACTCGCATGCTCAGCTCTGGATATCGGTGCTGTGCAGGACGTTGGATACGTGTCACAAGACGAGGCTCTACTCAAGAGGATGAAGGCCGTCAGCGCTCATGGTATCACTGAGCCAGAACTCCTCGAGGCCCTTACAGCTGCGATTTTGATCCCGCAGACAGGCACAAGCGCCAGCACTAAGAACGAAGAGTACATCGATAGATGCACCATTGGTCTCGGTCTTTCGACAAAGATTCCCCTCAACAGCAAGGATAGCAGGGCCTTCTGGCGTAAAGATCGCCGTATGGCAGTGTATCACAACAATGCCAGCAAGTCAGCGGCTGACACAGCGGGTTCTAGTGGAAGTGATGGTCTCAAGTCCTTCTTGGCCCGCGCCAAAGCTGACGCTTCAATCCTCAAGACGGAAGAATCGTTCAACCTGCTTGCCATAGAAATCGGCAAGAAGCTTTTCGGTTTCCTTTTAAGGTCGGACGAGGACTTGAATACGACAGTGCCGCTGTCACAGCTTGGCATGGACTCACTCGTGGGCGTGGAAATGCGCAGCTGGTGGAGACAGGCGTTTGGATATGATATTAGTGTGCTCGAGTTGCTTGGTACAGGAAACTTGGATGGACTTGGACGGCATGCCGCTGAGGGTTTGTTCAAGGTATTGGGTGGTGCGGCTGCATAGACGGTGCTTACTTACAACCACCTCTTTCTTGTTTCATATTTGATTTGATTGATAGATCTGGTTTTGTTCTATCTTGGTTCATTTCTAAAAACATAAAATAGACATTTCGTAATATGAACCTTGTTCTGGGCCTTTGTTCTATCCACGTGTTATGCTGATGCTGCTGACTTTGTTTGCCAAGGATGCGAGGTTACGAGGCTGACAAATACAGCTTTCTTTGCGCCTGAGGCATTACCACACCTTTTTGACACGAGGCATACCTGGCAAGAGGCATTAACTCACCATGACTTAGTAGAAAAACCTAGTTCGTTCCGTACTACTAGCCAGCCAGTATATCGCAACTAGGCTATCCCACTCTTATCAGCACCCTTTTATAGACCAAGATATGACCCTTAACAAGTCTTGCGACCAGTGCAGGCTACGAAAGGTTCGGTGCGTTGGTACGTGTCATCTCTGGCAGCTTCGATTGTATAGCGACGTTTTGACACCTTTTGCGTATTTCTAGTGCCGCCCCCGAAGCCGAACTCAGACCCGGCAACTCAAACCATCTGCGTCCACTGTTCTGTATGTTTTCACTAACCTAATGATTCAAATGCCTGACAAATATAGAGCCGCAACGAAGCTTGCAATTTTAGCAAGTTCAAACGCAAAGCTAGGGTCAAAGGTAAGAAGATGACGAGAGTTCATACTTGTTGACGGCGCATAAAATACTGACGGACTGGGATCGTAGTATCCTCGAATTTATTATTTCCTAACTCCCTGGTCGACAACGCCATCAACACCGATAATGAGCTTTTTGTTGATAAAATCCTCCGATGCGGCCCTCAAGATGTCGTCCTATGCGACGAATTTACAGTAGTAAAGGTCTACAGATATCTCTCTTTTCTAAGATTTTATCTGTTTTCGTTTTACAAAATATTATAAATATTCTGAAGAGTAGTACTAACACTTTTTACCTTATAGGTACCTGATAATATAGGTAGGTTAGCTAATAAGAACACATATAGACAATTATCTGACAGTTCTACAGTTCCAAGCTCAACAGTGACATTCTTCTCCGAAAATAGAATAACATCGCTGGCCGACAGGCTCGGTACTGAAAGCTTACGGGAGCTTGTGACAAATCTCGATGGCCTCATAAAACAACGTGTCTGCCAAAGACAGACTTCACAAGCAGAAGGGATCAATTTCCGAGAAGCCAACCCTGTGAGGACCGAACCTCAAATGCTACAAGCTTTCATCAAAGGTACCCTACACAGCTATATGTCCATTGAACGTGAATCTAATTCACCTTAGCTTTCTTTACGAACATCCATCCTGTCTATCCTTTTCTTGACCAATCAGAGTTCATTTCGCAAGCTACAGATGCATCCATCGATGATGTGTTGCATATTAACCCAGCATTTTGTGCACTCTATCATGCTGTTCTAGCTCTCGGCAGCCAGTTCTTTCATTGTGGAAGCTTTGTACCTCACCAAGGTCAGGCATGGGAGCTATTCCAAGTATCACTTGGGAAGATGTCAGAAATACTGGCACCACCGATTGGACTGATGAATCTTCAGGTATGCATGGTACTCCCCCAAATTTGTCATTTTCTGATACTGAATACTCATGCCATGTACTAGGCACTAACAGCAATGGTGAGTTGCATTAATCCACGAAATCAGGCTTTCGGACTCACAATGTCTATCACAGTCGATATTCTCCATGAATGCTTGCTGTCTTCAACTCGATCAAATTCTTATCTCTGAAGCTGCGAGAATGGCCCAAGCCTTGAAATACCATAAACCTCGCAATTCTGATGCTACTCAAATCAAGTCATTCTGGACCGTCTACTTCATTGAGAAGTTGTCGGCCTTCTCAGAAAGCCAAAGCTCAGTAAGTGCTTCGTTCTATGCGTAGCATGTACTATAAAGTCGCTGATTTCTTTTAAAACTAGATATTGGTGGACGAAGACATCGGTTGTGTTATCCCTGTCTCCCCTGAGTCAGTATTCGGGGACTACGACTGGTTCACATCCGCAATTCGTCTGGCCAGAATCTCCTCAATAGCATTCTCAGAACTCTTTTCAGTCAGCGCTTCTTTTAATTCCAGAGCAGTGCTTGCCACTGGTATCAGGCGCATACGACATCTCCTAGATGGTTGGCGAATGTCCATACCTCCGTTCTTTAGACCAGGAGAGGCTATCCAGTATAATGGCGATCTGACTGCGAGCATGAAGCTAGTGTTGTTGCAGACTCAGTACGCGTATTACAACATTGTTTTCGGCTTGGAGAGGTTGACTCTCCATATAAACATGGACGAAACAAACATCCGTGAAGAAAGCGAGAAAAATCTGATAAATGCTGCTCGTACAGTTGCAGAGCTTGTTGTCTTTATTGATTTTGAGCCTCATATCCCGATCTTGTGAGTACATCCCAAAATACTGAGATAGCTACTTATCCGGCTGAGCTAACGCCTTATTTTAACCTACTGCAGCGTTTCTGGTATAATGCCGCTATCGGCGCTCTTCATTCTCTTTGACCACGTCATCCACAATCCATGCCATACCAGGACAGAAGAGAATATTACCCTTCTTGATACCGTTTCGCGTTACTTCGCTGTCATGGATTCTATATCAACAGGGGCATTACCAGGCAGCATAATTTCTGAATTTGCCAGCATTGCTCGACAATACATCTCAAAGGTTCGAGAAGAGACGTTTGACAAGAACCCAGATGGTTTACATGTGTCTACATCAGCTGAGTGGACAGCTGATAATTCTACAAGCCCAGATAATTCTTTATCAAGTTATCTGAGCTCAGATAACAACATGTCTAAGAAGGAGGAAGATCAGCTGAAGGAATTATTTAGGGAAGCTTTCCCGGATTGGGGAAACATTTCCTTCTAAGTTAAGAATCAAGGTCTATAGGGATATGCCTTTTTAGCTTAGTGATAGCGAGTATCTCCAGTAGGCAGAAGTGCTAGAGATAGTTATGAACCAGGGCAACGAGTCTTAACTCGCCAACAGGAATTTCCGTCTGTCCGTTGAGCTTACATGCCTAATAGATGTTTAGGGTGCTAGAATGAAGCAGCCTAACTGCTTCTCTAATCTCGTATAAGGTAGCCAAATTCTTACATCTCTTATGCTCCCAGCGGCTAATCCTTCTGATACCTTGACACCTGTATCTCACCTCCGCCGCAACAATTTGGTTGACATCTCAAATTCATCAAGTTCAACTGAGTACTCAATGTTAGACTGCAGTAGATCCCTGGCCACTACTCTTGGAATCCTTACTCTCATAATTCCCTTCCACGTGTCCACGAGCATGCTGAGGAACAACATCAGCCAGAGTCTCATCGGTCCCTTCTAGGTCCTCTTCAACAGCCACGTGATCCCGAATCTTGAGAAAGATGACAGGCGAAGCGATGATCAGTGAGGCAGCGAGAAGGATCCAGTTGCTGAGAAACTGTGCCTGGAAGGATACCTTTCTGGCATCGAGGTTGTTGGAAATGGCGGCGCCGGCGGATTGGATTCCTTTGTAAAAGCCGATATAGTTTGCGCAGCGACGGCCTGAATTGGAGAGGGCACCCATGAACCTACAGACGTTAGACTTGACGTGGATGAGCGCGGTGGAACTTACCAATAGACAGTAGCTTGCCACGCAGCGTCGTAAAATCCATAGAAGATATACAGAACCATAGGTCCCGCATAACCCTCATCCTCCCAATCCTTCCCTTCCTCCGCATCAGTCATCGCCCTCGTATAGGTCCTCTGATGAACAAATCCACCACCCCAAACAACAAAAGTTAAAACAAAAAGAACCACAAGCGCAAGTTTCGCCCTAACACTCCGTCGCAAATATTCCAGATCTAACAAATAGCCCCAGATCGCTGCCGCCGCAATCTGCGCAAGCCAATAAAGCAGACTATTCAACGCCTTAGTCCTCGTCGTGAAATACGCTCCGTTGACTACATTTTGCTGATATACGTAGAACCAATTGGAGGAGAAGAACATGGGGAATAGAAAGATGACAAAGGGTTCGAAACGGATGGTCTCGTATAGACCGACCAGTTCGCTTTGCCAGGTGGGGTTTTTCATGAGGATTACGTATGATCCGTCTTTGCGGATTATATCGTTTGCGTTGCAGAGAAGGAGGGATAGGGCGGCGCCGAAGAACATCAGGACTATGAAGCCGATGTATGTGCCGTCGCTTACATCGGCGTTCTCCAATGTATGAAAATTGGTCCCTAGGGGAATCTGCAACGATGGCTGTTAGTACAATTCAAAAGGCCCGATGAGAGGGATTCAAGGAAATTGGTCACTCACAAGACTTCCAATAACCGCTCCCATGTTGAAGATCCCCCAGAACCAAGCGAAGTAATGTCCCTTTTGATGTTCATGCGGATACGAAATCATGATCGTACCTTGGGCTGTCCATAGCATCGCTGCACAGAAACCAAGAAGCACGCCGGCAAAGATATTGAAACCTCGGACATCATCTTCAAAGTGGACTGATAGAAGGATGCTAATGGTATAGATACCGTAGCCGATGCCGCCCAGGGCAAGTGTCAGTTTGACACCGAGTCTGTTGACAAAGGTTCCTCCGAAGAAGCCGACCACAGCAAAGGTGCTGTACAAAGCTGTGTTCTATACCATATTAACAACGAACTATGTCTGGATCGAGGGTTCTTACCATGTCGTTCACGAGTGTCGCATCTCTCTTCCCCCCTCCACCCATTCCATTCAAAGCATTAAACATACCAGGACACATAAAACACACAAAAGCCACCATCCCCAACTGAATCTTGGGCGAAGCATACCAAGGCAGTACATATCCAAAGAGCCTGTACTGACGATACTTGTACCCTCTCGGTACATCAACAGCCCCAGTGGAGTAATTGAACAATAAGTCTCTATTGGCGTAGGGAACTGCCTCGGGATTGTTTACAGGAGCAGATTGGCCGGCTGCGGGTGTGTTGAGAGACATGACGTTGGAATAGACTTGGCAAGAATCTGAGACATCGGGATCTTTGAGATGGACTGGGGGGAGGAAGGACGGCTTGTTTTATCACAGTTAGATACGAGGATGGGATGACGTGGCGGTGTACACGGAGAGGAAAAAGACCGAGACGGGACGGTTGTACGGCATGATGAGAATGTTTGTGTGACTCGATACCGAAGGTCTTGACATTGGAGGGCTGCCAGTGACAATCGTAAATGAGTTGCAGGTATGCAGGCTCCGGGGGCTGAGATCTCATAGCCTGGGGTATAATAAGATTTCGCATCAATTGTCCGATCACAGTTCGTGGCTCTTTTATTTATAGTGGTTCATCACTATTGGGTGGTATAATAAGAGACTCTGCTCATACAGATGAATTTCTATTGGACACATAGCCCCGAATGCCACGCAACACAGGCTTACGATTTGGCCAATTGATCGGCAAGGTTGGGGGCAAAGCCGTTGCGTCTTAACGATTGGGTTCCGAATTGGCTGACTGCATATGAATGAGGCAAGAGGCTTTTCACTGTGGTACTTTGGACAGGTATGTTGCATAGATACTCACGGGGAGGGAACATAGCCCCCAACTTCAGGTTCGAATTGCTGGTAGGGCTGGATATGCTTATTTAGAGACTAAGTTCAGTGTGATTGAGATGGCACCCTCAGACAATCACAACCTCGCGCACCACACACTCCAGCTCCTCGAACTGGACGTGAGCAATTCCCACCCTCTTAAATAACCATGACGGTTCCTCGGAATCAGCAGCTTCGAGAAGCAGCCTGACTACAGATGCCGGTTGGCCAGAAGGCCACATTGGATACCCATATCCTTGGTGTCCAGTACCGTGCTCATACTTGACAATATCTATGTACCAGATATCTCGCCCTTGTAGTAAGCTTTCCTTGGGGTCATTCCATGTAGGCATTGGAGCGGTGCCTGAAAGGTGGTCTAGATACGTTGAGAGAGGCTTGTCCCAACTTTGTTTTGGATCGTCATCCATAGACATCTTGTCAATAAAGGCAAAGCTGAATCGACTCGCGAGACTTTCCGTTTGTTCCGGTGTGAGCTTACCCACAGGGCCCTTGAGAGTAATGGAACCGTGCGTCTCATCTATCGCGACAAGGGAAGCAGGCCATGAGCTCGCGCGCCCGCCGTCCAAGTTCGCGAAATCATAGTCGATTGCGCAGCCAGATCTGGAAGCCCATGTCCAGGATGGGTACGAGTTCTTAGCAGTGCATGATCCCCGGTGGACTTGCCATAAGAGGCTCCGGGAGAAATGTTTACCCTTCCAAATACCCATGGAGAATTCACATTCAAACATTGGTCCCATTACATTCGCTAGACCGAGAATTGCAGGAATCCGGTCTGATTCTTTGGTGAGGTTTCTTGTCGTGTACTCGGCCACCAAAGTCTCCCATTCCTTATAAGCATCGACTATATCTTCATTTCTTTTTCCGGTCTCATGCTCAGACTGAGGAATAGTGGCCTTGATCTTGAAGGGTCTCTGCAGATGTTCTTTCATCCGACGAGAGCGATAGGGCTCATCAGAGTTGTTGCCAGGGTATTGATAGTGACCCATTGACTCTGGGGACGAATCTGCTGCAAATTTGGACAAGCATTCCCACTGAACGTGACCGCTTCCAAACCACAGGATTCGGGTGCTTAGCATCTGTTCCTGAAAGGTCCAGCCTCTGGAGTGAATGGGTCCTCGGAGGGGCAGCTGCATTACGCCGTATTGGTTCTCTTCTACAGGTGGGTGCACCGCAGGCACAAACCATCGCGCATCTTTAGTGGGCCTTGACGTAGGGGGGATTGGAAATGGCAGGACATATTGCTGTCTGAGAGAATGCGGTGTGAAAAGACCGTCGTTGCAGTCAGTTCCAGACAGGGTGGATATTGTCAGGATGGCATTTGCGTAGACATCACCCATTCTTGCTGCCTCAGCCGCCCAGTCGTCCTTGTCATCCTGCACGATGCAGAGGCTGTCTACCCAGAGGTAATCTATCCCAAGACCTCGCGTTGCCAGCACGGCATCCCCGATGGTCCTGGGAAGCGTTGATAATGGAATGTCATTTTTATGGTCGGCCAAGTTGGCTTTTGTTGTTATGACACAAAGTGACTTGCCCCAGCAGTACGACAGGGCGCAATATGTCGCTCGTTTCACTCTGCCCGTTTCGATGACCTTGATCTTTGGGTTGTCCAATGTGCCGCCAGTCACGTCCAAAACTCGGGTTGGTAGAACGGGGTCTGTCGAATCGTGCAATCGTCGACAGTCGGCATGTTCTTCTCTGCAGCGCCTCAACCACGTTTTGCCTAATGACAGTGCTCTGGAAGCTCCAGTCCCCCCAGCTTCCCCCTCGCTGCGGCCATAGTTAAGGAACTCCTCTGTTCAAGTTGTTAGGTGGATTTCAGAAATGCGCTTTGTAGTTTAGCTCACCCTCTAGAAGGCTGATTTTGAGGTTAGAGATTTTATCGCCATGTCGTACCTGCAGACACCCTCCCCGAAATGTCTCGAAGGCGCGTAACACGATGGGAGTGTCTCCAGAATCAGTGCCTGACGGGGTTTCTTGTTTATCACTCTCACTGAAGTCAATAGTCTGTTTGCGCATACTTTGAGGCACTGTGCTCTTGTCGACGGCATCAAGCAGCAGGCCACAAAATGGACAGCCATCGCGAGCCGTTCTCTCTAATTCCTGCAAATTAGGAGCATGTTGAAGATCAGAAGACCTTGACGAGTTCAGTCTTGTGATGACGTCTTTGCAAAACCCGCAATAAGACTGAGGAATTTCCAAAGGATTTCTCATCTGTGCTTTTTCAGAGAGAATCCGAAAGAATGTCGACACAGAAGCTTGGTACCGCGAAGGGCCATCCGGCTGACCCCAGACTATCCTGAATTCTTCTGCGTTGATAATGGAGCGAAAAACAGCTTGGCAAGAAGAAGGAGGTATGCTGTTGCTGTTTTCTGATGAGTGAAAAGTAAACCCTTCACCTGACAGGCAAAATGACAGGAGGCTCCTGGATTCTTCGAGGTCACCGCCGTCCCCAGCTTCTGTCGAAAACGAGGCGCCAGCGTTCTCGAGAATTTTGACCATGTCTATCTGACGACGGAGAAAGGCAATATCGAGGGGGGACCAACATTCCTCTTGATCAAGTGGCAGACTAACATTAGCGCCAGCCGCAGCAAGATGTTTCACTTTGGTTAAGTCTCGTAAGCTGACAGCCATTCTCAACGGAGAGATGCCGCCAGATCTGTGATAGTCGTGTGGTTTACCAGTATGGGATTGTTTGGCGACGACAACAGTCCTTTCTTCGGTCTTCTTGTCTAGATTAGCACCGTGCTCAACGATGAATTTAGCTGTTTCCGTCCATCCACGATTATGCGTATTGATTCCTTGGTCGATAGCCTCATGCAATACAGTGCGACCCGAAGCGTTTAGCAGGTCAATATTAGCACCGTGATCGAGCAAGAGCTGAGCCACATCGAGCTGTTTCTGCCAGAGAGCCCGATGAAGCGGTGTATTGAAATGTGACCAAGGATCACTGGCGGTGGGCATCACGCAGCCACCACCAGGAGGTGGGAAGACAAGCTCATCTTCTGTCCATGATGTGTTTGGATCCCAACCTTGGGATAAATACAGAGAGACAGATTCGAGATTGAACGTGGGAGCTTCTTCGTGGGGGTACGGAACAGAGCCGCCTGGTTGGTGCTTTTTGAAGTGGAACGTTTTTGGTTTGGTGCGTCGACGTTTGCTTGGTGTTGAATTCGAATCAGTTGCTTTACGTGCGCGAGGCATGATGACCTAATACTCCGGCAGTATATACGTCGTACGAATTGCACATGAGGATAAAAAGGACTGTAGGTGATTGAGGGAAGCTCTGACTGGCTGGGTGGGAAAAAGAGGTCAACCCTCCTGTATGTGTAGCATAAAGTCGTCAGGTATAACAGGTACTACTATTTATAATATGCCTTGCCGCAAGCGATGCAGGAATGCGGGACTGTAGGACTGTGGCTGTGTCCTTCCAAATCAGGCTGCTGCTT
The DNA here is from genome assembly GCA_030777805.1 of Fusarium sp. MBC 364. Classification (NCBI taxonomy): domain Eukaryota; kingdom Fungi; phylum Ascomycota; class Sordariomycetes; order Hypocreales; family Nectriaceae; genus Fusarium; species Fusarium sp. MBC 364. The sequence continues at coordinate 26,736 of JAPFSC010000071.1, forward strand.
ACATCTGACGTTGAGGGTCTCACCGAAGGGACCCGTCCAATGAGCGGTAAGAAACGGCAGGATAATGGAGTAACATGCTCTCCTCAGTAACTGCCCTATCTATTGCCGGTGCTCGGCCGGGTGGGTGACAAAAGAATTGTCCTCCAATGCTTAGGTTATTAAAATAAATTAAGCTAAGAGCTACTCTAAGCTAGTATAGAGTGACTAAATTATTTGGTTTTTTATGTCTTTAGGGGCCAATTCTTCTGATACGCCAAGGTCGGCTTCCATCTCAGTCGTTCATCATGGTATAAATAGCGACAAATAAAATGTTGGAGCAATTATTACAGCAAGAATCAATTGATAGTAGAGCTAGATGAAAGCTAAACACAACGGCAAAAAAGATTACATAACAAGAACAAAAATACACTAACAAAGGGAAATCTTCCGGTTGCGGCCAGGTCCGATGGTGATCGATCTTCAGCTTTCACTATCCCACTCCTCTACACGCGCGTGCTCACTCATGATTTTTGCGTTGGGTTCTCATCCCTTTGTCATTCTTCCATGTCCAAACTCTCGATGCTCGACCAAAAACAATGTGTTCAGAGAGTCTTCACAGAACCTTTCTTGCTGTTAAGAAAGTCCCGGAGAGCAAACTTGCTGCTGGCAATCTTGACGGGAGCAGGCTGAGGGGTATGGTCGATAAGAAGGGGGATAAACTTGTGCACAGCTTCATTGGCAAATTGAAGGTAAATGCTTCCATCCTCCTGCATAACTCTTTTGATGAAGTCAAATACAGTCTCATCCTGAGGACTACCGCTATCGGCAGGAATGACCTCCAGAACGCGAAGACTCTCCTCAGAGAGAGTTGAGAGAGTTTGATAAGCGACATCGGCCATGATTGCTCGCTGGACGAGAACACGAGTAGCTTCGACGTCCTCAACGGAGGCAGTGGCGCCGTCGTACTTCTGGAGAAGCCTGGGCACCTGCGTTCCGATGGTCGTCTTTCCAGCCTGATCGACGATCTGCTGAACATTGGAAACCGCGGTCCGGAGAACAGGGCCGAGACTAGAAAAGATTTCCTCACGCCCAGCCAAGGGAAGAGACGGCTCGAAAAGACCCTTGACAAAAGCCCGAATCTTCACGTTGGTGTCAAAGTCTCTGATTCCGAGGCTACGGCGCTGGAGAGGCTTAACGGCGACTTGAGCAGTGTAATCTTGCTGGTGCTTCTCAACGATGTACTTCGCAGCTTCGGAGAGATAGGGCGCAAGAAGCTCTGAGAGTTGATCGATATAGGGAGCATTAGCGGTCCAGTTCGCCTTCATGCTCGCGATGATCTCATCAAGTTCATCAGACTGCTTAATAGCAAAAACGGCCTGAAGAGAGGTCTCGGCAAGAAGAGCACGCTCAGGAACACCTGGGAGCTCGGTTGCTGCCCCGCTGGAGATAGCCTCTGCTCCGACGACGTAGCTGACGAGAGCACCAGTTGCGACACTGACAAACCGACCGACGTCGTCAATGACTGAAGAATCTATGTTGAAGGTCTTGTTGTCAAGTTGAGACACGCTCTTGAGAGCTTCGTAGAAAGGATCAGTGATCTCAGTCTCTTCCACTATGGAAGTGTCAGGGGTGTTAACGACTTCGACAATGGAGGCCTCGGCCTCGACTTGGACAAATCCGCAGTCTGACTGGGTTGCTGGAGCTGGAATCTCAAGTTCGGGCTCCATGATTGGCTCCAGGGTTGGCTCTTGGACGGGTTCATGGGCGGGCTCAACACAAACTGTGACAGGAATCTCGGGTTGGACGACCTCAGGCTCGGGCTCCGCCTCCGCGACTGGCTCAATAACAGGCTCAGCCACAGGTTCAGCGACAACGGCTGGGACGGGCTCTGAATGGCCATTGCAGTTGCAGCAATGTGTCACAGCTGAGATAGTGGGCTTTTCTATCAAAACAATATCAGTATCCAAGACCAAACAACTAAGAGGTACTCGCCTACCTTCAGAAACTGTTCGCTGACTCAAGGAAACAACAGACGGCGACGCAAGCTTGATGAAGGCAATATCACGCGAGCGCCTGTTTTGTCCCTCGGTCCATTCAGCCGAGAATCTGACACTTTGTCCGTATCGAGGCTGGGTCTCGGAAGAGTTTCGACCGCGGTTGCTAATGTAGCACTTGATCTGGGTTGCAGCGCCAAGCTGATACTCTGCGTCGTATACAATTTCGCTACCGGCGATGACGAAATCGGGGCTGAATAGAAGACCAGTGCCGACCTTCCAGATGGAGTGCCCAGTCAGCTTGTTCTCGAATCGCGCTTCGATCTTAACAATTGCTGTGAAAGATTTGTATTAGTATGGCACTTTAGCGGACTTTCATGTACTCACAGCGGGCCATTTCTCCGTCTGGGGAGTCGTCTTCGGCAGTAGTAGGGACTGTCTTTTCGGTAGCCTCAGAAGCCTGCTGGAACTCCGTAGAAGTGAATCCAGACGAGTTAAACTCGGTAGTTTTGAATTCGCAAATGGGCTTGAGCTCCGGAAGCTTTACTTCGGAGGTCTTGTACTCGCAGATAGGCTTGTACTCGAGCACAGGCTCGGACTCGACAGTGTGGTACTGAGTCTTGTATCCGCAGACAAAGCCGGGCTTGAAGTCAGACTTGTACTCAAAGGTGCTCATAGTGACGTCGTCCTGAGCAGCGAAGGGTGGCTGTTCAAGAGTCCATTGAGCCGGGCGGCTGGAGACGTGCAAAGTGGAAGGCATTGCGGTGTAGTTGTATCAGATAAGGTGCTTATTGAGGAATGATTGATGAGGAAGGTGGATGATGCTGGACGGTTGAGAGGGAAACGAGACCTATCTTATACATGACTGTCAACGGCCAGATCACTATTTCGCCCCTCCGTCGAGGATTGAAGTTGTTCAGCTGTGTAGGTAGTCTCAATCTTTGTTGTCACTGTCTAGGAGTCGCCCTTCTTCACAAGACTTCTCCTTTCTTGGTATCCTAATCCGAGACACTTCAGCTTCAGCAGCGCCGAGTCGCCAGCCTTGTCCACAACGAGACAGCAGATTCATCTAGACCTAGAGTTGTTATGATCCTCTGATCCTCATTTAGAGTCTAATCATGGGTGTTTTCCCTTTTCGATGGGCTTGCATCAATGTTCATGCCGATGGCTTCATCACATATCGGCTGCATGTCACACAAGCCCAGCAGCTGTGATATTCGACGAAATGTATGAGGAAAAGATTGAGTGTCTCATCATTTCCCGATTGAGAGCGGTACGCGGCATGTGTATCATGCAGCCTCATCACTTCGGAAATGGCGAATCGAACTCGAATCACATTATCCTGAGAGATTAGGGATGCCGGGAACTGAGGAGAGCTGGAATCGCCTTATCAGTCATAGCCGCTCGCCCAGATGCAAATTGGTGTTGAGTTTAGCCTCGCGCTTCACCTGCAGACAACACACCAGCCTAGTATTGAAGCATTTATCAAGACAATACACCACAGCCTCTACAACCCCACCTCGTTTGGATTCAGATGCACATTTCGCATCATGCGAGTGACAATCTCGATACGCACATTTCAACAATCCATCGAATAGAGGCATTGACAAGCTAAAGGCTATGCCATAGTCGGAAGGATGTCAGCTCGCCACATCCCGATTGAGAATTTAGGACACATTACTCAGTTGTCAGCCGCAGCCCAGAACACTCCCTTGAAATCCAATATGCGCATAACGAATGCACATTTTAGGAGCTCATGCAGTCGTGTACATCTCATCACCTTTATTTCTGGTAGTCGGATGGCGGGCTGATGATTCTTCAGCTCTGACTAGGCAAGCCGTGGCAATGTGAGTGTGCTGCATGAAGTGGAGAAAAGCCTGTACAAATGTCTCGGAGAGGCCTAAATATCGGCAGAGCTTGAGACAACATGCCTAACTCCTTCATTTGGACTAGTTCTACAGTGTATAATTGGCATACAGTCGAGGGAAACGACAATCTTAGTATGGAATTATCTGAGAATTCACCAGTACAGATGAAATAACTTCCAGGTTCTGAGCATGATGACCAAACCTTTCTGCCAAGATTCTAATCTTTCTTGTTATCCTAGCGACCCATCGACCTCCATGTTCTCAACATGTATTCGCAAGAGAACTCTCATAGCTACAACGCTGTTAGCTCTGGTAATTCTTTCGGCAAAAGCTTCAGTAACTTGAACCCTTTGGCTCCCGGTAACGGTAGCTGCAATCATGTTTACCCTGAGCCTCAGCCATTCGGTGACTTACCAAAAGAGACAAGCGTGAACTGAGGCACCCATCCTCGCATGCATGAATCGAACTATTGTGTGAAGGGTCATTTAATATGCACCAGGTGACACAACAAGTGTTCCATCGCATCCTGCATTCCAGTCTATAGTTTACGGCAGCACGACTAGACCTATTTGGCTTCACTTAAATCGAGCGGGCCGAGACACGCGGGAACTTGTGGCGAGCTGCATATCTCAGCCAGCCGAAACAGAACTATGTGGCTCGAAAGGGATTAGACACGTTTTGAACGGTCGGTAAATGCGGAAGACAGTTTAAGAGACGTCAAGCAAAGCTTGAAGCTTGGCTTTTGTCATGTGATATCTGACGATATTCTTAGCACTTCGAAGGGAAATGCTTTATTATTATTTGCATCCTGCTTTAGGCTGTCTTGGGGGATTCTTCGTTACCTCTGGCTCTTAGTAGCTACCCGTGCATTTTCAACAAACTTCTTGAATCCTCCAGCCAGTTTATCAAAATCCTTCAATTTCTCCTCCATTCTTGTATTGATCTCTTCCGCCTCGGCTGGCCACTCATCGAAAGTGTCTGGCAAGAGACCGGCTGCTTCTTTGACAGCGACCATCAGCTCTTGATAATCGCAGTTTTGAAGTTCGGCCTCGTTCAAAGTCAGATGTTGAGATTTAGCTGGAGAGATGGGGTGTTTACCTGGGCTATTCTTGCGTAGTTTGCTGTGAAGCGCATGGCTTCAAAGGCGGGGATGCTGCTTAGGGTATTGTTAAAGTCCCGCGCTGTAGATGCGCCGCGGCTAGATTTATTTGAACTTGCCATGAGGTCCAAATATAGCAGAATCTAAATGTTGGGGACTGAGATAAATTGTTTTGAAAGGTTGAAGTTGGTCTCAATTGATGTGACTCAGCCCCACGAGGCATACTAGTGAGCCTCAACGCCGTCTCATTTGCCGATGCGCTCACGTGAATTTCAATGTCCAAAGTGATGGTGGTAAGACAAGTAAAAGCTCTAATTAAAGAAAGCTAACAGGAACGAAGGTAACGGCTAAATATATACAAAAACCCCAGGCCTAACCTAGCTGATAGGAGAAGTCTTGATAGGGTTGCAAGACTTGTTGATCATGGGGGAGTTACACTCCGGTCCATCGTTACGCTCAATAAAGTAGGCCTCCAAATCAAAGAAACAAACAGGAATGTTGTTAAAACCAAGGTTCGCCAAGTCAAGAGTATCCTGTCCACTGGTAGCACAGTCGACAATAGCACGGTAGTAAGGATCCCGGAGCTGAAGGTTGTACTTGGCCATGTTGACGTACACATCCTCAGTAGCCTCAGTCCACGTCTCGCCGAACATACCCTCTGGCTTGAAGCGCATGATGTAGAAGCAGTACTCCTGGCTATCCTTGAGTTTCATCCACTGACGACCAGTGGCGTAACCGCAATCTTCCTGGCTGGTAATGCGCTTATCGGCGACGAGACGGAGGCCGGCTGCCTTCATGACGTTGTTGGCGATCTTGGGCTTGATGCTGCCGGTGATGGAGCTGATGAGCGCGTCGACGGGCTTGGATGTGTCGTCGAGGAGGAACCAGCCGCCGTTGAAGAAGCGGGTGACTTGGTAGTGGATCCACGGGCCGTACTTGTTTACACCTGGGAGGGTGTCGATGGTTTCGATGGTTTCACCTTTTGTCTCGTCGATGACTCCGGTGGCGAGACGCATGGTCTTGTCGATTTGCTTGGAGGTTGCGGAGAAGATGTCGGCAAGGGCGGATGAGATAGTGGCCTGGTTGATTTCCTCGGGCTTTGTTTCCTCGGCAATGATATCGAAGATACCACCCATGATGTCGAGGCCGGTAGAGATACCCTCTCCCTGTTGAAGTCAGCGTTTGTTCATGATACCGTCTTAGGACAAAAGATTGAATAGGGGAGAAACTTACAGCTCCAGGAATCAGACCTCCAACTGTGCTTCCGAGACCAATCGCGGCAGAGAGCCACTTGAAAACCTCTTCCGTCTGGTCCTCGTTACCTTGAAACGCCTCAACCATTTCGCCAATGAGGAGGTTGGTAACAATTGTCTCTTCGACGAGCTTGTTGCGCAGAATAGTGAACTTGTTCTGCATACCCTTGACAGCCTGGAAGATCCAGTACGACACCTTACCGATGGGATTCTCTGAACCATCAGCCTTGGTGCCGTATCTGTCGAACTGCTCTTCGCAGTCGTGTATACCCATGACTGAGCATTCACCACCGATGACACCACAGCCACCCATGGAGAACTTGCCCTTTACACCGCCGGTAGCTTCGTTCTCCATGTTGGTAAGCCAGTTCTTCTGGTGTTCTGTTGATATGGTTAGTCGGTTCGTCTAGTGTAGAAGAGAATTTATGGACGTACCCCATTGACCCATGAGCTGTCTGTCGAGCTCATCACCGGCTCCAGTCTGGTCCCAGACCTGCTCGGCTCCTTCGGCTGTTCTTAGAAGATAGGCTTTGTTCTGGCAGAGGGATTCCTTGGTGGACCATGGATACTGTGGCTCTGCCTCTCCCTCTCTCTTAGAGACCTTGGAGATAGGTGAGGCGTTGGCTACGGCTGCGAGAGCCAGAAGAGCGGTGGCAGACTTCATCTTGGAATAGAAATTAGATTATAATGAGTGTGTGAATTATTGAACGAATGTATGAGTTGGTGAGCTAATGAGTGAATGAATGACTGAGCTGAGTAGCTTGAAGGATAAGAATACATCGTGAGAAAAGACTGGTTTTATATCAATCCCAACTACGATACCGGGCGGTGCAACGAAGACTAATGGCATACTCTGTAACCATGTAATCAAAGGCTATGGCGTTAGTGAATCCTTCGAGTAAGGAAATCTTACGAGCTAGTGGTCCATGTCGAAACAAAAATGCCCTGACCATCTCGATAAGCGTTTAGATAAAGAATATTCGCATAGGATAAGGTTTCCCGTGTCAGTGATCTACAAGGACCTCTCGATTTGGAAGGCGTACCTTGAAGGAATTTGTGGGGTTATATGAGCTTAATGTTATGGGGTTACTTTGAAGCGGATGAGCGCTGGGATGCTGAAATTGAGAATGATCCTTCAAGTCGGTATCTTGGCAATCCGAGATCTTTCGGGCGGTACTTTTGTTGGAGGTTCAATCAGCGTAATGAAAAGTGGTATTTCGTGATGTACGTCTTTTGGATATCCCTTATGGAACGGATGTTGTCAAACGCTAGATAGATGGTTGGAGGTTGATGGCTGGCTTCATGGTAGGCGAATGAGCCAGACGCTGTGGATGGTACTGGCTAGACTCAACTACCGTAATTCCACCCTCCAGACTAGACGTCAAAAGAGCACTAGAACTCGCGGCAATTCTTCCATCGGAGTTTCCAACAGTGAAGCCGAAAATCAATGGGCGGCATTCACGGCTCCTCCGCATAAATTAATCTCGTCCATGCTTACACCTTAATCACTTGCCCAAGCTAGCGACAAGCGCCCGTAAGAAAGCCCTATCGGGACCCATTCTTCAAGTCCTTCTCATCTAACATTAGAGAACCATGCCAGAACGGGAGTAGAAATGGTCCGGGCTATTTTGTTGGTGCCGTGGCATAGCCCTGTAAGGCAGAATGATAACGATAAGCGTAGAGGTTCGGCAGATGGCGCTCTGTGAGTCTTGGCTTGGATAAGAGGTAGCCCGTGATTTCATCCCTGTATGTTTGGCGCTAAGATAGCAGTGACATTCGGTGAAAGTACTGTCAGCCTAGCTGGGGAGCTGTTGTTTGAGCTTGGCTAAGAGAAAAAGAAGCTCCGGTCTGAAACATTGATTGAAATGACTTTCCCATACTTGACAGTGTTTCAGTAAGCTGTTACTCGGATATCGCGACGGTCGAGTCATTAAGCTTTGTACTCATGGTACTCGGGTTGCTGATGTTTCAGATACCGCTTACCCTGTACTAAACATTTACCCGACGAACGACAGCGATACAAGAGTATTTGATCGAATTGCTGTTGAACCATCATCGAATCTCTTTGATGACTTCGAGAGATATCCATCAAGGTGCGCGCAAGGTTGTGTTGGTTCAACGCTGGTGTCCAAGATGGATATTGTTCACTTCGGTATTCCTTACTAGAACAAGATGCATTCAAAATAAGGGTTGCACAAGATGTATCCAACACTCAACGCGCCGAATATGGAGGCCATGAGAACTTGTCCCAATTTGGATCTCTGGCTTCCCTTTCCCAATAGATTTTAGTTGCAATTGGATCTGAACTTCTCATAGACATGCGACATTGATGCCTTGACATTCCCAAATGTGGCTGTTGCACCGCCACACATTCACCGACGTCAAACCCACCAGCCACACCCCTTCCAAAGCTCCATCACCACAAGCTGTCCTCAAGACCTCAAACCACCAAACGCCCTTCCCTCCTCCCTCCATCACCAACCCCATCCGCCAAAATGTCAAACTACTACGCCGCGCAACAACCTCAATACCCGCAAGGCGGTGCCCCCGCCGCCGCTCAAAACCTCGAGTTCTTCCCATCCCAGTACACCAGCACACCACAGCAGCAGCAGCAAGGCGGCTATGGCTTCGCCAGCACGGGCGGATACGGCGTGGGTGCTCCCGCGCAAAACTTTGGTGCGCAGCCTGCTTTTGGTCAAGCGCAGGGCGTTTCGGGGAGGATGGGTGAGCAGGGTGGTTTGAGGACGGGTTGGGTTGCTGCTTTTTCGTCGGAGGGGTATGATGGTGAACCGCCTTTGCTGGAGGAGCTGGGCGTTAACTTTGGACATATTCAAGCAAAGGTCTGTAAATGACATCGAGGTGGTTGGTGGATGAATGCTAATTTCGGCAGACGCTCGCTGTGTTGAACCCCTTTCGACGAATCGACTCGCATATCATGGACGACTCCGACCTCGCAGGACCGCTCATCTTCTTCCTCCTCTTCGGCTTCATCCTTCTCTTCTCAGGCCAAGTCCACTTCGGCTACATCTACGGCCTCGCAGCCCTAGGCTCCATCTCTCTCCACGTCATCCTCTCGCTCATGTCTCCCTCGGGCACCGACGCGCAAGCAGTCAACAGCTACCCTCAATACAGCAGCGATCCCTCCGCACCTCCCCAACCGCACGACGGTCAGCAAGGAGGTCACTTCTCCGCGACGTTGACATACCCCCGAAGCGCGAGCGTTTTGGGATACTGCCTGCTTCCTCTCGTGGCGACGAGCTTGTTCGGTATCGTCATGCGCATGGATACACCTATTGGCATTGTTGCTACTACGGCGGCTATTGTTTGGTGCACTTATAGCGCGAGTGGAATGTTCTGCGCTGTGGGACAGATGAAGCGCATGCGAGTACTTGTCGCTTATCCTCTTGCGCTCTTCTACGTTGGATTCGGCATCATGGGTATTTTTAGCAGTCGAGGAAGCGGAAGCTTCGCCAACGCCGCTGCTAAGCTCAATGCTTAAACGCGACACCAATCACGATTAAGTTTCTCGCAAACTGGACGATGCAGTACATGATGACGCCCTCGCGGCAAAGATACGATGGATGTCAGGCTCAGGCAAGGCGTTCGGTAAGATATGGATGGGGGGATGCAATTCGGGACAGATTTCCCTTTGTACTAGAATAATTACATTTGTACGTCACGATTAAAAAAGGAAGGGAGGGAGGGGAGCGGTGTAGATGTAGCGTTGAGAAGAAATACTCTCAAAAAGCAAAGTTTTCAAGTTATTCAAAGACATTTCGTAACCATCTATATATGCCACACAAGCAAAGCATCGAAAAGCACTAAATAAACAGGCGTCCTCCTTAATCATGAAATTCCCCATTTTTGTTTTGAAGCCAGAGTAAGAATGCGCCCGTCTGGTCCGTCGGGCTAAAAAGTACAAGTATTGTTGAGAAGAGCTGCCCTGCAGCAGCGCGAGATTAAGTTGGGCTAGTATGAGAAATTCCAGATCCGTTTGCAAATCCTTCGTGACAGTTCGTTGCTCGTTTAAGCCTCGCCGTTGGTCTTGGCGCCGTTTGTGGAGGGAACATCTTCAGCCTCGCCGATGAGGACGGAGTATTGACCACCAGCTCCAGCACCAATGATCTTCTTGCCGCGGATGGCGGTGTTGTCGATCAATGTGGGAGTGTGGATGTCGTCGATCGTGCCTTGGCCGGTCTGGTAGTTGCTGGAGAAGCCCCAAGAGTAGACCTTGCCGTCGGAGGCGATGGCGAAGTTGTTATCGGTACCGGCAGCGACGGAGACGATGTCCTTGGCTTCTGTGAATTGTTAGCATTGGGCTCAAAGGATAGGTGGCACGCGAAACTTACCAGGCTGGACAGTGGGCTTAAAGAGGATACGGGCGTTGCCACGCTCGTCGTAGATGGCGTTCTCCTCAGACAGCTTGTCGAACTCGAAACCGACTTGGTAACCGTCGACACGTCCCCATGTCAAGAGGTCGCCCTTGTCGGAGCAAGCAAGGGAGTGGTGCTCGCCACCGTCAATCTCAGTAATGTTGAAGTCATCGAGGTATGTAAGCTTGGCAGGTCGGAGGATAACAGCGTCGTCCTCGCCAGCATTTGACTCAACACCAATCTCACCAAAGTTGTTAAGACCCCAACCGTAGACTTGACCCTCCTTGTCAATGGCAAAGCTGTGGTATGAACCGCAAGCAATCTTGGCAATCTTTCCTCGGGGCAGACCAACACCTTGGGGAATGAGAGAAGACATCTTGTTGCGCTCGATGATACGTCGGCCGAGCTGGTTCTGCTGACCGCAACCCCATGCGACAACATTGCCCTTGTGGTCGAGAGCGAGAATGTGGTTGGAACCTGCGGAGAGAGCCTTGATGTTCTTGAGGTCCTTGATCAGGAGAGGAGTGGACTGGACCTTGATGGTTTCTGAGAAGCCAAGAATACCATCGCTGGATCGGAAAGTTCCCCAGCCGTAGACGCGACCGTCCTCGGTTAGGGTGAAGCTGGCGCTGTCACTAGCAACGACCTGAACGAACTTGGTGCCAGGAGCAAAGTGCTCATCGGAAACGGCAGTCGGTGTGCTCTCCTTGGGGTTGATTCCAGTGTCGTCCTCGTCTTCAGAGTCGGAGTCTTCAGCCTTGTCCATATCGCGAAGACCACCGTCCCAGTTGGTGTCTCGTCCTAGAGCGCCCTGGTCATTGACGCCCCATGTCAGGATCTTGTTATCGTGTGTCAACGCAATAGCGTGCATACCACCGCAAGAGATCTGAACAACACCGGTAGAGGCAGCGGCGAGGTTATCATTGAGTCGGGGGCGCTTGACGTCGATGGGCTTCTTGTTGTTCACGCGCTTGCTGCCGAGGCCAAGCTCACCCGATGAACCTTCACCAAAGACGTAAACATCGAGAATCTGGGTAGGGGCATCGTTGATCTTCTTTCCAATGCCGGGGAAAGCGGACTTCTTCTTGGGCTCGGTCTTGGTGGTGCTAGCAGGACGACCGGGCTTTCGGGCAGCGGGCTTCTTCTCCTCAGGCTCCTCAGACTTGGCCTTGGCCTCTGAGGCAGCGGCAGCCTTGGATGCAGCGGATTGGGTGGCAGCCTTAGCCTTTGCTGAGGGCTTAGCAGCAGGCTTGACGACGCGCTCTGTGGTCTTTGTCTTCTTTGTCTTGGGGGCCTCCTCTTCTTCCTCTTCCTCTACTTCAGACTCCTCTGCGCGAGTGCGCTTCTTGCCATTTGTAGCAGGCTCGGCCTTCTTGGCGGCAGCTTTTGTAGGCTTCGCATCCTTCTTCGCAGCAGCGGCAGTGGTAGTCGACTTCTTAGTCGTGGCAGTGGCCGTCTTGGTGATGGCCGCAGCTCTGGCGGCTCTTGGTGCCATCGCGTAAGTTTGTGTTGTGATTGTGTATGTGTGGGAGTGACGCGCGCGTGTAGGAACAGAGTTTGCGCTTTTAGGTAGAGTCAATCAGCGATTCAAGAAATCAGATTGCGCTGAGGTGGCTGGTGGAATCTGATGGATTGTTTGATGGGGTGAGGTGATGATGAAAAAACAAGCTCTGGAAAAAAAGCTGATTTAGGAGCGCGATGGGTGGGTTTTTTCCTTCAACGAGTGATCTGACCGCGCTGGGGGTGTGATCATTTGCGGGTTTGACAGGGGATGATGCCTGGACCTTGCGTCACCGCCCGAAAGCTTTGGTTGTTTTGTCCGGCAGAAAAACGGTTAGCGCAATTGAAATCTGATGACAGCTGCAAGAGTCTAGGGCGGTGAATCGTAGCTATCAGTTCATCTCATCTCCTTTTTAATCATCTCCATTCGATACACGATTCATACCGGCCGGTCGCGTTGGTTCAATAGCAGACGAACGTTACACTGCGCAGCACGGACAATAGCTAATCTAATGGTGGTTCCCCTATTGAGTTCATTGCTTGTTCGTCAACAAAGGAACGATGGGAATGCGGAAAGCCGTATTGACCACGTGGGTCATTGACGCTTGCAAACGCGATTGGACCACGACAATTGCATCCAGTTGTCATTATTATCACGGTTTTCAATGGACTTATTGATTAACAGTGTGTATGATTGTATACTTCAATTCTGTATCTCTGGTATCGTTTGTCTCGCCGCCCCAACCCAACCGATTGTTCATTATTCCCAAACGCCGTCCCAATAATTCATGAATGCATGTATTTCTAAAAACCCATGACCGGATCGAAAACGTTTATTTCTTGGTAGTGAAATCGATCTCGTTGGCAGGGTTGAAGCCACCATCGGCAGCCTTCTCACAAGTGCAGCCACCTAAACCACAATTGTTAGTTGACACAGAAACCCAAGACACGTAAGTTCCACATACCCTCAGGACGAGATCCGCAAGCGCATGTAGCACCGCTAGGAGTAGCGTTCTCGGTAGCAGCACGGTCGCAGGTGCACTCGCCAGCGGGACGAGCACGGCATGAGCATCGGGGTCCGTTGACGGTGTTCTCGACAGGGGCCTTGGCGCATGTGCACTGGAGAGCAGACTTTTGACCGCAAGAGCAAGTGGCCTTTTGAGCTGGGGAACTGTTAGTCTGTTGTTTATTGCAGCTGGGATGATGTCACATACCACAGGCGCACTCAACGTTGTCGCCGGAGCGGCAGCAGGTAGCGGGAGTGTTGACAACCATTTTGACGGATTAAAGTGTTGTAGAGTTGGTGTTTGGGAGAGTTGTTGATTTGAAAGATTAAGAAATTGAGGAGCAGTGGATTGGATTGTAAAGTGCTTGATTCTATCACTCCTCTTCGAATGCGGCTGCTCGTCGTATTTGTACTTGATGGCTTTCAACGAGTTTGACCCACTTCATCTTGAGCTCCAGAGCTGCGGATCTAGAAACTGGTAATCATCTTCGCTCTGGTTGGTCAAAGCCTGCTGACACAGCAATCACAACCAATGAGAGATTGCTTATTCTTTCTGTCTTGACTTTCGCCTCCCAGAACATGCGATGCTGAATACGACCCATGTCATCGTCTGTCAGCTAACGAGCTAGAACACACTAACAGCTCTCAGCAGCTTCGCTCTGTCCGTCATTGGCTCTTCAGCTTTTTGAGGTTCAAGACAAAGAGACCGCCCTTTTCGCGATTGACGATTGGCTTGGCTGTATCTTGACCGTAATTTGGCACAGCAAGTCAAGAGCCCAGGTAGCCGAATGGATATGTCTTGTCCATCAGAATATTTCTGCTTGAACAACGTAGTGCAATTGTTAGATCTGCAGCCGGAGCTGCAACTAGTACCCATCCAGGCGGTCCGAAAAATAACTAGGACACAGAAGCCTATTGACAAAATAACTTAGACTAACTTAGGCACTAAGCTTAGGTTAGACTCTCCTAACTTTTATGATACCCTTAGCTAAGTCTCGCTTTTTCTTCGACCCACCTGCCATCCTAGTCTCCGACGAGCACCAGCATCTGAGTTGAGATCGGCTCCGTCCTTTCGGCCGACCCAGATTCTGAAACTACCCGGCTCTTGGGTTACGCTTTAACCTGTTCCCTGCACGAACAAGCCTGTGGGAGGAAAGCGTGTGGTAGGGTGGTATGCCGGTAGCGGAAGTTGTTTGTTGGACTAAAAGCTGGCCTGAATAACGCCAGGTTGACAAGCGTTCTGTTCTGCAGCAGCAGCAAGGTTCGAAGCAAACCATTTGTAGACACACTACTCGCCAGGTAGTCGAACATATAATATTGAGATCTCGATACAACTGAATTCCAAAACCAGCAATTTCTTCGCGTCCTGTCGCTCACTTGTAGGTGGAAGACGTGATTCTACTAGACTCCAGGGTACGCTCAACGCACTGTCATTCTCATGCAGTAGCGCTATATTAGATCCAATTTTGAGAGCTTAGTCATCGAAAGTCAAGGTCCTATAGTTTAGTGGTAATGACGTCGGATTTTGATACGCATCAGAAGCCTTCCGAAGACCCCGGTTCGAACCCGGGTAGGACCTCACTTTTTGCGCTTCGCAGCAAGTAGCCAGAGACGGACATGCCTGTGTTACTTGCTATTTTGAGAGGCATTTCTTTCATCTCGCTTTTCTCATACATCGGTGGGCTCTTACAATTCTTTCTTTGGTGTTTGAGAACAACTGTCATTGAACGATAGCATCGCCCTGGCAAACACGGTCGTGGATGAACATGGCCGATCTCGGAGGGCGCGGTGCGGAAAGTCCGTCATTTTGGCGATGATCATGCATTTTAATAAAGAACTTGGTCAAACTACCCTTCTTCGTGTCATACCGAATGAGTCTGAATACGCGTATCATATTTAATTGAGTCTCTCGTGGTTCCCGTCACCCTCTATAATAAAGACGCGACTCCCTGTCCCTGCGCTATTTAAGCAGTGAAGACATCGGTACCCAAGGCTCACTCACACGCCCTTGAGTCCTTCCATTAAATCACCAACTAACACGATCCATCTCCGATACCTTTCCCCAGATATTTCTCGAGCTTGCATAATGTCTTCTCTTAGCCCACCCCAGACAGAGTCCACTATCGTGGTAATCGGGTACGTGCCATCCCACTGCTCCAATGCGCGAGCTAACGCTGTCTCTAGCGCTGGAATCATCGGCCTGACCAGCGCCCTCAAAATCCAAGAGTTAACAAAAGACTCCCCATCAACATCAG
This sequence comes from Fusarium sp. MBC 364, assembly GCA_030777805.1. Taxonomy (NCBI): domain Eukaryota; kingdom Fungi; phylum Ascomycota; class Sordariomycetes; order Hypocreales; family Nectriaceae; genus Fusarium; species Fusarium sp. MBC 364. The sequence goes on from JAPFSC010000071.1 coordinate 42,063, forward strand.
TTCTTCTCGCCGCTAAAGAATGGCCGACTTCAATTCCAGGCGCTCCTATTACTCATTCAGCTGACTATGCCTCCATGTGGGCAGGCGCTCACGTCCGACCCATTCCCGCCTCGACACCCCAACTTCGTCGTGAAGCGAAATGGCTAAAGACTACTGTCGCTGAGCTTGAGAAGAGTGAACCTGGTGTTGGTGTTCGTCGTCTTCCAGGCATTGAGTACCTTGAGGACCCGCCTGTTGAGTACATTAAACAGGATGTGCATAGCTTTACGGAAGAGACGGGACTACCGGGATATCGCAGATTTGACACCAGGGAATTGCCAGAGGGTGTGAAGCTTGGGTATCAATATGAGACGTATTGTATCAATGCGCCGCTATATTGCGCGAATTTGCTTCGCAAGTTTATTGTTCAAGGTGGGAAGACTGTTCAGCGGGAGTTGAAGAGTGAATGGGAGGCTTTTATTCTGGCGCCGAATGTGAAGCTTGTGGTAAATGCAAGTGGCATGGGATTTGGCGACGCGAAGTCTTTTCCTATTAGAGGTATGTTGCAAGACTGTGAAGATGGCCCCAATTGCTAACGATGGCTAGGTCAAACTGTTCTGACGAACCTCACGGCCGCTGACAAGACGATCACAACACAAAGGAAAGACGGAACATGGAGCTTCATCATTCCCAGATCATTCAACGGTGGAACAGTCATTGGTGGAACAAAGGAGATTGGCAACTGGGATCTCGAGCCCTCGCAAGAGACACGCTCTCAGCTACTAAAAGCTGCGCAATCCATCATCCCTCAAGCCTGTAACAACCAAGAAAGCGTTGAGTCGGTCAAGGTTATCAAGGACGTCGTTGGAAGACGACCAGCTCGTGAGGGAGGTATGAGGGTTGAGACGGAAAAGAAGGATACAACTTGGGGAGTCAAGCATGTTGTTCACGCTTATGGTGCTGGAGGACGTGGTTATGAGCTTTCATGGGGCGTTGCTAATGAGGTTATGGAGCTTGTGAAGGATGTTCTTAATACGCAGTCGGCGAAAGCAAAGCTATAAGCTTGGATTTTAAGTGTTAGAATGAACCATTTAATACATTATTCGACTGTATCCCCCGCTTATAAGAACCCTTTCAAAGCATCATCCAAAGTCCTCCCCTCTCTCAATGGAATCGCGTTACCTCTCTTCGTCAACCCAATCTTGTTATGCCAAACAACCTTCATACCCGCGTTCGTTGCGCCCTCAACATCTCCAGCACTTCCCGCCACAAACAATACATCCTTCGCTTCGACTCCCAAACGGGGCAATATGCTATGGTACGCTTCCTGGAGAGGCTTGTAGAAACCGCTCTCTTCGGCAGTAATCGCCACATCAAACATGAACGGCTGATCATAACCAGCACTTGCTTTCTTCTCCACGCCATTAATAGCGATATATCCATTTTCTTTCGAACAGTTGGTGATTACACCAAGCTTATAACCCTGAGATCTAAGAGCTTGGAGAATGGAGGGCACTTCGTCCCAAGGTTGGATGGTAGACCAGTTCTTGAGGAGTGCTTCCGGGGCAGAGTCGGGAAGACCGACTTCTGCTGCAGCTTGTCTGACCAAATCTTCGTAAGGTACGTAAGTGCCAGTGCCGTATGTGATTTCAAGGTAACGCTGGCGCCAGCGTCCGCCTTCTTCGTGGGTTTTGGAGGGGGTTGATGCGTCCCATATATCCCATGAGTTGAGAAGACCGGTGAGGAGGTCGAAGACGATGGCTTTGGGCCTCCAGTTCTGGTCTGTCATAATGTACTATAGTGAAGAATTTGAGTATTTGAGAGAAGAGTCTGAGTATATTTAGAAAAGAGAAAAGGTTGGGACAGAAGCATCACCGAATTCAGGATTTATGACCCCGCTGGCAAGGGCGCGGTTGACAATGCTGGGATGATGATCCCGAGAATCCACTCATAAGAACGATGCCAAGGCTCGTGAGAATATGTCTATGTTCAATCATTATCATACTATCTATTAACTTTTAATTCTTTTCGTAACAATGCTATACGCAGCCGGCGTCGCCACGCCCAATAAACTGATGGAGTAAAACACGGGTATGATGATCAACTTGCAATAAGAAACCACAGGTAACCCGTAATGCTCCGTCAACAGAGAAAGAGCACAAATTCTCAAAAGAGTTTTTGTTGAAAGGAGAACATGTTCTCGGACCCAGAGGAATTCTGGATATCGGAGTGAGGAAGATTGGAGATGGAGGTCGAGAATGAGACGCCCGGCAATTACCAACCCTAGGAAGGCCCATGATGGGAGGGTTAGACTTGGGCTTGAAGAGACTTGGGAGAGACCCCAGTGTGTGAAGCATACGGAGTGGATGAAGACGCCGCCGCTGAGGATAAATTCTGGACTTCTGCCCAACTTCCATTTGGCCAGTAGAATCGACTGAATGTATGAGTTAGTACTTGAAATCTGACTTATGGATGAGATGGGAGCGTACCTCGAATGGAATAGAGACTAGTGGAATAATAGTCACCCATCCCGAGGGCATTACCATACTGAGAACAGCAGGAACAGAACAAATAACCACAGAAACATGTATCGCGCGACTCCATCCAAAAGATAACCGACTCATCTTATCGCTATACTGCTGAATCGATCCAAAGTGGGCATTGGTAGTCGTGTTCGATGGTTGTCGATGCAGCTGCGAGAGCGTATAGTTGAACAGCCAGTACGTGGTACAAGACAGTATTCCAGCGAAAAGGTAACCCGAGGTCGACCTTCCCCGATTCGAGGGTATGTACAGACAAAACGATATGATAGACGCCAGCGCCATCATGCGTAGGCTGATAAAGTAGTGCCAGTTCTTCATCAGGGTGTGGTTGAAGGTTGCTACTACCCAGAATGCGTCGGTGCCAGCCATGAGACTTAGGGCGAGCCAGACATCGCCGCATAACATCGCTGCGGAACTGACATTGTCGTGTATGTTTGTCGGTATGGTTGAAGGAAAGGTGGATGTGGTGTTGACTTGAGCCACCAAAGCTGGCGTCGTTGTGCTGATGACCGGCCGATGAGATAAGAAGAACCGATTCTTCAGCTTCGGTAAATAGAGCAGAGTAGCTGTATGAAAAGAAAACGATGATATAACAAATAATTGAATCAGAAGAAATTTCTGTGTTTTGGTATCCTTTATGTCAAAAGATTTTGGCGATACGCCAGGTCTTGGTGTTTTGACATCCATGGTAGGATCAGGAACGAAAAGATCTGCGACACCACTTCAAAATGACAAGACGAACACTCCGATATAAGTCTGCACGTAAGAAAAAGAAATTCGTAAAATTATACGAACCCCTTAGACTTTCTTATTCTGGTGGGGGAGCGATAATGCGACTGGTTGGCTGGGCAGTCCGAGCGAGCAGGGCTGTAAAGGCTGCATCTACGGAGCAGTCCACATCGTTTCAGGTGCAGATAACGAGATTTCATATTGAGATGGGTCAGTCTCTAGTCTTCAATGTGAAATCTAGTGGGATCTTCAGCTGGGGCGCAATTGGTGTGTAAAGTTTACATCAGAGGCGCAGACGATGAGCCAGCCTTAGCCGCGGTGAAGGTTTCTTAGCTTGGCCAGAATCTTGGGAACGTTGAATGTCTGAGCCAAGGAGGGCGTTCCATTCCATTGGGATTTCTACATTTGTATTGAATGTGCAATCACTAGGCTAAAGAAAATAGCTGCTGATGTAGGCGGCTTTGTGGGCAAACCGTTTAAGCGCCACAATTATGTAGGAGGCACAGATGAAGCCGTTGGAAATGTCTGAACTGATGTCGACTGGAATGTGAAATAAAAAGACGATGAGGTATTATTGCATTCCAAAAAATATGACAAGTCGCCACTTATGCGGGATCTCCTGTGATGTAATTTGCTTTTGTCGTTCGTTGTTTTCTTTTTTCGCTTTGCTTCTTTGAAGAAAAAGTAGCAAGCGGATAAATTATTTGCATGATCTAGATTGACCGAGTCTAGTTTTTTCATTGTCACATGCTCCGCGCTTGCAGTAAAGCCATCTCCTGTGTTTGCAGTAGAGCGGTTCTCGAGAGTCGAGACCCATCTAGCAAACATTGCTTCTCAAGGGAGATAGTGAAGTGCCGGTCTGCCGGTTGACGAGAAAACTCCGGACAACGACATCTGTCAATTTTAGGATAGACGGTGGCAGTACCTGAAGTGCGGGCAACATGATGAAAGCTGAATGCAAGCATGTCTACCTTCTTTGCGTCTGCCTGAAAGTCGATTAAGGTTATGTATAAGCCTTATCAGGTATGCGAAAATCAAGATATCGATCTTGATGCCGATGATTCAAACCAGCTTGTTTCAAGGGCAACCACTCAGACAGCAGTAATTTCAATAGACCGAGATCAAACTGGAAAGGTCTGGTAAGACCACAGTGCCGCATTATCCGTATCGAAACTTTACCTTGAAATATCGGTCAACAATAGCATGTCCTATCTCTAGATTCTCCAATCTAGGTAAAAAATGAAACCACCTTGAGGAGCTAATGTTAGGGCTGAGAACTAACAGCTGGCTAAGTAAGAAACTAACGAAAGAGGGTTGGGACTTCGATTGCTAGAGGTTGTAACACTTCCTCAACGAATCGGAAGTTTAGTAGATCTAGGTCTAGATTCCCGTCTTTGTCGCCATCGAAAAGACAAATGCGCAAGTGTCGGTCAACGTGAGGCTTTGACTTCTACAAACCGGGGCTACTTTGAGAAGGGTTGGTGTCGTCAAGTTCGGTTCCGTTCGGAGGCGGAGAGACAAAAGTAAGCTGCCCGGCCAATAGATCCGTTAAACAGATATAGATTGGAGATGAGCCTTGGGTTTCCCATTTAGAACCGAAGAGGCAGTTGGATTTGAATCAGGTCTGCTCTCAGATACTTGGTTACCCTTCAATTCTTTCAACACGGACCGACTAGAAATATCACACGAAGAGTATGCTATCGGCACTAGTATTTTATTGTTCTGAGAACACCTTTGAGCTTGGGGAAATGACAACAGTACCTCAAACCTTATACTTGATAGTATGGTATCAACAACTACAGGATACGTCCGATCTATGATTCGCTCATGTTTGGTGTCTAATGGGCTGGCAAGCGTGATTCCAAACGATAAAGCTTTAGCCAGCCGTGTGATTGGCGAAGGGGTGAAACGCGATGGCGCATGGCAATAATTCCAAAGTCAGTGCTGACTTTGAACCAGTGCTGACTCTGTATTGTTGACTCATCAAGGCCATGTAAGCATTGAGGCGGGGAAGCTGAGTGAACCGGGCTATTTAAGCATAATCATGCCGATCCCCGATTGGACCAGGATGTGCCTAGCCCGACGGATATTTGGGTTTGTCCATGTCTGCAGCATTTGTCAGATCTGTCTCTGGGTTGAACCGTCTTGGCGAGACTTGCGTCTAGTTTGAATGTGACTTCCCGCTTCACTAGGGAATATTGATGATGGCCAAGATCAGCAGGAATTAGAGAGAATTGAATAGAAGTTCCGGATAACGTTATAATAACGTTATACTTGACGTTATGCTTGGCGTTGCACTTGCAGCGTCAGCATGCGAGTCTTACGCTGGTGATGGCGTCGCTGTCGAGGCCTATAAATGAGGGATCAATCTCGTTGTAGGGCATTCATTATCCTCCATCGAAAGCAATAGAACCCAAATCCTATTACACATACATCACTCAATAAGCCTACCAAACATGTCGCATCTGACATATTCCGTTTACGAGGGCGAGGGCGAGTACCTTAGTAACTTCCTTCGCTACAGCCAAGCTGTCCGTGTTGGCGACCGCATTGAGATCAGCGGCCAGGGTAAGTCCAAACGCAATGAAATCCGCAATACTGAGCGTCAGAGCGCTAACTAAGAACCAGGCGGATGGTCTCTCAAAGATGGAGAACTCTCATTCCCAGAGTCTGATCTCGAGCAAATTGACCAGGCCTTCCACAATGTCGAAAAGGCTCTCAAGGCGAGCGGCGGAAAGGGCTGGGACCAGGTGTATCGCGTCAATTCATACCACACTCAAATCACGCCAGAAGTTGGCCAAAGAATGAGTGAGAACTTCAAGAAGTGGATGCCTAAACACAAGGTGATTTGGACAGAGATTGGTGTTGCGCAATTGGGAGTACCTGAAATGAAGGTTGAGATTGAGGTGGTGGCGATTGATTCAGAGGGTGCAAGGAAAGCTTAGAGCAGTGATTCAGAGCTTTATTTTGAGTTGGCAATAAACATCAGGCAGCGCAAAATACTTTCTGCACGCGTAATTATACAAATTGAATTACTATGACTCAATAACTATAAATACACAGTCATTCCTCCTCATCACTTATTCTTCTCTTCATCAATACATTCTCCAAAGCTCACCAAAAATTAGTGACGCACCACGCTGACTAACCACACTACGTAGATCTAGGGCATCCAAACGCGGTTTAGCGTCAAGGAAATGGATCGCAAAAGGTTCTTTTTTTCTACGCGACATCATCGCTTCCTACACCACACAAAAGCCGCATTAACAGCGACAAAGAACCGGCAAAATGCGCAACAAGCAAAATAAGCCGCGAGGCAACTCGCGCCCCAGGAACGATAACAAGGATCGTTATCGAGACTCAGACTCGTATCGACCGGGCGATAGGCATGATCTCCCACCGAGACCGCCGCCGGGGCGCGATGACTTTCGATTCGGTGGAGGAGGAGGCGACTCGTATCGTCCCCGTCCACCACAGGGTGATTTCACGTTTCGGATGGATAAGCCTCCTGGAATGCCTGAATATCCTGGCGATTATCGTGGCCCGCCGTCTGATAGAAGAGGACCAAGACGCGATGGTGGTAGAGGACGAGGTCGGGGCAGAGGTGGCAGGAGATGGCAACCCCCGCCTCACCCCTCCGAGCGCGCACTGGTTTCAGGCGCGACACAGAATTTGCCCGAGGAACGATTAGGTGAAGACGGTATCGCCAAGTTCCGTGATCTGGACCAGATATCCGATGATGACGAGCTTGATATGGACATCTCTGATTCGTCCGAGACCGAGGGCCCTTCCAAGAAGCGTACCAAAACCGTGAAGGATGATGCATCTGGTGATGCTGCGCCCAAGTGGTCTAACCCCGACCCCTACACAGCTCTTCCTTGCCCGGATGACACTACGCGAAAGAAGATGGATATGGTTCAGTTCATCCGAAAGGCGCGTGTTGAAGAGGAGAAGAAGAACAAGCCCGCCGCTACTACCGAAGCTGAAGACTTCATCTCTTTCGACCTTACCGAAGATGAAGAGAGCGAGGAAGAACAGGAAGCACCACCACCTCCTCCCCGCGATCCCCCTCCTACTATTGCACCACCACCGCCGCCACCCCCGAACGCGCCCTCTGGTCCCAGAGCCGATCTCGATAAGCCACGGTCAGCCGTCAGCGAAGCGCAAGAGGCTCGTAGAGCCGCCAACGACGCTCTTGGCTCGCGTAAACGAACTGCCGACGACGTCATCAAGCCTCCGGATTATGGACAATTGAAGAAGGCTACCACAAAGCCATCAAAGGGTTCGTTATTACCCAGCTGGGCACCCAAGCTCAAGGAGGATCCCTGTCCTTGGGATATGTATGATCATTCGGCTACTACTAACATGGCATTTCGGTAAGTTGCAACACCTCCCACTATCCCGCCTCGTCATTGAACCAAGGCTAACTTTTGCAGTCTACACAAGGAGATAATGGACTTTTACGAATACGTCCGACCCCGCGACTTCGAACAGCGCATCCGCGACAACCTCGTCGAAAACCTCCGTAAAGCGATGCGACGCGACGGCCGAAACTTTGCCAGCGCCCAAGTCCACCCCTTCGGTTCCTTCATGTCCGGCCTTTATCTCCCCACCGCAGACATGGACCTTGTCGTCTGCTCAGCTAGCTTCATGCGCGGCGGTCCCCCGACGTACCTTTCTGCCAAGAGCTGGTTGTATAAGTTCCAGAAGTTCCTGGTGTCGCAACAAGTAGCCGAGCAGCACTCTATCGAGGTTATCGCCCACGCTAGAATCCCGTTGGTCAAGTTTGTCGACAAGCAGACTGGTCTCAAGGTCGATGTCTCGTTTGAGAACTTGGGTGGTGTGGGTGCCATTGATACCTTTTTGCAGTGGAAGGAGCAATATCCTGCTATGCCTATCCTTGTGACTGTGATTAAGCACTTCCTTCTCATGCGTGGATTGAATGAACCTGTGAATGGTGGTATCGGTGGCTTCTCGGTTATTTGCTTGGTCGTCAGCATGTTACAGCTTATGCCACAGGTCCAGAGTCGAAGTCTTATTCCCGAGCATCACCTTGGCGAGATGCTTCTCGAGTTCTTTGAGCTTTACGGCTACGATTTCCACCATGAGAAGAACGCCATCTCTCTGACCAGACCCGTCGGATACATCCGCAAGGTACGAACATCTACCACTACAACGTCGTCCTCTGCTAACCTCTCCCAGTCTCATGTCAACAGTCTGACCTACAAGAACTACGATCGTCTCTCCATCATCGACCCGAACAACCCGGCAAACGACATCTCTGGCGGTTCAGCCAACACACCAGCCATCTTGTCCCGCTTCAGAGAAGCCTTCGAACTTCTACGTGACAGGATGAGTGACATTGCACGTAACCCCAACAAGGGTAATATTCTTGAGGTGATTCTCCAGGGCGACTACTCGTCGTTTAGAATGCAGCGGGAATTCATCCGTCATGTGCACGAGCAGCACATCGGTCCCTGCTAAATACCCAATCTTGTGTGCATATCCCGAGTTTTACAAAATATCCTGGAGTTTTTGGTCGTATGGATGGGAGGTGGTAGATATGGGTATTTATGGAAGGACAACTCCCTCGCACATTCAGCCAAGGAATCATGTCCTTCTACAGTAGTTGTCTTTCTCTGCATATGTATAGTAACGCCCTGTCATGACATGGAAGGAAAGTTGGGCGGATATCATTTGCTTTTTTTCTGGCGCATTTCACATTTCATGGGGGGGCTGGCTCAGTGGCCTAGAATTGGAACCCGATTTATCATTTTCGACTTTTATCTACTAACCGTCTATTCGCAGTGACGACTGACCTTTCCATCCGCAATGACGACCCGGTGACGATTGTTACGAGTCGCAGTGACGACTTGATGAGCACGCACTGCATCGTGCATTTTACTAACTGAGATACACAGATTCCCATTTCTTCGGTTTATGGCTGTTGAAAACCGTCGTCTTTGGACGACACCTTTTCTCACTACATTCTTTGCTTGATGCAGGGTTGTGGAGAGGAAGCGAGACAAATCTACCAGCAATGGTTTGGCATGAAGGTCGTGGGAGATGTTTGCATTGATTCACTTTTGGGCTTACGAGGTAGATCTATATTCTCAGGTTATCTAACAAACTGCCTATAAACCGTTAGGTCAAAGGTAGACAGTTTGGGCTATCATTTTGATACCCTGGCTGTGCATCAGAGAGATTATCTCACAAATTTACTCTTATCTCAGGGTCTTAATCCCTACAACCAATCACCCGCGCACCTTGATGGTTACCTCCACAGCCGGCAAACGGTCCAATAGAACTCGCGGGATTAACAACATAAGGGATCTATGATCAAAGTCTAACGCACACATTTTACCTCTTCTGCAAACCTTGTAAAGAGTCGAAGCGAAGAAAAAAGTCTTCCAAGGGACAAGATAATAGTAAGTTACAGTTATTTCGAATGGAAGTTTTTGCTGACGATGGCGGTAGTGAGTGATTATCTTTGGGGCGATACGAGTAAAGAGGAGAGGAAGTTGATACGAAAACTTGGTATGTTACTGATCTTGGCTTTGGGTTTGTGGTACTAATTGTGTCAAGATTTCTTTATTCTCGTGAGTCTGGACTGGGTTCGATGAGGATGTTACTAATTGGTAGACATTTTGTTGCTTCAGCTTCTTCTTCAATCATCTTGGTATGGCCCCCAGTGCTAACTTGAGGTGGCGTTCTGACTCGGGATACAGATAGACAAGCCTTCGCAAACGCATACGTAAGTCAAAGAATGATGTTTGAGACTACCTGGCTGACCGTGAAATAGGTAGCTGGCCTGAAAGAAGCGCTCGATCTAAGCGGCAACCAGTACAATGTTTTACTCTCCATGGCATCAGCAGGGTACGCTTCTAACAACCCTTCACTAACAAAGAAGCAAACTGATAAACTATAGAATGCTGGTAGGACAAATACCAAGCGCCATAATTATCCACAAAGTCAGACCGAGAATATGGTTGTCCTCTTTAGTGGTTGTATGGGCTGGCTTAACTATGGCAAGTGCAGCCTGCAAGACATATTCTCAACTTTGCGCTGTGAGATTCCTCATGGGCTTGGCTGAAGCTAGTACTTATGCTGGATCGATATACATCATGGGATCATGGTAGTAAGTCACATTCCTCCAAACTTCATATCCTGTGCTTATGAGACTGCAGCAAGTCCAACGAAATTGCCAAACGAACAGCCATGTTCACAGTAGCAGGCCAAATAGGCAAGATGTTCGCCGGAGCAATGATGGCAGCCATCCACGAATCCATGGAAGGTCACGCTGGCCTTGCCGGCTGGCAGTGGGTATTCCTGATCGATGGCATCATCACACTTCCCGTTGCTGTGTTTGGATTCTTTTTCTTCCCTGATGTACCGGAGTATACCGATGCGCCGTACTTGAATGAGAAGGAGAGACAGTTAGCCCTGGATCGACTGCCGCCGAAGAGAGAAGATGGGCATAGTATTCAGGCTTGGAGTTTGGTTAAGAGGGTTATGGGAAATCCTCTACTGTGAGTTCAACGTTGGCGGGTCACATGCTGAAGCTGACAATTGATAGATATATCTGTTGTGTCTTTGCCGTTCTCGGATCGGCACTGCAGTCTTATGTTGTCCAGGGTCTTATGCTTCTCTACCTCAAGTTCCGCAAAGATATCGACGGCTTCACCCAATCCGAAGTCAACACGCTCCCCATCCCAACCCACGCCGTCGGCATCGTCGCTGAACTATCTATATCATTCTTCATGGACCGCTACAACCGCCGTCTATCCCTCGGCTTCATTCTCTGCGCGATCCAAATCATCTGCAGCATCGTTCTTCTAATTCCCAACATGACCGTCGCAGGCAATCTTACAGCCTTGTACCTCTCAGCCTCAGCCTACGGAATCAATCCGCTCTTATACGGCTGGGCAAGCAACATTCTCGCTAGAACAGCAGATGATGCTGCAAGGAGTGTGACGCTCGCTTCGATGACGGCTAGTGATGGGTTGTTGTGGACGTTCTGGGGTATTGTGCTGTTTCCGGCTGATCATGCGCCTTATTGGCGGAATGGATATATTGGTATGCTTTGTGTGAGCACGGTGTTAGCTGGATGGTTATTTGTGGTTCGATGGGTAAGTTCTGCACTGGTGGAAGATGGATGTTGGCTAATGAGAAGTAGCTTGATCGGTATACGGCTGAGAAGTATCCTGCTGGTGAGCAGACGAGTGTTTCTTCTTTGGTTACGGCTGAAGTGAATTATTCTACGATGAATCCACACGAGGCGGAAATTAAAACAGCCTAGAGATAGTCTGCATCTGGATAGTAGAAAGACTATTCTATAAGGACTAGATAGTCTGACTATTGGCCCTGGCTGGCGTAATATGACTGAGTGGTGTTGTCTCGGAGGCTCCCTAAACTGTCGCCTGTTAAGCCCCAGGTAAGTAAAGGAATCATTGACCTCTTAAGGCTTTGGTTGCCAAGATAAAGAAACCTAAGAGCGGGTCTAAACTGGCCCAAAATAACTAAACTATTTCATCCCTGATGCTCTAAGAGATCATTTCTTCCGACACCCTGAAGGGCCTGTATCAGTGGGAACATCAACTCTCCCTGCTACCTGACGATAATGTGAAGATATCTCCCTTCTTAGAATAAAGTCCACATCTGCCCCAGTCTCTCCCTCACCTCCCACTCCAGCTCCAGCTCCTGTTTTGAGCCACGGGGGTTCAACAAACCGACCGCGCCAATCTTGATGACGGCCATATCGGCAGGCATTGATTCCTCATTCACGTCGTCGATTTGAGCGACAGACTTGAGACCTTCGAAGTCACCGGAGATGGTCGTTGGCTCTTCATACATCGAGAAGAAAGGATACCCGGCGTCGGCGTAAGTCTTGGCCGAGATGGTAGACTTAGGCGGGTCTTCGCCGGTGACATGTTTGAAGCTGGCGCTGTTGAGGACCTGGACGTTGAAGGTGATGGGAACTGTCTTCAAATAGTCATATTGTGGGATGTGAACTATGCCTTGGTCGATCAATCCTCCGGCAGCGATGTTCATCTCGGGAGCAGGAGCTAGATCGGGGTTGAAACCTATCCGAAAATTGAAATCGATGTAGACATCAGATAGCTTTCGAAAAATGATCAGAGGCTGATCTTGAAACTATAAGGGAACAATGGGTGGACTTACATTGGTGATGTTGTAATCGGCCAATGTTCGGTCCTCCAAGCTCAGTCAACAAATGGTCAATGAAGTTGTCGCCTCAGAACATTTTCAACTACCTTCGAACAGCCATCTACGCTCAAATCTCAGTAACTGATCATCGACACGAAGACCTTTCTTGTGCTCGTATATGAGCTTCAGGGCCCGAAGAGTAGTACTAAGCTTGGCCCTTACCCAAGTAACGTCTCCTGAAAATGCTATCAGTCTCATAACCACAGTCCCACTGGGCCAGCCGGTTTTTAAGTGTTCATCGAATTCGGGTTCTGAAAGTTCCTCGACATTGTTCTCTAAAAGTTCCTTGACATCAAGACGAGTAACCTCAAACTGAATTCCCGCAGTGGTTTCTTCACCAGTCATCTGAGCCTCGACCGAGTGGCCTGATCCCATAGGCATGGCAACAAATTGTCGAACCTTTCCGGGCTCTACTGCAACGCCGTCGAGCCAGGGCTGGCCGTTGACTCCAATAGCAAGGTAGTCCTGGATAGGCTTGCGATTCCTGATGCGATTGCGGCGACGAAGGGTAGTGGCATCGTTCGGGACGGCTGGTTCTCCAGAGATGGCGTTGATGCCGCCCACAAAGATCTTGATCGCATAGCGGTTCTTCGATGCGAAGGAGATCCACAAGGCCTCTTTCTCTAAGCCGAGTAAAAGATATCAGCGTTGGTTTCTCAATGAAGAATTTCTGGACTTACGGTACATAGGGAGAAATAACCCTCCCTTCTGGGCCATGTTCAAGGGAAGTTTGGTAGCATACCTATCGACCTTGTAAAGTGGAAAGGTGCCACAGTCCGGAGGAAGATTGTTGCTATCGCGGTTATCCGGCACACGGATGGTGCGCTTGAAAGTGATGCACAAATCATCAATCCTGATTTGATCGGTGACTTGTACGTCTGGATACCAAGGGGTAAGAAGCATATTGACGAAATGCAGCACCTTGCATAGACTTCGTGTTGTTGTGTGGATTCAGTAAGGATGAATCAATGTCCGTTGGCGTGAGGAAACATTGGGCATGGGAATAAAAGGTTCGGAGAGGGGAGGATGGGTTGATACGGTGAATCTGGGAGGCCCACCACGACTTTACGTTCGTCCACTACCCAGGTACCTAGGTAACAGAAGAAACATCCTCTAACAGGTAGGCTACAGAAATAAAGTAGCCTAAATGATAGCCTAAGTTGGCACCAGGTGATTAAGCTATCTCGTCTCTTATGCTTTTAACGGTTGATTCTTCTGACACCCTGCGGACTGCCACCGTTTTCAGGTGACAGTGGGGCAAATATGTCTGTTGGGCGGTACATTGGACAAAAGTGCATGTCTACGGTCTAATGAATCTTCTTTTCTTTGCCAGCTGACCACTGCTGGTTGCTGCGCCAGGCCGTTGGGCCGGCCAACGCTTTGCTTATTTGCGTCATGCTGTCCTGATAGCAGAATATGATTCTCACTGAATGACATAGCCTCCCGTGTTCTGTTGAATTACCAATATGGTGAGGAACATAGCTGGCCTACAATGGATAGATGAAGCCCTCGTTCTCCAAATCCGTCAAATCCAGCATAGCAACTTCAACCTTGACCTTGACTAATTGGCCGCTCTCGTCAAGCTGTTCGACGTAGTGATAACCAGCGTTTTCACCAACCGCATCAATCCTCTGCTTTCGAATCTTGTTCCTGCGAGCCAGGATGAAGTGAATCACCCACAGAATAACAGGCGTTCCGAACCAACTGATTACAATCATTGAGGACCAAGCCCCATAGAATCTTGGTTTAGCTGACGCAACCCATATCTGGGGTGATACCAGGTTTCCAGCACTATAGCCAATCATAAACATGACATTCCTAGTAAGCTTTTTTGTATAGCCTGCAGCTGAAGAGTTGGTCCACCCAAGAGCTATGATGTACGCAACGCCGTAGGTGTGGGCTGCCAAGAACATGCAGGCAAGGAGACCAATGGTTCGGTCCCAGGGTACTGTCACCATTCCTATACCACCGGCAACAGCAGGCAAGCACCAAAGGGTGCAGTGCAAAGCAAAGTTCTTGGGATATTTACGAAGGGCAAATGCTGCGATGACACAGTTGATAATGCCAAAGCCACCTCCAGCCACTGCAACAAGAGTGGACTCAAGTGGACTGACACCAAGAGATGTGACGAGAAGGTTCTTTTGACCATAGGTGAGGTTGTTGCAGTACATGAGCGTGAAGGCTTGCAGCGCAAACAGCCAAGACACCGGATCTTTCAACGTCTCAACGAACTGTGATCGCTTGAATTGCTTTTGCTCAATTGAGCTCTGCTGTGATTGCTGAACACGTTTGACGACGTGAACCTTCTCTTGAAGTGTCAAGAACCGAGCTTCAGCAGGGTTACTGGGGTAATCGAACCAGACCCAGATTGAGAGGATGAAAGTGATACCGCCAGTAACGACATGGAGCAGCTTCCAGGGTAGAACAGGTCCAGTAGTCCAGAGGAGGCCATAAGCGATAAAACCCGTAACAATCGGCGCGCCTTGACAAGTAATCCAAAGAATGGGTTGCAAAAAGGATTGTTCTGCTCGATTGAAGAACATGCCAATGGTCATTTCTAGCGCTGGAACAACCACGCCTTCCGCTGCACCCAAGGCAAGTCGCAGTACGATGAGTCCTGCATACCGGGTTGCGACACAGTGGAGGAAGATGACGACAGACCAGGTGAAGATGATGCCCGCAATGAATTTGCTAAAGGGTAGACGTTGCATAAGGTAGTGGCCCGGCCACAAGAATGAAAGGTATCCTATTCGAGTCAGGATTATGCAAAATGAGGAACACACCTAACGTACCAACGTAGAACATGGTGTTCAAGTTATTATACTGGGCTTGCGAAATGCCCGTCTCTTCGAAAAGTCCAAGAATAGCTGCATAGCCCAAAGTAGACTTATCGATCTGGATTCAAAGATAATACGTCAGCTATCATAGAAAGAGCATAATATCGAAGGGAGAGAACAAACAAAAAGCATGATGTTGATTGTTGAGAGTAGTCCCACCAATCGTAAGTACAACTTTCTTCGGACTCTTTTCTCTTGTTCAGGAGAAAGAGGCTCAAAAATATCTCCATGCTCTTCGATGAGGCGAAGAGTCACATCAGCGTATTCCTTTGTCACTGTCTTGCCCTTGGTAGGAGACTCAATCGACGGAGTGTCAGCCTCGCCGACGACATTAATTTCATTGCCCATTTTGATGAGATCCAGTGGTTTGAGGAAATGAAACACTACATGGTGGAATGAATTGAACTCTTAATCTTTTTGTAACAGATGATATGTAAACTATTGCGGAGAAGAAACTCGGTCTTTGGCCGTTCGGAGCCGCAAAGCACTGGAACTAACTGCGGAAACGCAATGACGAAATAAGCGCTATTTATGCTTAATTGTACCACACGGGGTAAGATTTGTTATATTAACGCGCTTTTGGAAGTTTCTGTCGGCATGTAGAAATTATTACTGGAAAGGGATGTACTACCCCGGTATTCCGCAATTGATGGCGTCGATTGCGTTATGGAATCCCAAGTTCCATGGCCTGCAAGTCTCTAACACACATAATACATCAATGTAAATATATGAGAAGTGTCTATGGGATAATTTAATTTTATTGCTAGCCTTCTGCAGTATTCCCACTAAAAACAGGGACTGCTCGGTGGATTCAGGAAAATCTATTGCATTCGAGAACTGAGAATACAGAGTAAACCTTTTGATCAATATCTCAAATGTGGAATTGGCATGTTTCAAGATAGGAACAGTGAAAGAGCCAGAGCTGTTAGTTTCCCCCAAGCGTCCAAAGCTTGGATCCCTGAAAGTCGCTTTTGGGTCTTTCAGAAGCCGAAGAAGTAGATCAAAGGCGGAATCACGAGCTCTATAGCCGTAGCAGCCTTGAGATTCGGTGCACCCCAGCCTAGCATCAAGCCAGAGCTTAAGCGAGCAATACCCGCAACGAACATGATGGCTCCAAGAAGCGCAAGAGGAACTTGTCTTGTCCGAAGATCATTTGTAGCCCACCATAATAGGGTACCGTATCCTGCCCAGGTTGTTCCGAGAAATCGAACTTGGTTATCGAGTATAGAAAGCGTAGGCTTTGCAAGTAGGACCCTTTCTGCAGCTGGGATGAGAAGCTTGTGACCGCGAAGGACGATGGCGGAGCCAGTGACGACAGAAAATATGGAGAAGACTCTTAATCCGCCTGTGAGGTATGGTGATGCGCCGGAGTCAGACATGATGTTGCTTGGAGAAAGTGTTGTGCTTGATATGAAATTGATACGGCGATCAAATTGAGACTTTAATTATCTTATGGACATAAGTGCCTTGAGGTGAGCTTTATATTCATAAGATCTTTCATTCCTTAATGCTGTGCTGATAAAGCTTCCAAATATCCAACGTTTCGGCCCCGCTTTGTAATCTGACATCTAAATACCGGAAATTCCGACTGCGCTATAACGGACTCTGAGCATCGTTTGTTGTCCGAGCCGGCATCAAATTGCTCCGAACGGAGAATTCATGGGTATTGAGTCACTTGTGCTCTTATAAGGACTCCTATTGTACAGCTGTCGCCCTTCGCCTCTTTCTCCTTTGTTTCTTTCTGTAGCACTTTATACCAGCGCAAGCCAGGATAAGAACAAACATGACAACAGTTACATACACAACAATTGTAAGGTCTTATGAACACTGTATAGACCAAGAGGCTTATCACCTCGGAATATGCAGGTACAAACAAGTTTAACTTTACAACACACAAGTCAATCTTACTACATACTCTGCCACAAGAAATAGTTATTCAGATTGTGTTACTAAGGTATAAGAAAGAGAAAACGTTGTGTTAACTTGGTCTGTACAATTTAAAAACTGACCCTTGAAAACCCAAATAGATAACAAAACAGACAGGGGAGATACAATGTGAAATAAAGCATAGCAAAAGAAAGAATAGTATAAGGAAAGAAACACAGCGAAAGAATGGATGGTGAAAAAAGACGCCCACTCACACACTCTACAGGACAAACAAAGGGTCAGAGGAAGGCGGCCTGATCTAACCCTGGTTCCCGATGATCGGTTGAGGAATATAGCTGTTCAGATGAAACAGGCGCAACTGATACACCCCGGGAAGAGATTGCCCTTTCTCATGAATAGCCTGTGACCCCATAGCCCTACCGTGCATAGACTGACTCACGATCAGTACCTGATGGTTTCCGACCCCTTCGCTCCCGAATTTGCCGTGCCAGATCTTCACGTTCACGTTCTTCCAGCATGAGCCTCCGTTGCTCTTTCTTCCGTAGTCGCTCCTGTTCCTCTTCCCGTCGTTGTTTCTCTTCCTCTTCCTGTCGTTCCTCTTCCCGTCGTTTCTTCTGTTCCTCTTCCCGTCGTTGTTTCTCTTCCTCTTCCTGTCGTTCCTCTTCCCGTCGTTTCTTCTGTTCCTCTTCCCGTCGCTGTTTCTCTTCCTCTTCCTGTCGTTCCTCCTCTAATCGACGTTTCTTTCGTTCTTCCTCTTGCCTTTCCTTCTCTTGGTGTTCTAGTTCTCGATGTTGGTGTTCGTCTGGCACCAGATCTGACCCCTGGGTGCTAGATTCTTGACTATACATTCCATTACCATCTGGTAGGGTGGTAGAAGATTTCGAATCCTTGCTTAGTGAGACTTTTCTGGAAGTGTTGGACACCAATCGATCCCCTGCGGGTGTAGGACTAGGACGGGATCGACCATTGGTTGAAATTGGATTCTGGGCAAGTCAGACGTTGAAGACTAGACGTTCACAAGGGCTGTCATAATAAAATCTTGGCTTTCATAACAGAGAATACAAAGACTTACCCCACTTCTTGGTATTGGCCCTCCGGAGCCACCAGAGCCACCTGGGCGGTATGGGCGGATACGAGCCCCGAAAGATGAAGTCGATGAGCTCCTGGATGATGAAGCTGATGAATTGCTCTGACTAGATAACGAGGACCAACTTGGGTGCTGACGCAGGATCCTCTCAGTAAGTAATGCGTCCATGCCCCCGTTGATAATCAAATTCCCTAGTCGATGCAAAGCCTTTAACCCACTAGAGACCTGTTGGTCGACCCCGTAGCATTTTGCCTGTTTTTCCAGACGTGAGATAGTTTTGAGTTGATCTTCTATAACAGATTGTTGCTCTCGTCTGAGATTGATTGTTTAGTATCGTGCTACTCACATGGGTAAATGAGAGAGGCGCTGATATTAAACTCACATTTGTTTTTTAAGCGCTTTAATCTTTGAATTCGCCTCCCTATTGAGCTGTCTTTCAAGCACCGCTGCGACCCTCTTAATTTCTAACTCATGAGACTCGATGCTTAGCATGTTGACGATAAGTTGTATGTTTTGTTGGACTCTGCCTAACTGTAGAATGACCTCGAGAACACCCTTCTTTCGGAATCGCCACTTGATGTATTTTATTGCAGAGATAGGTGTGTCGTTTTGATCGATTAAATCGTCAGTAACCGAAACTAGCCTGCCAAGAATACTCTTGGACATATCCTCGGTAGCTTTGATGGCTCCCTCTGTAGCTAGGTCTTGCAGGACCATAGATTCGGGGAACCTCTGATGGTATCGCCCCAGAGTGGCATGGCTGGTCCTAATCGTCGTGGAAGAACATGTTACCTGATTTGCGTAGTTCGCAATCTCAAACTTTGCTATCTGTCTTTCCTCAGAGTAATTGTACAACTCTATCGCCAATTTACCGCAATACTTTGCGAGATCGACGAGAGCTGGGGCTGCAACGATAAGGCTCAAGACTTCTGCCATGGAATGGATTGATGAAGTATAGCATTAAAGAAGAAAATGTGGCAAGGTCACGAAATGCGATGGCAGATCAGGCTCTGATAAGACATTCAATAAGGACGGAAATATTGGTTCGCCAGGTTGAAATAAGGCAACCCAAAGTATACCCACCATGTAAGCAGGGCATAATCCTGGCGAAAATCACAACAAGACGGAAGGCTGTGCAAGATGGTTGTTTATGCACTTCAACCAGATCAATAAAACTCGACCGGAGCCCCACTGAATGATGCGACATAGAGGACAAGTCCAGTATCTTGGAAATTGTGACAATCGCAGTGGGATGGAATTGGGCTAGGTAGGCAACAGAAGAAATGTCCTCTAAGACTTAGGCTACTAGAATAAAGCAGCTTAAGTTCTTACATAAATTACAATAAGATGACTAAACTATTTCGTCACTTATAATTATAACAACCAAGCCCTTCTGACACCCTGCGGTTGGGCTTGCAATTTGGTCAGGCGGCTGTGAAACCGAGTCTACAGGTTCGTAACAAGGCCCCTTGTGATGGCTACTTCGGCCCTCCGTGGGGTACACTCAGTGGTCTCGCGATCAAACGAAATATTGGCAATTCTTCTGCTCAAATAATCTTTATCAGCGCTCGAGAGGGAGCCTTCATCTCCCTGTGAGCGACTGCCATCCTCACATGTCCCAGTCGCTGATAGGCAGAAGTACTTCCCACTTGTCCTAAAACCAGGCCCTCTACGTCGCCTTTTATTCCAACTAACCAGATCACCCAAGCAGTTCCTTGAAAGGACGACACGTCTTCTAGATATCCCAATTGTCTACCCGTCGTTGCCTTGATGACCTTACCATCCTCGACAGCCAGTAGGGTATCATGACGAAAGGTAATAGCTGGATGCAAAAGTAGCTCGCCGCCCGACTCCCACGTTATAGTATGTTGAATCCAGTCGGGATGCTTGGGAGATAAGCAAACACAGCCTACTTGAACTTTATGTAGTGGCGCTTCAACAATTATGTGTCCGCCAGATACTCTTCCAAATGGTGCATTCGGTGACGTTGGCCGGCATTCAGCTTCTACAATAACCGGCTTAGAGTCATGGTTGAAATCTTCCGTGAAGGAATGCTCACGCCCTTCCACCCCGACCCCAACAGGCAGAGATGCCCAAGACCAAGACGGCGCCGTCGGCTCTTCCAACGCGAGTGACCTAACAGCCGTTTGTCCTGTCTCTACCACTTTCCAGCATAGAGATACATGCAAACGACTGTGCCAGAGACCTGCTAGATATTTCTTCCCGAAATACTGGGAGAAGTAAGAAGCAATACCTCCAAACGCTGGTAACTTGTCCTCTTGAAATGAAAGTGTTCGAAGCGTGTATTTTCTGATAAGGCCGGTCCAAGCTTTATATATGGCTACTTGACGATCAACCCCTGGGCCAGTGGTTAGTGATTGGTCAATTGATGAGACAGGCCAATTCTCTAGTTCGGTTAATGTCTTCCGTATGGTCCACTCTGCTTGGTCGGGGTGGTGGTGTTCATCGAAGCACTTCAAGGTGCTTTTGCATTCCCAGATGACATCGGATGGCGTGAAGTGGATTAGTCTTGTCGAGAGGATGGCTTCTTGAAGACACCAGCCTCGGCTGAGGAGGATATCTTTGCCGCGCATGAAGTAATTCGAAAGTCCATTAAGGAAAGCCTCGTGTGAGTAGTGCTCCTGTATGTGATACTTGGCAGGGCGTCCCTCGTGATCGGTTGTGGTATAAGACATTGGCTGCCATCTGTCTTCCGCATCGCGGAGGAAGTGAGTATTGCTATCCCAAGACCTTTCCACCGCTATGGTGAAATATGCGTGTGAGTAATACTGAGCCATCTTGGATGACTCAGTTGCCCAATCAGAACTGTTGTCTTGTACAATGCATAATGAGTCTATCCAAATATCATATATACCAAGTTCCTTGCAGAGCCAGATGGCGTCCTGGAAAACAGCTGTCAGTTCCAATATGGGTGTTGCCTTTTTGTATTTGGAAATAGTAACTTCTGTAGTCCGGACGGGATGGACACCAGGTGGTCCCCAGCAGTGGCTGAGGGCCGCATAGACGCCTACATCGGACTCATCAGTGTCGCTGAGATGTATTGTCTCGCCTTCGGGATCTATTCGGATAATCCTCGTTGGCAACTTCGTTCTTTGTCGTGTGGGGCAGGAAGCATGAGCAGCATGATTTGATGAACAAGCTCCCAGATGGCTCTTGATAAACTGGATACTTTCTGATGACCTTGGCGACCACGCCCTGGCGGATAACTTGTTGAGCTCTGCTGTATTGTCCTCGCTTGTCTTGATTGGTCAGTTGATACAGGCATCAGAAGGGATAGAATACTCACTGTATCTATACATTGGACATCAATATATCGATAGAAAAACGGATCTCGACGTTCAATAGGTTCGTGGTTTCTCTTCCTGAACCACGAGAGCTTTGCGACAACTCGTCCATGACTCTGGGATACTAGGGAAATCTCTTTGTCTGTACCGGGACTGTTATTTGATGATTGGAAGTCTGGATATTCGTCTATCAATGACCTCTCTAGTCTATCATGTAGGGTTTTGAGAAGGATGCAGTGATGACAAGTAGTCGACAGATCTTGAACCTGGAATGAGGTGACATCTAGTTGAAAGTCATGACAGACTCCACAGGTTGGCCGTATCTGACCCGACTTTGATTCAGGTTCATGAATAATGCTCATATCGGTCCACTGTCTACGCCAAAGCATTGCTGGTCATGTAAGAGAAGTTGCATGAGCAGTTGAGGTTATTCTGAGCAAGTGCTGATTCGTTCGAGCTAACCCCACTCCCTTACGTAACAGCATGTACGTACTGCAAGATCATTGGCTGACGGGACAGTGTAGGTTAGGCATGTGTTATCGGGTGTCTGCGAAGTTGATGCTCAGAATCTAGGATAAAGAACAGTTGTCTGAAAGTCCATCTTTAATCGACTATACCAATAGTCAAAACATTGCCTTACAAGCCTACATATTGGAAGCACTCGCTATTGAGAAAAGCTTAGCCTAGCCGCAACACTGTTCTTATGCATTCAAATGATCCATCTTCATCCCGGTGAATCGCTGCTGTACTGCGTATTTCAATAGATGAATCCTATTACTGACTTCTCATTGATCACCCCTGCCAGATCTCATCCCAAGCTCCATTGCAAAGTTCACGAACCTGCTGTAGAAACTCTTTAAACTCAAGTGGCTCCTCTCCTTCCATCATTACTTTACCATCCTTGTAACACCGCCATCCTTCGATAGGCATCTTGAGGAATTCGTGGCTCTTGTGGCAGGTCACCAAGCTCCCACTTATCAGAATCTTTGGCCCGCCGTCTGCAACTCGACTTTCGTAGCATTCCCCACACAAAATACCTGCGAAGCAGGTCATGCATTGATACGAAGCCTGGTTTCCCCACCCGTGATACTTCTTCCGAGGGTCACATTCACCGTCGCATGTTCGCTCGCTTTCGATTAAGTCTCCTTCGTCAGCCAGTGATGCCGACAGTGGTTCACCGGACGGTGATTCATCACCATGCTTGGAGCCTTCATCTTCATTGGAGGGTGTGTCCGGCCCAGCCTCACTCTCATCATCACCATTCTGAGACATCTCTGGGTCCAAACGGCTGAGTTGTGTCGATAGTAAAGTCCGTGCAGCCCGTACGAGCTTCTCACCAGTCTCGACTTTGACCTTCTTGCTAAGAATATGCAAAACCTTGGCAAGAAAGACCAAATTGTCGGCGTCATTCCACTCAACAGTATCACAGAGGTGATCGATGCAGCTATTGACAACATCCTGGAGAATCTTCTGAGCCTCAACAACTGGTCCCATCTTAAAGTACATCTTGGCCATAGTCAAAGGCCGGTGAAAGTTGGACATGTTTGGTGGAACGTCTAGTGCTAGCGGTCGAGTCCAGATGGTTCGGATAGATTCCAGTAGCTCGGATTTGACTTTCGGGTCGGAAGATTCTTGGAAGAACTTCCATGCGATGTCGCTTTGGTACACCACGACTCGGCCCAAGATAGGGACAGGGTGCGCGTTTGTTATGGCGTACAGCCACATATTCGAGCTGCTATCTAGTACCTGGTCCAAGACCTTTCGAGCCGCGTATGGATCTTTGCGGACTTGCCAATGGAACAATGCCAGTTCGGTCTGTATAGGTGCTGCAGCATTGACGTTTTCCAGATGCTTGATAGCGTCTTCGTAGACTTCGAGAACAAATTGGTCTTCGTGGGTCTGTAGCGCCGCATCTCGGACACGGCTGTGCAATAGCATGCCAGTCTCTGGGAATTGATGTGCCAAGTAGGTCAATCGTTCTAAAGGGGTCCAGTCCTTGAGAACCTCAATGAACCGCTGGGGCGAAGAGGGAGAGAACATGCCGATCTCTTCCTCAAGAGCTTCGCCGGTTGTCAAACCCTTCGGGTCAGACTTCCGGGACTTTGCGAACGAACGGGATGCCTCTTCTATATTCCCGAGTAATCTCTCAACACTGCCTTTGACAAAATAGGCTTCGCGTCTGAGACCCGGGGTCACCGTCTCATGATCAATGTTTTCCATATACCTGTTGACACAACGATATGCCTCGTCGTACTGTCCTTTAGCGGCCCAAGCTTGTGCCATCGAGCCCTCACCCTGGAACATACCCAATACGCCATCCTCCATCTCCAAAGACTTTTGGATAGACTGAGACGCCATATCATGCGTTGTGAGTTGGTAATGAATATTGGCAATCGCGCGATGTGCCTGGGGAGTCATAGGTATATCTTCGAAAAGGTTCTCCAAAGCCATTGCGAGCCGCTGCTCTGACGTAATGTCAGGATCCGCTGCTTGATCTCCGTGGTTAATCTTAGCACGCTCGGTGATTGTGTCATCCATTTGACGCTGCATCCGTTAGTTTACCACACCACACATAAAGTTTAGCTCGTACTGACCAGTTGGGTAAGACATTCGATAGCCTTGTAGGAGTTGCCTATGAGGGTGTATCCGTCTGTACAATATAGGATCTTGACATGCGCCTTGAGGAGAAGAAGAAGGCAGTCTCGGGGACTGTCCTTCAAACCTCCCCACCATTGAGCCACATCGTTAGTCAAGAATGGTTTGGCGTCTTGGAGGAAATTTGCCCAAGTCGCCACCTTCTCGAACGACTCATCGTTGAAAGCTTCGGTGTAAGACTTTACCTCTTCAAGGTCTTGGGTACAGTAGAGTTCAGCGAAGCCGCATTGGTTCATCATAATGCTACCAAATGCTTCCATGATCTGAGCCCGCTCTTCGACAGTATGGCTCTGAGGTTCGATATCACGCCAATGATGGAATATCTTTTCGAACATGTATTCCTTCAACGACGGCGCGATTGTAAACTTCTCATCTTCGCCCTTCTCATTTTCCAAGCGAACAAGCTTTGCGAGATCCAAAAATAGCTGTCGACTGGTTTCAGAAGGGGTCCAGCGCCAGGACTCTTCCTTTCCTGTTGTATCACAGAAGAATGCCCTCATGGAACGCTCATGGAATTTGACAGGTAAGTTTCCATCGTTATAGATAGCGTCAGGATCAACGTTTGCCTTGTCAAGCTCATCCACGCCAGTACCCCAGAAGCCTCGAACTTGTTTCACCTTTGCTCGTTGTTCGGCATCTGCACCTGGGTCACCGATTCGAATGAGATCTAGTATCGAGTTGGGGATCTCATCGATATCGAAGTTGTCGTCATTAGTCCATATTCTCAACAAAGAATTGACTTCGTCAAGCGTGAGAGACTGTTTGTATGCGACCCAGTGAAGAAGCCGGTTCACCAGTGGCTTGTGCTCTGGGGTGAGATGCTTATAGCACTCGGCCACAAGGATCTCGTATATTTCATGAAGGTCTGCAGGCAAAGGCTTCTCAAGGGCACGAAGGACAGCTGCTTCACGACCAAGGGAGTTGAATCGATGAAGCATGTTCTCAGCGTACAACATGTCTGATCTGTTAGTAGTTTTCGCCATTTGCTTTGAGTGGGGACTTACTAGGCGAATGCTCTTCAAGCTTATCAGCCACTCTTTGCTTCACATACCGACCAAAGGTACGCAGTGAACTTAAAGAATTGAGGCGATTCCAAATGAGTTCTCTCAGATCGAGCTTCTGCTTCTCCTTGTTGACCAGGATACTCGTAGTTGGGACCGCGTCCGAGATTTCCTGAACACGCTCAGGTCGGCTCGTGACAACAACGGAAATACGTAATTCCTCGCTCTGAATGATCTCGAGGACCTTGATCAGGTTCTCAAAGTCTTCCAGTTCATCAATGCCGTCTAGCATGAGATTGAGGTGATACTTCGAGTCCTTTGGAAAGGCGGGAGCCAGCAGTTTTCGGAATACATCTTCCGAAGCTTGGAAATCAACATCAAACTCATCTTTGCTGATCTCAGCCAGGACCATCTCGCAAATTTGTTCGTTCTGTTCAACCACCTGGATGATGATGATATTGATGGCATTGCCGAAGGTATGAAGGTCACTGGCCTGTTCTCGAAAGTAAAAATGCGCTGCACACAGGGTCTTGTCGGCATTGGTCTGGACCTCATTCAGCAACTTGTCGTAAACACTGGCGCCAATATGGCTCTTCCCCACACCAGGGTCGCCGGAGATGGCCAGGACCGGGCTAGGGTCCTCGCTTGCATGCCATTGCTCCCACTCAGGCTCCTCGAAGACCCAGTTGCAAGTGTCGGGGATGATAGTGTCTTTCAGCACATAATACTCGTGATCTTCACCCTCAATCTCAACAAATAGGTTTCGGACACGGCTTGCCAAAGCTGCCTTGCTGTTGGAGGTCACGACCTTGACCTTCTTACTCTCTTTATTCTGATTCTCAAACGCCTTGATCAACTTAGCCATATCATTCTTAATGGTCTCAGTTGTCTCATGGATCAACGACATAACCTCCTTCTGGTCTTGCAACATGGCCGTATGCAAGTCTGAATTTTGCTGCAGTTCAGAGTTCATTTTCTTCAGGTCTTCGGTATTGCCAAGGATTGCAAATTCGGTCGCGTTTTGAAGTCGAGTGAGCTTGAGGTCCATCTTCTTGCGGGCGCCACTTAGATCAGAGTCGCCTCCTGATAGCAGGTTGCTGATCCATTTTTCTAATGCTGTTAGATGATTCTGGAGCAAAGGGCAGAGAAGGGATGGCAGATTTCGAACTAGGAGCCTGAGGGAAGGGATGATAAATTAAGGAATGACGTGTCTTAGACTAAAGGACGAAGAAAAGGTGACAAATCTCAGACAGGGTTATAGGTCTCAGACATTAGAAGACGTGATGGAAGAAACTTACTGAATCTTCCAAGTTCAATGTACTTGTGAGCATAGCCACACATGGTAAGGAAGGAAGTAAAGACATCCATAAGGCAGTTCTGATAGGCTTTGTGACCGGGCAGCCTCGTCTCAAGGATAACAACGCGTTGAAGGAAGCTGTTCATATCTTCGAAGAAAACAACGACAAGGTCGTAGTCGGCTCTTTGGTCGCGACATGCCTAATTCACGTAAGGTTAGTCTATATTCATAGGCGTTCCACGAAAGGCGACCGTCGATAGATTGAGAACCAAAATCATCCAGGTACTCTATTTTGACTCTAGGATGAGTGAAAAGTGTTTCTATTAGGTGTCTTACTCCTAGCATAAAGGTGATGGCTGTGCCAATGGCGGCAGCTGGAGGAAAGGCCGGGGTTGCTGCGGCTATGAGCTGATTTGCACCCTTCTGGATGTAATCAAGGTTGTTTGCGAACAGTGACCTGAGCTTATCAACCTGTTCATTTAAGTTAGCCCGGATATTCCGAATGGTCCTTGAAGACTTATGGCGCTGAGATGAAGCCACTCAAACTGGCATGAAACGACTCAATTGTTTCGTTTCTTATGCGTACTCACTTTCTTATCGTTATGCCGAAATGAATGGAAGTTATTCATTTCCTTGGTCCCTTGATCAATCATGGCTTGAACATTGTCAAATTTCTTCTCCAGATCGAAGCCGACAATGCCTTTGTAAGCCTTGAGGGCATCCTTCCAAAGGTCGGCAACATCACGGTTTTCGTCTTGCAGGTCAGCAGGAAGCTGTACCTGCTTTTCGTCAGAAGGCATGGTGAGAGGATGGTGAATATCCGCAGAATGCTTGGGGGCGGATGAGGGAATTACTTATAGACGGGTATGAGTAGTAACTACCTCTTCCTTGTGGGGTTGGTCAGCCCTACGATAGCCAAGAAAATAATAACCTTGTCTGTAGTGCGGCTGAGGTCAAGGGACCAATTCTCTTACCACCCAACGGGCGTGAGTACCCATAAGGATATTGGCCGTCAAAATCATGGACGACGAAATAAGTCGACCACTCTATATCATATCTCTCCCCACCTAATTCTGACGCCCTAACCGCTACCAAGTAGTTGATTACGAGCTCAGCTGACAAAATGGTCCACATGGGTATGGATAGTATGTGGGCCGTCCCTTTTTGCAGGCTCCGAGTGGAACGGCGGACGTTTACCCGGTACTAGACATAACAATCATGCGTGTAAGCAGCGGGGACTTCTGATGAGGCTGTGCAAATACGACTCGATAATGAATCTTATGCCCTGATAAGTCTAGATCCCGCAACAATCTGGTGTTGGGTAGCATTTTGCAAGCGAATGTAAATTCCAGATGTTTTGGGATTGCTCAGTAGATTTGCAAATACCCTCTATTGTTTTCGACTGTGTTATTGTGGATCTTGCTGCTCTAAAACTCAAATAGTATGCTAGTTGCGAGACTAACTATCTTTGCTGTGAACTTAAAGAATGACTATTTACTGTCTTGAACGAATCCATGAAGTTATTCAAGAGACTCCCACTTCTGTGATGAACCGTCAATATCCTCAGTGAAAGTAATCGGCTCTCGACGCGTACGATTGACCTTAAGGTCGAAAACATCCAATCGTTGATACCCGCCAACGACATCATGATACTGCTTTCCTTCAATGCAATCCTCAATATCAAGATCCGCATACAGAATACCCTCTTCCTGCTGCAAGAAGTCTTGGGTGATCTCTTCTGCCGTATTGTCGATAATGAAACCCTTCAAAGGTGCGCCGCTAGGATCCAAGAATTGAGTAGCGCCGCGTTGAGACTGCTTCAGCACTCGCGTCAGATACTCAGACCCTCCTGGAATAGTCTCGATAGCATCATCTCCCAGAACACCCGAACAAAGAACACCAAAACATTTAGCTTCGAAACAATGTGCGGCTGCTCTCGTTCGGTTGGCTGTGACGTTATCATAATTCGGTCTATTATCTCCTGTAGCATTGTCCATTGGTGGAACTCTCGTCGGCCAAATTGGCGGCCAAGTAGAGATATGAATGTTCTCACCCTGGGCCATCAGAGTATATCTCGCCAGCGGATTCGTGTTCTCGCCACAAATCAAATTCCCAATCTTTCCAAACTTGGTATCCGCCACACGTAGACCATGACCATCTCCAGGCGCCCAGGTCAACTTCTCAAAGAAGGTTGGCATGAGTTTGCGATGATGTATCAGAACATCACCCGTCTCCCCGATAAAGATGTTTGAGTTATACAATGTCGCAGAGCTGAAGCGCGTCTTTTCTGAGAACCCCATGCTCACCATGATATTAGACTCTTTCGCAGCGCTGCGGATAGCGTGTACCTCATCGCCGTCAGCAAAGATTGATTCTTGTGCCATGCGTTTGAAAAGATCATGATTCTCGGTAGGTGGGCGCAGGGCACTCCATATTGGAAACGCCGGGATGTATGTCTCTGGGAAGACGACCAAATTGGCTTTGTTTCTGGCGGCTTCTTTGACAAGAGAGATGGCTTTTGCTGTTGTTTCCTTGGCGGAGAGGAATATAGGGGAGACGTGACATGCGGCGACCCGGATCATTGTTAGTAAGTGGATATGATAATGAGTTTTCAACGGACTGATTGAGTTTTGTTACTGGATGAAGTTGCAGTGTTTGTAGTCGTGATAATGGGCTTGGACAGAAAGTGGGGTAACGGCAATACAGGGTACATCGGATGCTAACTCATTGCGAACGATCGTTTGCCCTTTCGAACTGATAGTACATAAAGACAATGGAACCGCCAGAATTTTGCTTCTCTACTTGATGTTATCATATTGATCAGGATAGTTACTATTCATGACTTCCATTACCGGGGTGCGTTATTGATCTACTCCCATGGCGGATGACGCGAACGGTGCGTTGGGGCTTAGCTGCTGTTAGAAAAAGCGGCTAAAACCAGGCACGAATGCGACCCAACCAACCAAATCATATCGTAATCCGCTTATTCCCCGCATGGTCCTGTGAGAGCTTGTAACAACGCTACCTATCTTTATGGCCTCAATTTTGAGTCTCTCAACTAAGCTTGATTCTACTATGTCTACGTACCAGTATACTCAACTACCTACCGGCTGTGTTCGCATTCTTCGCCTTCAGCCGCATCAAAATAAGCAATCTGCCATCCGATGTCAGCTATCCGCTCTCGAGCTGCGGGACGCAGAAGGGCTCTGCCCCTACGAAGCGCTTTCCTACGTCTGGGGCTCTCCAGATAAGTCTCACACAATTAACATCGACGGCTATAGCCTGTCGGTTGGCGCAAACCTTTACGCAGCTCTATCAAGTCTTCGATATACCTCTCTTGAGCGTATCATATGGGTAGATGCCGTTTGTATTGACCAAACAAACATAACCGAAAAGGAACAGCAGATCCAGCTGATGGCGGAGATCTATGCCAAAGCACGTTCAGTTATTATTTGGCTTGGAGAAGCGACAACAGCTGGAACCGAAAACGCACTCGAGGAAATCCGTGTCGCCGCGGCTGGTACATCTGATGGGGTTGAAATAACTATGCCTGAAGAGGAGCACATCTTGGAGATCCTTAAGCTTCCATGGTTCAAACGTGTTTGGGTAGGCTTCGTGTGTCGATACGTGATGGAAGAACCTACTAATACTGTCGCTCTAGGTACTTCAAGAAGTAGCCGCGGCGCGACACGTCATAGTCAGGCTCGGTCGCGTGGAAATAGATGGATATGCCTTTTGCACCGGCCTCGACGCGTTAAAGCTATCCTACCATGGCGACTCAGATTTACAGCTGTTAATACGCTCCGTGTCATACCTGATGCGTAGGGCTGTCTTCCGTACGAGGCAAATCGCTGAAAAGTCGGAAAGATACTCACTTGCTATATGCCCTTTGAGCGAGCTGGTGGAAATGTATCACAACCGTCATGCCACAGAGCTTCACGATAAGGTCTATGCACTATTCGGCATGTGCTCTGATGACCTCGAAGCTGCAGGATTAGTGGTTGACTACAAGATTCCATGGAATCGACTCCTACAAAAACTCGTCAATTACATTCTTCCTCAGTGCTTGTCTGTGAGCACTTGGAATGATAAGCAGGTGGCCGTAATTGTCACATTGGTTCACGTTCTCGGAAACGTTGTATCGGTCAATTCAAGGGAAGAGAGCCAAAATATCACGATAGATTGGAAGAGTCCACACATCAAATGCCACGAAACGTCATCTTGGTGTATAAAGGCATCAAGCAAACCTGCCGAGGTCGGAGACATTGTCTGCCTTTTCGATGGATGCTCAAGGCCAACTATTATCAGGCTATGTGGCATGAATTGGATTATCATCTTTATCTCAATCACGCCCGCAATTAAACCTGCAGAACTTCCCCCCTTGTATTATGACAGATGGGATTGGCACGATCTCCTTGAATCACTCGGCAAGCCGTCTGCTAAATTCGAACTAATATGGGATTTGGACATGCCGCGCGACCAGCGGAACCCGCCTCCCGCAAATGTCGCAGCCATGTCGCCTACAAAAACGAACTCCATTCAACGACCTATGAGGGACTTTGAACGAGAGGAAACATATGTCTGGTTAAGACATGGTGAGAAGAAATCCCTTTCCGAGATTGAATGTCGGCTTCGCGAGATTATTAAAAAGCTGGACATTTCCACAGTGATTTCTAAGTTGAATCATCCGCTCTCAAGCGTCTATCTCAAGGAATCGATTCATGCCCTACAAAGCATTCTGATGGAATGGCAAGCATTCAAGGCAACACAAGAAGTTCAAGACCCAGGGGTAAAGAACGAGCTGGAAATTGACCATATTATTGACACCTTGCTCGGTATCTATGGCGGATGGCTGCCATTGAAATGGGCAATAGATGACGGCCATATGGCAGTCGCCAGATTAATGCTGCACTTTGCTGACCCTAACGCTGGAATTAAATATGACCTTACACCACTGGCATGGGCATCCAGCCATGGATATGGTTCACTTGTTACGCTACTGCTCGACACTGTCAAGGTGGCTCCAGATTCTCAGAACAAGCGGGGTGAAACACCCTTGCTGTTAGCCGCCAAGTGGGGATATGATACAGTGGTCGAGAAGCTACTCGATACCGGCAAAGTTGATCCAGATGCAAAGGATGACTCAGGAGACACACCACTACTGGTAGCCGTCTTCAGCAACCATGTCGCAGTTGTCAAGTTACTTTTGGAGACTGGTAAAGCCAATCCAAATGTCAAGAAAAAAGTCACCGCGAATTCTTGGGTGGGACGAACGCCCCTTATATATGCAGCACAGAACGGTTTCTTGCAAATCGTTAGACTTCTCCTTGATGGCGAAGGAGTGGATATACATTTCCGTGATGAGCATGGGGGAACGGCATGTGAGTGGGCTTTTGTAAAAGGGCACAAGGAAATCTACAACTTGATAGTGGAAAGACTAGATGAGGAGTCCAGGGAAGACTTAGAGAGGGGGCAGTCAGAGCTAAAAAGGAAGATAGAAGAGTACCCTGATGAAATTCACACTTCACTAATGCCTCTTTTTGGATGTACATAAACTTTCTATAGTTTTAGTTAAATCTAGACTTTAGTACTAGGAGAGTAGTAAAAGGAATCATATAACCTTATAACTCCAGAATAATTATAGATAAAAGGAAACGCATACTATATGGTAATTACAGTTCACAAAGGCTATGAAACCCGAAGCTGCCATTCTGCCGACACTTAAATACTATCATAATGTAGGCGCAGTGTTATTGTCTACCTCATCATGGTAGGTGCCTTGTTGATCCACTTCCATGGCGGATGACTCAAACGGTGTGGCTTAGCAATGGGGCTTAGCTCAGAGGACAATGAAGAACTTCTCGTTCAGATCTCGCTCTTTCAACTTCATCTTTCCCATCAGACACAAGTGTAAATTCAAGAACAATCATGGAGGCCCAGAACCTCCAGCAAGACCTTACGACTCTTCTTTCCCAACACTTTCAGATCGTCACCTCAAACTCCCAACGTCAAGACCAATGGTATAAGCGCTCCTTACAATCATTCACCTTTCACCATGGCGACAAAAAGCCGCTGATTCTTGTTCCTCGCGAATCCAAGGAAGAATGGGTTCCTCACGTACGTCGGTTTGCATCTTCGCTTGCCAGCATAGTAAGAGCCACCGATGGAAAAGCGATAGAACACGAGACTTCAGGGTCCAAGCTTTTC
This sequence comes from Fusarium sp. MBC 364, assembly GCA_030777805.1. Classification (NCBI taxonomy): domain Eukaryota; kingdom Fungi; phylum Ascomycota; class Sordariomycetes; order Hypocreales; family Nectriaceae; genus Fusarium; species Fusarium sp. MBC 364. The sequence goes on from JAPFSC010000071.1 coordinate 74,815, forward strand.
TCTGATGATGTCCTCGACGAAGCGCATTCAAGACCGCTTTGCCTCGCCGTAACCGACTCGAAACCGTTATCACCAGAAATGATGCAAATGTCATGGTGGACCACCAAGACTCAGCACCCAGATGATAAAGCGCGTCGGGTGAAGGGTATCGAAGCTCTTATCGCCTGTGGACAAACCGAATCGTTACTTCGTCTGTCCTCGTGGTCTCTAACACATCCCAATCAAGTGGCTCATCTCCAGAAGTACCAATGGAGCTCGTTGAATAATGGATGGCAGACTGCTGTTGATAAGATCATCGTCATCATGCTGTTTCTTGGTGTCACGGGCGCCTTTAACGAGGAGTTACTCGAAGAAGACGGTTATAGGTACTGTTTAACTGTCGCCTTCATAAGTTACATGTCACCGTTTACTTCATGCATGGAGGCTTTCGATGGAAGGGTCCCTGCTACGGACGACGATATACAGAGAGAACGGAGATCCTGTATCGAAGCTTTACGTACAGCTCAAGCATGGTCTTTAAGTACCGAGACTCCCATCAACTAGTAAGAGAGGATTATAGATAGATTACCATACGTCCTTGGTTTCGAAGCTTGGAAAACAAGTAGAGAGGGGGAGGAATATCTGGGTTGTGATTTGAACAGGACACAAACTGCAAAGTCGCCTTAGAGAGTTGGCCAGGACGAATAAAAATGTGGATCCACCAGTTAGAGAAGTCTCCAAGGAGTCCATCGAGCCCTTGAAGCTGAGAGATCCTAAAAAGGACGTGGAGGTAGAGCTTACCGAAGAGGAAAGGACAGAGGTTAATGAACTTGCTGAGTTGGAGTCTAGCGAAGCAGACGATGGGCGGAAGCTAAGTTCCAAATTTCTAACCGAGAATAAATAGTAGGCCATTCATGGTTGGATCCATAATGTCTTAACGAACATGCCAGTATCAAAATAGTACTCACGATAAGAGGGCGACTCACAGGGGCAACTGACGATTCATCTGTGTTCAATCCCTGTCCATCTACGCTGTTGTGCCTCTCTCGACATTGGTGTCGTAAACAGTCATGACCTTATTCACAACATCTCTATTCAGACCTCAAAAAAGCCAATAATGAAGGCGTCTGATTTTTGTTCTATCTTAAATTTCTTCGGTAGACAGATCTAGGTCATCCTTATCGAGGAACGCATCAAAAAGCTGAGACTCTAGAAAGCCAATCATCACCGGCCTGCGTGACTCTAATGTTATGATAACTTGGGTGTTTGATACCAGAACATTATGAGGATCGTGTTCTGTTGGGAGTTTCAACAGCTTATTGCCTCGCCATTCGACCCAACCTGAGTCCTGATACACATGAAACAACGGAGAGTGACGATGTGCCTTCGGACTCAATGGAGGACAGGGCGGTGCAAGTATCTCTTTGGGCATCCGGAAGATGCCCAATGGCGTTTTAATACCGGCATCTCGAGGCAGGAACGAGATTAATGGTTCGGGTTCGAGTATTCGTCGAGGAATGTAAGCTCCATATACTTCAACCAGACGAACCCCTGTTCTCCAATCCAAGACCCTCACCAAGCCTTCGTATCCAATAGCTAACAACCGTTCGGACGGGGAAAAGGCATGACATTCAGAGCTTAACTCCGCTGTCCTGTAGCACCGTCTTGAATCTATATGCCAAATGTTGATCTGTCGAGTTCCTGATTCTCCGACTGCGAGGAACGAATTTGAGAAAGCGGCTATAGAAGAGCATCTTTCGATCACGTAGGGCTCATCTAGCGGCCTTTTTAGATTCCACACAAGGACAATGTGGCTTTCTTCATCCAAAGCGGCTATAAGTCTGGCATCTGAAGAAAACCTTGCTTTGACCAGGCTGTAGCAGCCCGATCTCTCAAGAATGTGCTGCAGTTTAAAGGCGTCACCAACCCTCTTCGAAACCAAAACACGTGCATTCCCCGCTTCCGTAGTATTGATGGGGATTACTGTTGCTGCCAGCCAGTCTGAGTCGTCTGATGAGGAAAATTCAAAACCTCTGTTTTGCACGCAAGAATCCCATACACAAACACCAGTACAAAGGTCCAAAACAAATGAATGATGATCACGGTCGTAAAAGAAAAGCAAAGATGAATCAGAAGAGAACCGTGAATCGCCACGATCATTCTTGTTGATTTCAAACAGCCTTTGAAGTCTACCATGGGTTATGCCATAGATCTGAGTTATACCAGAGCATATAACGGCAAGCTTTGCCGAATCGGGTGACAGCAAAACTCGAGTGATCCTGTGAACACTGGTTGCTAACTCATGTTTACGCTGGGAGCTGGTAAATTCTTTTTCCCAATCCCATACTTGGAGCCGCCAGGTGTGGAAGTGAGAAGTTAGGGTCAACAAGATTTGACCATCCTGGGAGAATTCAATGTAGTGGATACTGACACCATGCACTATCGGCATGTTGAATTTGCTCTTTTTGTGTGTGGACCAGATCTGTATTCCATCGGTCAGATCACCAACCATCACGTGTTTCGAGTCTGGTGTGAAGCGCAAGAAAGTGCATCGTTCCTGATCGATATGCGATCGACACAAGGGCTGACCAGCGACCAAACTGAAGATACGAAGAGGCTCGTATGACGATATGCGTACAAGAAGAAGTTTCGAATCAGGTGAGATTCGCAAGTCCCCACGTGATCTGTGCATATGCGGGATAGAAAAGTTATGGATTCGACTGTAAGTTGTTGTAGACCAGACCTGGATCTCAACCATCGTGGGCATGAAAATAAAGCTTTTGCTATCAGGAGTGAACATAAAATGAGAGGGGGTTGAGGCTGTCCCCAGGAATAAACATTCGCCAGTCAGACAATCGGAAATCCTGAACTCATGTGACCTCAAGACTGAAGAGGACAAAGATGTCATGAGTAGCATAGAGTCTGCCGAGAAACAAAAGGCCCCTTTGACGTCGCACCGATTATTAGTATTATTATTGTGACTCTGGGGCACTTCGTGTATGCACGTGCGGTACGCCAAATCCCAAATTTGCCAAGCGTCGTTTGTTGCAACCACCAAGAGTTTCGAATTTGGTGAAAAGCACAACTCTGACAAAACATCACAGTTTGCTGGTAGTTCGCCACAGATCGTGTGGGTCTGAAGCTCTCTGATCTCCACGAGGCTGCGAGATGTCGACACTGCTAGTACCTTGCCATCCGGAGACAAGACTGGACTGCCATATGATGTTTGCATTGGGCCTACGGACGTTGCGAGACAGTCACGGAAGTGCTCTCCGGTGTCCCAGTCTAGAACGTCAAAGCACCCCCCGTTAAGGCTTCGGAAAAGCCTTGTGGTACCCTGAATGAAGCTGATTCGCTTTTCATGCCCTAGAAATACTCGTAGACACGAATCCCAGTCTGCGGTCATATCAGGGACAGATTGAATCCATTTAGGTATTCCCGATTTAAAATTCAACTTGACGAGGCTATTTTCGGGGGCGAATATTAGTGCATGAGAGTATAGTTGCAAAGGATGCATAGCGACGGTCGCCAGGCTAGAATTTAGAAACTTCGAAGCATCCTCGAGAAAGTCCGTTAACGATGTATCATTCTATATCCAACGACCGTCAGCTAAATCGCGATGATATCCTGTAAGACGATCTTACCTTGTAAACAAAACGCAATGTCTTGAGAAAACCCGAGATCTCCCAAGCCCTATCCAGCAAGACCAATGCTTCGATCCAATGAAGGAGATGCTTTTTCAAGAACTCCATGATCACTTTAGTATCAGCAGGCTCTGTAATTACCCCTTCCTGGTGCTTGACCCAATAGACACATGCGTATTGAAGTTCCGGGGGCAAATGTCTATCGACGAGATCTCTCTTGATGTCCGTCCGCGTGGTTCCAGGGCGGCGCAAATCACAGATGTCTGTCTTCAGATAGGCGCTCATCACTCTTAGACAATCTGCTGATAGCCTACGAGATGTTTCCTTGCAGTCGATCGTAAAGTCATTATCTGGATAACTCCCCTCATCGATGAGATAGTCCCTGAATGAGAGGTGGAACAAACGAATTGGTATTTCTGAAGAGTCCGGAATGTCAAGAACGGAGTGAAGCTTAGCAAGTCGATCATGTATTCTGTCTTCGTCAATCCCCAGCAGTCTAGACAGTACAGCTGCAGATAGAGGGGTCTCAAGGCAGACAATAGTTCCAACGATCAATTTGAACTCTCGGATGGCATCTATTCTACCCCGTGCGGATAGACCAATTAGCAGTTGACCAAGAACAGGCGCATACGTGGCTTTCATCTTGTCGCCAGCTGCCCAGCTTGCAGATTCAATGATTTGGTTTAGTCGGGCCTTAGGGCTACTGTCCCAATCTGAGATGAACCGACACGTGGTGGCTGCGAAGATAAATAAAGGTATCGCTCGCTCCACCAAAATGCGTATATTGTCTTCTCCGGGCCAGTTGATGGGCAGCCTGCGGCTTTCAGCTACACCGCTGTTCCACTCGAATACAACTCTCTGCATTTCGTCTTTGAAAAATACCGATATGTCTTGCTCGATGACAGCTCGTGGAATCTCGTGAAGAATAAAATCCTGAAAGGTACCTATAACACTATTGAAAACAAGTCGAATAGGGAGTTCTGGGCGACTTGTCAGGAAGGCACGTAACCTTATATTAGGAAGCTTTCCGAGCTGGCAAATAAGACTGATAATAAGCCTGACGTCCTGTTCAGACTCACATTCATCCAGAGCGTCAACGATCATGGCGATATTTGAGTTGCCAAGTGATTGATGTTTGGCGGCGTCTGCGAGGGGCTCCATAATGAGTCTCTCAAACTGTATCTTCAACCCTTTATTGCCGATATGAGGATCCTTCTCTACAGCGGCCTGCAAAAACGTCCCGAATGATTTCTGATTCACCGCAAGTTGACGAGCGATGGTGGTGCAAAACTTCGTAGCACTTCCCCGGTCGGCATGGCCTCTTTTGAAGAAAAAGCTAGCGCCAAGGATCCCTTTGCGGGAAAGCCTTTGGGCAACAGTTCTTGATACAGTTGACTTTCCGGTCCCGGCCATGCCATTAAGCCAAAAGACAGTCTTGGAATCGACATTTTCTATCCACTGCGATACCTGCTCGAGTAGGTCGACTCGGGTGTTCTCCAGACACCTGGGATTGTGCTCTTCGCTGTAAGAGTCGAAGGTTGCGTCCTTCACGTAAGGTAGTTTATCAATAGTCTCTTGATACTGGTCCGTCTCTGCTCGGCTATTGATGACACTGAGGATTTTACTATCATATCCAAAGTCAGTATATAGTCTCCGCGACGTACAGTTTGAACGTACCTTTGTCCTTTTATGCTAGAGTTTATTGTATCGACTGTGGAGGTTACTTGAGAAATCAGCCAAGTCTCAGCACTCAAGAACCAATCGACATACACTGTCCTAAAACCTCACTGATGCGGCTCTCCTCCTCGACTCTAGTCACTGAAACCTGGCTCAACAATTCTTTCGCGTAAGCCGCTGCTGTCATAGCGGCATGCCCTTGCCACTCGTCGTTCTTATGGGTATCTGCATAGTCACATATCCCCCGAATGACAATACAAGGGAAGATGTTAACCAGCCCTGCCGCTTCCATCTCGAAACATATGATACCACGTTCAGAAGACAATTTGTCTCTGATCCTTGCGTCTTTCATAAGTTGATTCGCGGAAGCAATGGTGCCGTAATGAATCGCTGGGTCGTCATCTCCCTCACTTCTTTCAGCTCGCCTCACAAGCTTGGGCTCAGTCTCGGTGCCTGCTCCACAGGCCTCTACGCAGGTTCTGCTGTCTTCAGGGGGGTGTAGGCTGGTGGAAAGGTAGAGACGATCATGAAGTTTTGGGGGGCAAGAGTAATTTTTCTTCAGTTTTGGATAGCGTTGTAGGCTCTCGCTAATGGTCTCTTGTATGCGATGGCCTTTCATCTCGTGCTCTGTCTTGAGTGCACTTATAGCAGTGCGTAAGGTTGTAGGTGCTCGATTAAGGAAACTAGTCGTCTGGAACTCCATGTTCTGAACTGTGCGTCCGAAATCGTATTGAAATATGCCTCCGGTTCCCTCTCCAGCGGAGCTTACGATAACGTCGCCTAGTCGTATGTCCTTCAAGGGAGTTGGAGCTCCACCACCAATGCCCACGAGCAGGCCAATTCGGACATTGGGAAACGCATTTAACATGTTCGTGGCGACGTTCGTGGCAGATGATAGGCCGTATTCCCCGTCTGGAAGCACAGCAATAACCACATTGTGATTTCCAATTTTCCCCAAAGCATATTGGTTGGTATCTCGGTTCGGAATGGAGCCTTTTAGCAGATGTTAGTTATACTTTTGTGCTTTTTCTTTTCTTTTATCAACTTGATACTTCGGCCATGAATAAGGATTCCAGGTAAGGTCTAGCCCAGCCCAAGCAGGGACTATACAATTTGTCCGCTGGGAATTTCTAAGGATCACTTACATGGTGGTGGATGATTTTCATCTAGCATTGTTTTGGCTGCTGTGAACTCTTTGGATAGTGCGCATACCCAGCCAACGGTGTAATCAGCATAACTGGGCATTTTGTCTTGGAATAACCGTGAGAGGTGGCATTTGTCAGTCTGGTCCGAATGGGAGTCAATAGGTTGCCAAGTAGCCTCTGTATGTTCAATTGACAAACCCTGTAATGCTCCCCATACGCCTTGGGAACGGTAGAAAGGATCAGGAACGAAAAGTACTAGATTACGGCGTAGCCCAAAGCTCTAAGATACGAAGTTCAATAAACTCTCTATGCATAAAAGTCGCGTACAGTGTTGCTGATTCTGTCTCCGATGTCTTCGGTGGTCAAGCTTCCTGGCCCAGGGGCGTAAAGAAGAAAGCGGGGAAGTAAGAAAAAAAGGGAATGAGGGGAGTAAGGATTTTTAAGGTATGTAGGACTTTGTTTCCAGCTGACCTGGACTGCAGCACGGTACAGGGCACGAAAACGCTGTCAGTGGCCAGCGTTCATTCTATGCCCACATTTCTTATGCATGTTGGCCACCACGTCGCCCTTGGCAGACTTCTCACAACCACAATCGACTTCAAAACCAAAGACAATAAGACTGAAGCAGCTGGAGTGATTATACGTTATAGCCTAACAATAAAGATGAAATGCATTCGACCTCCTTTGCGAATTCCCGACTCGGTACAGATCTTCTTGATAAGGCTTAGGTGGATGTCAATTCGGTATCCCTGCCGCCATAATCCTGGAGCCTGAGTCTTCGTAGTGCGAGTCTAGTCTAGTGGTCTGACGTAAAAGGACGTCTGGATGGAATGAGTTTTATTTGTACTAAAGCTGAGTTTCGTAACTTCCAAGGACAGTATATTAGATCCTAGCTGCAGTACATCATCCTACACAAAGGCACAGCCTGCCGGTTGTACTCAAGACTCGGGGACATGACCAACCGTCTCAAACCGATAGTTCGGGCTGGGTAGAAGGCTTTTCCACTTTATGCTCCGGCGGCTTAACAGCAGTGTTGCTGCCGTCAAGCTCAATCTTGTACTCGGTATAATCCCGCCCACCGAGCCCAGCTGCACAGGCGTTGCTGCTTTTTGTTTTGCGACGACGTTTTATTAACAAGCAAGCTAAGACAGATATCCCTATCAGACCGATAGGAATGATCACTCCAATGGCGATCTTAGATGGTTTGGAAAGTCCACCGTGTGAGGTGGAAGTAGAAGCAGACGACGTAACGGTAGGTTCAGTGCCAGATTCGGTCATGGCCGAAGCGGAGCGAGTTGACGTGCTCGGAGCGCCTGGTTATATTAGAATCCATCGCGATATGGCATAATTTACTAACCAGTAGTGAGTTCCGTGGTAGCAATGGTCTCCTGAGCTCCGCCACCAAGCTGACAATACTCATGGAAGATGCTCGTGGCGCTAGACACCTCTGTTCCCCAATGAGAGCACTCTTTTGCAACAGCGGTCACAATAATCTGCACAAAGCTTGAAGAGCTTCTCGTGCAAAAGCAGCTGTAGGAAGTTGTTCGACCCCCGTCGCCGCATCCAGAGGCCATGTCTCTGACAATACTGCTGATAGGGCCTTCGGCACAGTAGGGAAGTGAGTCATAGCTATCGAGCTGGTTGAGCCAAAATGTGGCTCCGACTTGGGCGACAAGAAGGAACGAGATGAAAGTGTAGAATCGCATGTTGCTTGAATGAAAGGGTTTAGGGGTGGGGACGATGAGGGGAGCTAAAACGTGGAGGACTGGGAGAGTGATAAAGAAAGACGGGAGCACGGGACGGACCAACGGTCATAAGACCAACGGCGTCGCCGAGACGATCTGAGCACAACCGCATGCATTGTAAGCTGTGGCTTCATACCACATATGACAGGCGAACAAGATACCCAAATCCACTTGACTTAGACCTAGAGTTACTTATGCTATGGTATTCTAAGGACTTGATCCAGCTCTCAACGACAACGCCATAACAACAACATACAATAGATATCAATTTAAAGCAGACTCGTTGTGTCCGCAGGAGAAAAGGGACCTAGCCTGATATCTCAGAATCAGGCTGTCGTCTTGACTTGTCCCCAGCCTGTCGATCACTAGCTCAACAAATCGTCGTGCATAAGCCATGCAGCCACCAAAAAGACAAACCAAGGCTGATGTCGCACGAAATGCGATATTTGTTGACCGAGTGCTGCCATTGCTTGACTGAGCCAGGGTAAGTAAGATGTGCTCCGTGCATGCATCCTCGACGCAGTAACTCGTGTCTGGGGCTGAAATGATAATGTGAAAGCCTACTCGACATGTCAACTGTCGGCTGAACCATTGGGAAATAAGTTGCTTGAGTCAAAACATGTCTTTCCGGTCTATATCTATACCTCTAATTCTCGCATCTATTCAAGCTTAAACTCAAACTTCCCAGTGGGCGCAGGGTTGGATAGGGCCCACTTGATTCCATTCTCCATGACGCTATCCCATCTCTTGCTCTCAGACAACTGCTCTCCAAATCGTCGGAAACCATGAGGCAAGCCGTTGAAGAGATGGACATCGGTAGGAACACTACAACCTTAGTCAGCATAAACAGATCGATGGTATTAGTTGGGGTCTTACCCTGCCTCAGCAAGCTTCTTTCCATAAAGAAGACCCTCATCTCTAAAGGGATCCAAGCCAGATACACCAAGCGTCGTAGGTGGCATACCCTTAACTTGCTCAGCAGATGCAAGTCCAATATTCAACCGCATATCTTTGGGATCCGGCTTTGCAACCTTTAATAGTGACGTGAACTTTTCGAGGGCTGCTTTGCCGAGGAGAGGAGCGTCTGCGTTCTGGACATAAGATGACAAAGCTGGATCTTTGAGCTGTTCAAGGATAGGCGCATAACATTCGGGGTGGACTAAGGCAGGAATCATAAGGACTTGTCCCGCAAGCTTCGGTCGTCCAAGTCCGTCTGAAGAAAGGTTCTGTTGTAGCGTGAGCGCTGCTGAGAGTTGAGCACCAGCAGAAATACCGCCGATCAGAACCTGGTCCGGGTTTCCAAGGACTTCATCAATATGGTCATGAACCCAGTGAAACGTATCCTCAACATCCTCCCAAGCAGTCGGGTACGCGAACTCTGGCGCATGACGATAATTTAGATTCACAACCGTGACATTTGCTCCAAGTGCGATGGCAGTGCAAATAGCATCTTCCGAAGCGATATTTCCAAAGACGTAGCCTCCACCGTGGAGATGGATGTAAATCGGCAAGCGAGCGTTGTCCTGCTTGGGTGGTCTATACGTTCGGACCTCAAGTGCAAATCCATCTCTTGCGGTGACCGTATAATCCTTCATGTGGATTTCTGGGTTTCCCATTCTCTTCAGTTCGCTTTTGGCCAGGTTCTCACGGTGCATGTTTGTTATGTCTTGCATTTCCTTCAGGGACAGCGAGGGGTCCATTGGTGGACGGGAGTCTGTTACTGCGAGCCATTCTGGCGTGGCGTTGCCGTATTGCGTGAAGTCCATGTTTGTTGTTGTTGTTGTTGTGTGTGAAGAGTGTGGTGAATAATGTGAAAAGGTGAGGTCTTGGGGTCAGGATTATGAAGCTATCGTGATTGTGAAATTACCGGGGAGAAGTGCGAGGTTGTCGGTCATGAGATGTAGCGCCGCGGCTGGGAACCCCTCCAAGTTTGCCGAGGTCGGTGTATTTCCATCCCCGAGGGTCCACTTCGACAGGTACAGCAAAAGACATGACTTCAACAATTCATCTTCTATCAAACTTCTTTGATCAATAAACTGTAAATACCTTCCAATCTATCGGTTATGGAATATCATCAGTGAGGGATTCACTGTATGCTTGTAGCCTCATCGTTGAAGTCAAACACCATCATCACTAACTCTATAGGCGCACCAATCACAAGCCCCTCCACTTCCCCAAAGTCTAACCTCCACCACTACGTCACAGTAATTAATCATGATCCCAAAAGTCCCGGTATTTTTCTTCAACGTTACATACAAATCAAGGTCAACGGTTGCGCTTTCCCCGCGATCTAGGCTCAACAAGATTAGGATCAGCATTTACTACCCAGCATTTAAAGTTCAACCTCATAATAAAAGGACTTCACTTCCTCTCACCGTGCATTTTGTGCCTGTCAACTCGTGAATATTTGAGCTTGTCATTGTTAAAATGTACGCGCGACAGCTTCTAATCAGCGCTCTCGCGCTCGGCGTCGATGCGAGCTGGAAAGATTATCAACCTCAGAATCGCACTCCAAGTTCATGTCCCGACTATACCGACTATTCTCAAAAGCCTCATGAGCCTTATTCTTCTGGGGAGTTGAAGTTGCCGTTTATGAGGCCTAGTGAAGAATGCAGAACTTTCAAGAGCCCTGCAGTCGAGGTGCGACGATATGCAACACATTGGGAAGGTAAAGGCGACTAACGTTGATACAGAAAGTTATCGAGGATATGAAGAAGCGCATCAAAAATCCTGATCTTGCGCGTCTTTTTGAGAATACCTTTCCCTCGACGCTTGATACTACGGTCAAGTACTTTGATACTGATGAGAATTTGGCTTTCATTGTTACTGGTGATATCACAGCCCAATGGCTTCGTGATACGGGTAATCAGTTTGCTCATTTGTACAAGCTGCTTCCTCAAGATGAGAATCTTAAGGATCTTGTCAAGGCTATCATCAACACTGAGGCGCGATATATCTCCGAGTATCCTTACTGTGGAGCCTTCCAACCTCCTCCGGAGAGTGGCTTAAGTCCTTCGGTCAACGACTATGCCGAGCTCGTTGTCGTCAACCCGTGAGTCCGACCTGGCGGTATTCCTTTGAAAATCCCAGCTAATGTTGAATTATCTAGACCGGTCGATAACCAGACTGTCTTCGAATGCAAGGTCAGTAAATCGATGGCCATTACTTCAATCTCCGAACTGACAGTCCTCTAGTATGAGCTCGACTCACTCGCAGGCTTCCTCAAGATCGCACGGTCATACTACAACAATACCAAAGACACCTCCTTCATCAACGACAACTGTAAGCCATCCCTTCCCCTCCCCCCACCAGACTCTACTAACCACGAGCAGTCAAATCCGCCATGACCCAAATCCTCCGCGTTATCGACGAACAATCTCAAAGCACATGGGCGGAAGACTGGTCCTACGTGAGCTACTACAACTGGACCGGCGAAGCAGGCTCACTCTCCCCGCCCGTTCCCAACAGCGGCAACGGTGAGCCAAAGCTCGCCAACGGTCTTGTCGCTTGCAGCCATCGTCCGTCCGATGATCTTTGCGTGTTCAACTACATCACCTCCGACAACGCTATGATGTCCGTTGAGTTGGATAACGTGGCTGATTTGCTCGATATGGAAAACACTCAGAAGAACCTTTCAACGACGTTACGCAGTCATGCAAAGACTATTCGTAACGCTGTCTGGAATCACACTCTCACGTCAAACGGCGTTTTCGCATACGAGACAAATGGATACGGAGGACAATACATAATGGACGACGCCAACGTGCCCAGCCTCGTATCCCTCCCTTACCTCGGCTTTCTCAACCGCTCAGACCCAGTCTACCAAAAGACCAAGAAACTCCTCTTCTCCCGCGCAAACCCCTACTACGCCGCCGGCGAAACATTCCAGGGCATCGGCGGTCCTCATGCGAATGCTACCAACCCATGGCCTATGGCGCACGTATCAGCTATCTACGGCACTGATGACGAGGATGAGATTGCCGAGCGGTTGAATATTATTCTCGAGAATACTTCTGGTTTGGGATTGATTCATGAAAGTGTCAATATTTATAACTCGACCGTTTTTACGAGACCTTGGTTTGCTTGGGCGAACAGTTATTTTGCGGAGATGATGCTTGATTTGGCGGAGAGGAAGCCTGGGTTGATTTTTGAGAATGATGAGCCTTATGTTGTTGGTGAGTAGACACCACAACTCGTTGTCTCATGAACAATGAGATTTTCATGTTTCTGTAATAAACAGCAATATTTTTTCTCCTTCACAAGAGAAAAAACAACATTTCCATTGATGAGGCACGTGAGATCTCGCGTTTAGATTTTTGAAGTATGAGCGCGTCAAAGACGCGTCGGATATTTGAGGATACCTTCACTTTGCGACGTCTACAGGGTAGTACGCCCCCAACGGACCAACACAATTAATTCATCGTCTATGTTCTCTTAGGCAGAATCATCCTCTAACGCTTGATCTATGATAATAAAATAGCCTTAAGGTAGCAAAAGGTAAGCCTAGAGCCCTGGATTGGAAGGTCTTGAATCACATATTGTTGTCAATGTTCAACCATTGCCTTTGTATGGTTCCAATTCCTGTCACGTCAGTTTGCCACAACCATTATGTGATTCTATCAGGTTCGACATCGTTATCCGGGTTACGTTACTATAAACAATCTGTAATTCAACTTTTGTATTGTTGCCTAATCAGCCGCTGTTGTATCGGTCCGCCTACAGCAAAAACCCTACGTCGTCTTCCTTACACTCTATTTCTTTCTCTTGTTTTTCTACCATCAGTCTTTATTCTCTCTTTAGATCCAGTCTTAGTCTCATTATTTTCCGATCTTCATTCCATTCGCCAACCCCTCGCCAACCCCTCGCCGTCCCTCCCGATGTCTCTCGACTCAGCTGTCGAAGCCGCACTTGCGGAATTTCCCTATGACCCAAACATCGACTTCCTAGGCCAGCTGCCCGGCGAAGTGCCGTGCATTGGCTGTGTGCTGGCGATCAATCGCGACCATCGTCTTGTCTGCATTGTAGACAAGCACCCACAGCTATGCATCCACTGCAAGTCTTCAAGCAAGAAGTGTTACGCCGTAAGTTTACCGCCCCTTCGTCGACTTATTGCTGACAATCTAGATCCCACCTGTTCTGGGAGTTGCGCAAACGTTTTAGAATGGCGTTTCCGACACCATTAACGACGGCAACCATCTCTCTGGTCTTGAAAGATTCCGCATTGTTCATTATATCGACGAGATCGTGAGCGCTTTCCGCTCTCTCGCTGAGACGGTCGACAACCCCCTTTGCATAACGCCAGGTAGCCCTTTTGGGCTTACACCAATCTTGCATATGCAAGGGATGGCAGCCAGCCGTGCCCTGCAGGTAGCTCACCTCTGAATTGCCGTAAGTCCTTTGCCCCTCCTTTAGTTTCCACTTGTACTGATCACATTTCTTTTTCTTAAAATAATGGACCTATAGATTCGGCGACGCTTGAGCGCATGATCGCTGATGCAGCCCGCTCTTATGCCAAGAAGTCTGTTGAGGCAGAGACTCTTCCCCGGCTTCTCAAGGGCTTGGAAACTGCCCACCTGACTCCCGTCGCCAGGGAGAATCCTCGCAAGACAGGCGACTGGCGCACTGAGCTTGGGAACAACATCCAGGCCGTTGATCCCTTCAGACCGCTCGCCGTTCGGTACCCAAGGTGGTTTCCCGGTTCCCGGGACAGGGTCCCATTCGCCGTGGGGTTTCTAGACATGACCTCTGAGTGTCCTTCTGACGTCCAGGGAGCGGAGAGCTTCTGGCCTCCCTTCTGCTGTGGCGATTATGCTTCCAGGGATAGACTGTGACGATCGGAAACGAGCATAGGTCAGCGCCGCTTTGGTGGCCCAATTGATATTCTCGGCCTATTTTGCTATGCTATTTTCTTGTGACCTTCTGATTTTGTTAAATCTTTGCTTGCCTGAGGTGATCTTTCGGAGAAGGATTGGCGTGATTGTTCTGATTTTGAGTGTTGTCATGGCGTCTCCGTCCCTGGACATGGTTGTGATGGACGACGACAGCCTCAGGGTGTCAACGATTGGCTGGCTGCCGTAAGCATAACAGACTAAATAATTCGGTCACTTAGTCCAGGCTAGACTAGCATTTAGGCCAATTTATTTTGGTAACCTAAGCTTTAGAAAACACTTCTGGTGTTTGCCCCATGCCTCCCTCGCTACGTCAGGCTGTCAAGCCATCAATAAATGACGCCAAACTATTGAAACGTGGACGATCGCAATGTCATCTAAAGACACATGCATGTCTCGTATGCACACCATCCCACGATCGCAAAACCGATCAGCAGTTCATCTGGACCTGACCCGGGATAATCCGCCACCGAGCTGAGAATATGGCAGGGAGTCGCTCACATATCATAATATTCTAGGCAGGGGTTGATTGGTATGTTCCAGGATCCTGCATCGAAACGGACATTTGTTCTGGACTTGTGTATAGTGTCATGCGATATGGTTAATTGACTGATTTAAGTTGCTTGGCCGCCACTGATCTGCTACAGCGAATACTACCTGCTGTAATTGACAAATAAATGCGGAGGCGCGTCACAGAATTGATTCCATCTTGATGACATGAATTGGTTCATCGATCGCAAGACCAACCGCATGCGTCGGGTCCTATTGAGCAAAAGCCTCGTTCCAAGAGGTCGGAAACCCGTTACTTGATGTGGTGCACAATAAAGCCACATCCGCAAGCCGAGGCAAACCAACCAACAGACCAACCAGAATTCCATCCCTACCCTTGTGTCTGTTTGAAGGATTGATTAACCTGAAGACAGGGAAATAAAAACGCCACACCTGCATAAGAGACTCCGTTCAACATCCAGTAGGATCAGTGCAGTACTTCAATTAACACGAGTAGGATCACTTGCGCGGAAATTCCTTACGGCAAACGGATGATTTTCCTAGGCGAAGTAAACCAACAAGGAAGGTCTTTAGTTAACGTTACGTTGGATCGATCTCCCTCGGTTCAAAGACCCATATGGAATAACGTAAAACTCTGTTGAAGAAGATATTTATGGAGTCCTTCAGGGGGATGAGGGAAGAGAATGCCTGTGCATGTGAATATCTGCAGCAGGGGTGACAAGACTAGGATGGAAGGTGGTGTGAGCTTGTCTTTCTTAGCGTCTCGGAAGCGGGAGGCAATTGAGCCGGGCCGTGTCTCTGAAGATGGGTGGATTGCCCTGAGCGTCAACTAAAAATTAGTGGGATAAATAATGCCGACTACCTACAGTACAGAATGATTGTGATTAGCGACAGCTTGTTTGAGAGCTGAACTCTATCAATAAGCAAACACTCAGCTCAAGAAAACAACTGGATGGAATTCGTTGTGATTGCTCACAGTGGTTTTACTTCGCCTCCAGTGCATAAATTCGCACAACATGACCTCCAAACCTTACTGGTGCTTTGACAAGCACCCTTGCCCTGTACCTCATTACAAGTCACTTCACCACAACCACCCAGTCAGCATCTGCATCCTTTTCATTAAATCATGGTCTCACTTTAAAAGCACCATCACCAGCCTCTCATAACTAGTGAATTAATTACCTAGATTCCTTGGTCTCCGTTTCAAATTCCTGTCTTACTGCTTTTGGGTCTGAATCACCGTGGCCGTTTCGGGTCCAGTCTGGAACCCTTTCTGCTTTGACGTCGGTGATACGTTGGCCTAGACCGAGACACTTATGTCTCTGCCCCACACCCTACCATGATGTAGCATGTCAGCTTCCGACCTTCCGAGTTAGCTTGTAAATGCAATGCCGTGCTGTGTACCTGTGCCTTAGTTGACTCTCAGGCACACTCAGCTATAGCTGCCCCTCACGCTCAGTAACCTGGCCGCCACACGTCTTTTATATCGTCACCGTCCGTGATCTGTTTCCCCCCCCTCCATTCAGGATTTCCACTCGTTTACCCCATTTGTTTGTCTGTCTCTACAATCGCCCGCGGCGACACGCTGCTCAAGATGAGTTCCTCTCAAAGGGTCATCACAGACAGCAACAAGTCGCCCCTCATTCAAGTTTTGTCGTTGATGTTTCTCGTCATTGCCATTCTTGCGTGCCTTGTTAGAACCGGCACCAAGCTTCACATGATCAAGACGGTGAGATCTGACGATGTTCTCATTATTTTCGCAACTGTAAGACATTCAGATCCAAATCGCGCAGGAATTGTGTTAATATTGGGCAAAGCTTCTTGCGGCTTGTCAGACAGCCACTCTCTTTAATGCGTGCGAGCACGGACTCGGACAGCACTTTGAGACGCTCAGTAATGATGACCGGTTGATCTTCTTCAAGGTAAATATTTGAGAGATGCGCGGTGATGACAGGCAATTAACGGGAACAGAGCCAATATGCGACAAATACCATGCTCATCGCTTCATTACTCTGCTGCAAATTGTCGGGCACAATGAGTCTCCGCATCATGGCGCAAAAGAGTCAAAAATGGATCATAACCGCCGGTGAAGCCATCGTCGGAATCTGGGGTCTCACAGCCCTAGCCGTCAATTTCTTCCAATGTCAACCACCCGAGCCATGGATGTACGGCGACAACGACAAGTGCATCAATCTCGTCGCATTCTGGACATATTACTCGACAGCAAACATCATCACAGACCTTATCATTGTGGTCATCATGGCAGAAAACGTACTCAAGATCCAGACTTCGTGGTCCAAAAAGATTTTGGTGATGAGTGTTTTCGGCAGCCGAATTCTGTAAGTGCTACGTGGAGTTCAATTGATCGACGTTGTATTGACTAGAAAAATAAAGTGTAACGCCCGCCATCGCTGCACAGATCCACTACTCCAACCAGGCTTTTGCTTCCGACGATCACACATTCGCGATCTGGCCCGCCGCCGTTTCGATCCAACTAGTACAATGCCTCGCGATCCTTACAGTCTGCTTGCCCAACTTCAAGCCCTTCCTCGACAGCTTGGAGTCTGGACAGATCCGCGTTGATGACTTGCGACGACAGGGCAAGTCAAGCAGCGGCGGATACCCAAGTCACCGACCAGATTACGCTGTGGGAAACAGCCGCAAAACAGATCGCTCACGGTCTCGCGCGCGAACTAGAACGCAGCACAGCGAGATACACGAGATGGAGGATTTCAATGTACAGGGGAAACAAAACGACAGGAGCTGGGATGGGCAAAGTCGGTCGAGCCACTCAAGTCAGAAGATTCTGATCCATCAGACGTGGCAGGTAGACGTAGAGAGTACGCATGAAGGAGGGGCAGGACAAACATGAGCGTCACATGTCATTTTCCCAGAATGAGACACGCATTGGATGGAACAGCGTGGCTTTCATTCATGTACCAATACGGAGTTGTAAAAAGAATGTTTGCTTCTATAAAATAGACCATTAAGAGTAAGAGAGCTTGAAATAAATTACTGTGCATGGTGACAGGTGAGATGAAAAAAAGAAAAGAAAAAAAAGGGACTGGACATGCATGAATTTTCTCTGACCAACATGAGAAAAGAGAGAAATGCGACATGCCATGCATGCAGGGGTCTAGACTTGACGGTAAGACGAATTGAGAAGGTCGACCAAAATACACGTAACAGAAGATGTTGATCAGGTCCGAGAGCTACCGAAAAGCTGGAAAGAGGCAAGTACGCCGAAATAGCTGATTCCGTTATGCTGCTGAAGATCTGGTGGCTCGAGAGTTGCTCTGTTCCCGAGCCGTTTCCTTCCCTTCCCTACACCCCCTGTATGAAATACCCTGTTTGGCTTGGCTGTTGGTAAGGGACTTTTTAGGTAGTGGTGGTGGGTGGCAGGGTAGGAGGTTTAATGTGGCGTCTGTGCCGCTTATTTGCGTGTCTAATGCCGGACTGGGCTTATGAATAGAACTTAAAAAATGATACGATGATCTACGAGATTGAGTTTACTGGGAAAGACACTTATCACTTTTGCGAGATGTTTTGAGGGTTGTTTCAAGGTAAGACAAAAAGAAAGAAGACGGGCAATCAGTTTGAGGTCGTTCGTTGGGATGTCATGCCCTTGTACTTAACATGCAGGGGGCCCTTGCATCGGAAGTGACGGGGGTATCGGGGGATTGTGCCGGATCAGCAAATGTGTCGACTCTAACCGAAGAGAAGCGATGTTGCAGCAGAAGATGAATAAAAGTGCGTTATTACCGTAATCGCATCTGTACTGTATCAGCCTCGGTTGGTGGCGTGCAAACACACAGATCCATACCACACCCCAAGCTCATCCAGGGGTCTTACTCTTCCATTCCTATAGCCTACTCCGTGTACCTTTTAACTTTGTTCCTTCCTCCCTTCTTTTTCTTTTCCTCCTCAGTAATTAATCTTCTCACTCCTTCCTTTCTTTGCCCGTTTTAATCCCGAGTGTTACACTACGGTACTCTCAGACATCATGGGCGATCGCACTTCAAGTCCCAGCTTCGAAATGGGCAATAATGCCAGTGTCAAGGCTGACAAGGACCTCAAGGTCTCAACTGTCGCGGAACCAGATTCGGGACGAAGCTCGACTACTAATTATCATGATAAGGATCAATTGGAGCGGATGGGAAAGAAGCAGGTTCTTCGAGTATGACTCCCTACTTCCATTTGCTGGTGAGGTACTGACGGTTGTAGCGCAACTTTGGATTCCTTTCTATTCTTGGCTTCTCTTGCACCATCCTCATCACTTGGGAAGCCATCCTCGTGCTCTTCGCCCAGGGTCTGAACAATGGCGGTACAGCTGGTATTATTTACAGTTTCATCGTTGTTTGGATTGGTAACTTCTCTGTTTTTGCCACCATGTGTGAATTGGTTTCTATGGCACCTACCTCTGGAGGTCAATATCATTGGTAGACATCCCATCCCCCATTATCATTCCCATCGACTGACAATTCAGGGTCGCTATGATGGCGCCGCGCTCATGCTCCAAGTTCCTCAGCCATCTAACAGGCATGCTCACCGTCGGCGGCTGGCAAGGCTCCGTATCATCCAGCGCTTTACTCACGGGTAACATGATCCTGGGAATGGCGACGATGAACAATGAGTCTTTCCAACCTGAGCTTTGGATGGGAACCCTACTCTTCTGGGCCATCTTTCTCTTTGCTGTGTTCATCAACACGCTCGTCAGCTCGGTGCTTCCCAAGTTCGAAGGTCTCATCTTGATCCTTCACATCCTTGGCTTCTTCGCCATTCTCATCCCGCTCGTCACTCTTGGACCTCATGCTAGTGCTGCGGATGTTTTCGGCACGTTTGTTAACAATGGTGGTTGGTCTTCTAACGGAGTTTCGTTTATGGTTGGTATGATGGGTAACGCCTTTGCCTTTGTTGGCACTGATGCTGCTTTCCACGTAAGGTTCCCATCTCATCTCATTGAGCTTTCACCACTGACAATTTTAAGATGTCTGAGGAAACCGTCAACCCATCAGTCGTCGTCCCAACATCCATCCTCCTCAGTCTCTGCATCAACGGCTGCTGCGGTTTCGCCATGGTAATTGCCATGGTCTTCTGCATGGGCAACGTCGACGACGCATTCGCCTCAGGTCCCGGCATGCTTGGCTTTCCTCACATGTACATTTTCGAACAAGCGACCAACTCCCGCGCCGGCGCAACCGTGATGTCCGCCATTATCGTCATCCTCGCTAGTTGCGCGACTGTCGGTATGCTGGCCTCGACATCACGTGTTTTCTGGTCCTTTGCTCGTGATCGTGGTCTTCCTGGGTGGAGAACTCTATCCAAGGTCAGCGAGAGGACTACTGTCCCTGTGTACTCTGTTCTTTGCACGGCTGCTATTTCGATCTTGTTGTCGCTTATCAACATTGGATCACCTGTTGCGTTCCAGAACGTTACTTCACTGTCCATCTCTTGTCTTTACTCCTCTTATCTCATCGCCGCTGGTCTTCTGCTTTACCGCCGAACTACCAAGGGCTTCGCTCTTCCTACCACTGGAACCACCGACCTTCCCGCTCTGGCCAACACTACCGGTGCCGAGCTTGTATGGGGACCTTTCCACCTCAAGGGTGCTCTTGGAATCGCCAACAACGTGTTTGCCATGTGCTACCTCATGGTTGTCGGGTTCTTCAGCTTCTGGCCTCCCATGGTGGAGCCTACTGTTGATATGATGAACTACAGCGTTGTTGTCACGGGTGGTCTTGTCATTTTCAGTGTTATTTACTACTTTGTCTGGGCGAGGAAAGAGTACAACGGTCCTATTGTTGAGAACTAGTCTTTATGTGGGGTAAAAGTTTAACTTTCCTCTGGCGCTTAGTTATTGGGGAACAGATTGATCGAGAGTACTGGCATCTCTCGAAGATATATAAATAAAATGCTAGCTTAATATTACTACACCAAAGGCCTCTGATTGGCCTACTTGTACTTTCTCTGTCTCATGTGCCACTCCGCATATTCGTCATCAGGCGTGTACCGAGTCTGAACGGGCTGCAAACCGATTATCCATCCAACCCAAGATGCGATCCACAGAACAAAGTGTGACACAATAATGTCAAAACTCTTCAACCGTGCTTTCATGCCCACGTCCGACACAGATAAGAGTTTCTGGGCGTTGATGAACACCGGCACATTGTCCAAATATCGAAAGATGACAAACAGGTTCAACGGAATCCATAAATCCACAAATAACACTTGAAGTCTCGAAGGCAACCTCGCAAGCCATGCATTACTTAACATCTTCGGTGCATCCAAAATAACCCCATTCAAATTCCAAAAGAAGACCGCTTTATCGCCATCCTCTGGATCTGTTCGCTCAACAACTTCCACATCGCCGCCGTCCAAGCTCGCTCGTCCCCATTCATGCCATGTAAACGGCGGCACCTCAACCTCAGCCGTTTCACCCTCTTCCACAGTCAAGATATCTCGCCTTTCATCCAGTTGAACCCAAACAGATCCTTTAGTGAGGCGGAGGTACTCAGTGTGTGTTTCGTGCCAGTGGAGGCCGCTTGTCCAGGTCGAGTTTGTCGGGAGGGTGATGTGTACTCGGCCTGGTGTTGAGAGGTTGTATGTTACGCCATTTGGGAGAGGGCGAGTGATAATGTTTGGGATCTTCTTACTCATTTTGATAGCTTGGTACTTGTCTGAGATGAGGTTTGTTAGAGTTCGGAAACCCCTCATTTGGGAAGATATAGCCATGACATAAGCTGTCAGACGGAGGATGAACCATGTGGCTGGCCGTTTTGGGATCATATTTCTTATCTTATCAATGAACCCTCTTCGTCTTTTTACAGTAGGTGAAGTCGCGAAAGTCAGAACAATGCTGGTCCAATTTCAGACCTTCAAAGAATGAGGCGGTTGTTGAGGTCAGATAGAGCTATAGCCATGAAGAAAGATGTGGCGGCGCTATTGATGCTTCCGAAAAAGACGTTGGTGATTGCCGCGATCGGCATTGTGTATGATGTGAAATCTTGTCGTTTTGATGCATTGATGGCGGTTGATGTTTGTAGAAGAAAGAGAAAAACATTAAGGTGAAATCACTAATAGCAACTTGTAGGGTAGAAATATCGTCTGAAAAAGCATTGTAATCTCGATGCTTTAGAAGTATAACTGCAACAGAAAAGGCTTATCCTGAATATAGTCAAGATTTATTATGACAAGGAAGCTTGTATCAAACATAGATGCGCCGCCGTACGTTTCTTGCGATTTCCCTACTTCATCACTGCTTTTCTCTAGAGCTTCTCCGGGCACTTAGGAACAGCCCAGTTCTACTGAAATACCGTTTCTGCGTGAATTGACTCTGTCAAGCGGTCTCGCCGTTGCAGCGATGGCATTATAAGATACTCGATTGAGAATTCCCCTGCTTCCGTTCCCTCATCGAGCACTTGAAGAACCCAAACTGACTGCACGAACCGGATAAAGCTGAGGTCCACTGCAAGTACTGTAGCAAAAACTCGCTTGCTTGCTATTCATGAGGACCGTCTTCTGGGTAGTAGACCTTTGGGAGGCACCGGTCGAGAGGTCAGACTTGATGGAGCCGAGCAGCTGGAAAGACATTTGAATTTGATTTTCAACAGAAAAAGAACAGGCTGCGACGTTGAATGATAATGCGATTGTAACGGTGACCTCCGAAGGCTCCTTCATGATTGATGCCACTGAAATTCCACAACCGTCTCACAAGTTCAGTGATCCTTCTGCGCTAAGCCGTTGTTAATGGCAAATACGATGAACGTTTAACATCCAAATCGGGCGAATGGTTTAGTAATAACTAGAAATGTCTTTAGATGATAAGGGAGTATTATACTAAACACTTAGTATAATACTCCCTTAGCATAATTCACCTGAATAATCTGGGAGTGGTCCAGGGTTCGATTCCCTGTTCGTCCATAGTAGGCGGTTAGATTCCGCTGTTATACCCTCTTGTTGCGAAAAATGCATTCAAGCATCAAAAGGAAAAATTACAAACCAAGACAATGGAAGTTCGTTTGAACCAACAATGGAGGTGTTCATTTTAGTGCCCGAGTCTTGATGAACAGATTTGGGGAACAAATCCTTTTGTTTCGCAGCTGGCAAACAACATACATACGAGAGGAAGTAAGTCTCATTTCAAACTATCACAATTTTGAACCTAGCAAAACTCTGAGCTTAATAATTTTCAAAACCCATGGAATATAGAAATCCTAGTTGCAATTAATGTGAGATCCGTCCAAGACTGCACCAATCTCGTCCAACTTTCTCTGCCAATCATCACTTTCAACCTTGAAATCCTTCAACTTATCCTTGTTCGGTCCCTCCGCATCAACGAAAACATTCTCACCAAGCGTCATTTCGGCTTCAAAAAGCGCGGTACCCAAGTTCTCCAAGAGACCCGGACCCTCGGAGGTGGGCTCCTTAGGGTCCTTGAAAATCCCTACCTTGAACTTCCTTCCTGGAGCGAAGAAGAAATTCTCGGAAAGGTCGCCGTTGCGCTCTGGGAAGGGCTGCATAGAAGCCTCGGGGATTTCGGTGAGACCCAGGATCAGGCCTTGTTGGAGGAGAGAGGTAACGGGTGCTGGGAGAGCTGGGCTGAAAGAAACCGAGCTAGCGGAAAGTGAGATGTTGGGGGACTTGACAAGAGTGTGGGTTATGTGGGTCTCATGGTCTGAACCGTAGAGATAGAACGGCATGAATTTATCGGGATAGTCGATGTCGCGATGGATAGAGTTTAGCGGGCGACTCTTGACTAGAGATTTGAGTTTGACCGTGCCCTTCTCCTTTTCGTACAGCCTGTTGGTTGTTAGTGGAGATCTAAACTGTGACCTAACCAGACGAACATACCCCAAGTCCTTTTCGAACATAAACACCGACATGTTGCATCCGTCGGGAATACCATTGATGATGTCCTCCACATAGAGCTTCTTCTCAGACTCCACCATAATAATGGTGTCGCGGCTTTCCTCCAATCTCTTCTTGAAGAACTCCTTGAGTTTGTCGTCGAGCTCAGCGGAAATGATGACCTGCTGTCGTCGAGTCACACTGTGGAAGGAAGCTTGAAACACGAGATACACTTCAGGTGAATCAGGTGATCCCTGCACAAGAAACTGGAGATTCTTCTCACCCGGTTTGTTTCTCTCTCTGCAAACCTCGACTTCCTCTCGAATGACATGCTCCAAGTCCTTCATTATAGTAGAAATGAAGTCCCTCTTAGTAGGGAAGGGACTCATGACCACGTTTCGAATGACAAACAGACTCTGGTCCGATTTCTGGACTCCCATCCGCTCCATAAATTTGTGCGCGCAGGCACCGTAGTCCTCTGGGAGGAACTGAGTTGACGTAAGATAAATCGGAATAGTGGAAGGATCCGTGTTAGGCGACGTGATGGAAAGTCTATCGACGACCCTCTTCATGAGATAATTCGCTTCTTCAAGATCCGTGTTCAAAACACCATTTTCGTCCTTCCAATTGATAGTGAAACAATTGATGTTGGTGTCAGAACCCAGATCGCGAATGATCTTCATAGCTTCTTTGGATGCAAAGATCTCGGTGTCCGTCTTGGTGACGATGAGATCACGGATCTTCTCACGTTGGTTCTTGACGGATGTGGAGAGAAATTTCTTGTTGCCCTGGTTTTCAGCAGGTAGCATGTTGAAGGGAACGATCATGAAAGAGTCGTTTATCATGGTGGCATAGTGGGCTGAGAGCTGGAGATTGTTAGTGTTGAAAACGTAAAGCAGGAGGGAACGTACTCTTGCGCTGGTGAACGTTGCTTCACCAAGGAGTTTGCCGTAGCCACAGTGGTTGAGGCCGATGGTCTGGTTCGAGAACCATGCCGACATGGCTGATGCACCGGGCTTACTGCATGATAGTCAGTCACTGCTGGGCTCTTGGAGAATTAAGAGGTACTTGCCTGCCCTCGACGCCATAAACACCAATGTTCTCGGCTGATCCCTGGGATAGATACGGTCCGGACCAGGTAACGAGATGTCGCATTCTTCCATCGCGATACACCAAACTTCCAGCAGGGTATGGGATGTAACCCGCTTTGTGAGGATCAACTGTGATGGAATCGGCCTCTGCCATGGCCTTGATATCCTCAACCGTCTTGGGATCCAAGTACCATTCTGGTTCAGGCTTGGCGCCAGACTGCTCCTCGACGCTGTACCGTCTGTCGGGGTTGATCATGGTAGCAAAGTAACCACCCCAAGCAGCGTCGGCATGGACCAAGAAAGACAAGCCGTGTTCCTCTTGGAACATTTTGCGCAGACGGAGGATCTCGGTCAGCCTATCAACGGCGCCTTCTTCGGTAGAGCCAATGATGGCCACGACTGCGAAGACAGGAGTCCTCGACTTGACGCATTCGTGGAGGTGGTCCTCAAGGAGCTTGACGTCAATTTGGGCGGCGTTGTTGACATCTACCCCCACGACGTTACCCGAGCCAAGGCCGGCGATGGCTTGTACTAGGTTAGCATCATCTCACAGCAAACATCTGCAGACTTACCGACGCCCTTGGGCCATGAGTAATGTCGAGTCTTGCTGACAAAGTACTTGATAGGGTTGCTAATATTGAACTCCTTCTCGAGGAGCTCTCGTCCAATAGTCTGAATGTTGTACTCATTCAGGGCACTTTCGAGAAATTTGCTCGTAATACCAAATTGCTTGTTCAGCTGATCGGGTAAGTCAAGGATGACCTCAGAGGGAAGGTTGACAAGATCCCATCCTTGAAGGTCTTTGAACTTGGTCTTGGCTGGCGCGTGGAAGCATGAAGACGCATAGAATCTGTCGCCAATGAATTGAAGCTTGCCTTTCCGGATTGCCATGCAAAGACTGAGAGGGTAGAACTTGAGGTTTCGGGCTGCACTAATGTCAGCATGGGACTGGGAATTGTGGGAGGAAATACGTACCGACCCAAATCGACTCCAAATTTGCAATAGTCCCATCGCAAGTGATGTGACCCCAAGAAAGAGGAGTCTTTTGCGGATCAGTATTGTACCCAAACAGCTTGCAAAGCTGCTGTCCAACCCTCAGCTCCACTAGAGTTGTCATTGGACTGGCCTCAAGCGCGACATTGTTGGGGTTGTACAGCATGGTCATAAAGTACCCGAGAAGGGACGACATGGTCAAGTCAGTGCACATGTGCGCTTCGTAACGCGGGGACCAGAAGGGTGCCGAGTGCTCGCCTAGAAGCTGTGCGACCTTTTCGGTAGCGAGGCGGAGATCGGAGCGCGCTTTCTGAAAGACCGGGGAGCGTCGGTATTCTTTGGATATGAAGGCCTGGAGATGTCAGGGAAATGTCAGTGAAGCGGAAGAGGGACTCACTTGGTCTTCAGGGTAGTAGCTCTGGCGGGCTACGAGGAGTTCATCGAGGATGGTGTTGATGTTGGCGCGAAAGTCGGGCAGGTTCGTGCCCTTGGGCCCGATGAAGTAGGCGTGGACCGCATCGAACTCGTCTTTTCGTACTTCAGCCATGATGAATAGGTGATTCGTTTGTGCTGTGAGTGAAAGAATTATTGTTGGATTCGTGATTGTCAATGAGCGTGAAGGTGGACAGAGCTCAGTCTGAGGTTATATATCACATTTGCTCCTTCTCTTTCCAAGTCGAATAAGATCTGCCGACGCTGGTGACGTACGAGATACCTCCTTCCAAGTCGTGCACAGCGAGATCAACATCTTGTACATACTGACAACACATCTAGTGGAATGTTGTAGAACCAAGAATCGAAGTTGCGAGGTGAGTCAAACGACGGAAGGATCTACCGGCACGGTCCGGCAGATGCAAGGGAGATCTGTACAAGGGAGATTTGGGTAAGGAAAATCGCAACTCCGTGAAACAATTGAGGTCATGATCGTATTCCTGTCCAATGGCTGTGATCAAGTCGAGCTTCAACCAAGAGGAAGAAAAATGGATATTCAATATTATGCAGCCACAAGGCAACTTTTAGCGGCCCGTGTCTCAGGTCAGCCAACCGGAGGAATCTGTCAAATGGAGCTGCCTGTTTAAGATGGTACTTCAGGGAGAATTGCGTAAAAGAAATAAGAATGAGGCCTGAGGATAAATCGTCATCAAAATTCATACTGGCCATGAAAGGGAAGAGCGAGTACGGGTGGTGACGTAGGTGCCCTGGGAATAATAGTTTAGCAACAGCTGCTTCCATTCGTCAACACGATCGGATTCTCGGATTTCGGGAGATATTCGGGACAATTGGTGTACGACACCACCTCGTACGGTCCATCATGAAATTGTTTCTTACGAAATGTTGCTTTATAAGCATCCTCTATCCTGAAGGAACCATCGACTATTCACTTTCTCAGCTTCGAAAAATTGTTTGACAATCGAGGGAAATTTGTCGCGTCAGTACCGCCAACACCTTTGGGTCATTTAACTCGACAAAAGAATCTTCACATAGAAACCAGCCTTTGTAATCGATCATTGAATTGCACTCGCGAACATCTGACGACACCTTACTTGAATAGCCTGGCGCGATGTTTTGAGGAACTTACCCTGCATAATATATGGCGAGTCTTATCAGCTTGCCCAGTTGAGCGCAGCCTCCAAAAATGCACTTATCACCACGTGATTGAGCGAAGAGCTCGCCTAACGTGACGCGCCCCATTGATCAAATGTCCCTGTCGCTACCACTCGCGTTCAACTCAGCTTCCATGTAAAGAAGTTCTATACTCTACAAAAGTGATATTCATCAAGTCAGCTTAATAGCGAGCAAAGCCTCTACCATGACATCACTTCTGGACAGGCGGTTCAAGGTAATCAGTTCCGGTTAGATAGTGATGAAGAGACTTCTTGCGCAATGTCAATATTTCCCACTTATTCCTTGTATCGATTTAACCTGTACGCGTTGAGAGGCGTTGCATTCAGAGGCGTGACTTTCAAAAAGAAACTTGGCTAAATATGTTAACTAAAAACAGGTATTTTCGTATTTGTCAATAGACCGACTAGCCATCTATCTTGCCAAGCAAGTACCTATAAACAAAGACATGAAGCGCAGTAAATACCACCACACCTATACCATACGTCGCGCACATCCATCGTGCAGTAGTCCACGCAGACTCAGCTGTTCGTAACATGCCGACAATGAATATCGTCAACAACGTGATTAAAAGGCCAGCTCCAATCCAAAAAGACGAAAACCATCGGAGTGCCTTGAACCATTTTCCCTTCTTCCCTCCAAATTTCCACTTCTTTCCATAGCTAAATATCGAAAATGGATCTGAAACAATCTTGGAAATAAACTCTGACCCATTCGTTCTGAGATACATGCCTAGCTTGATAGCTTGCACGATGAATACGGTTATAGACCCAAGAGTAACAAAAAGTCCAAGGAAGTCAAAGAACAGGTTTGTCCCAGTAGTATCAATGTCCTTGTCCGTTTCATTCGCAACGACAAGTTTGAAAGGGGACTGCATGCTTAGGAGAGATGCTGACAGTGAGAGGGGCAAATATACAGAAGCCAAGATAGTCAAGGTCTTGATTGACTTTGCTTCTTGAATGGCGTGGCGCTTTGTCAAGTAATCCAATTGCCGATTGAGGGCATCCAAGGCGCGTTGAGCATTATTGGCGCGCTCATCGCACAGCTCTTTGATCTCCCGTATCCGTCGTTGCAGGGATTCCGGAATAGCGCGCTTCCTTTCCGTTTTGTCATCGTACTCGAGACACTTTAGAATGAAAAAGATAGAGTCCTTGATGTTGGCGATATTTCTCCAGATGCCTTCGGCATCTTCAATTTCCTTAAAGGCCTCTTTGCTTGAAGTAGACAGACGAGGTTCGAACAGACCTAGTGGGACCTGGAGATGTGGGTTATTGTGGATTGCAATTTGCAGTAGTGCTTTTTCAGACATCTCAGGGTAGATTAGAGCCTCGAAAAAGTCCGCTGGCTGTAGATAGATGGATGCAAGAAAGAAGTCCAATACAAGAAGGCGGGCAAACTCATCAATTGATCCATTTGCTAAGGATGTACAGCTTGTTTGGTCGGCCATGGCTGCTATGTTGCGTGGATTTCGGAATATGCTGCTCCTACTGCCCGACTTTGTTGTACTGAATGATTGGCGAGCCCAGACATCGTGTACAATGACCACTGAGTAGGCAGTTAGTATCATATTCGCTTCGGCACCGTTATACGTACCAATCAATTTCCTGTCCCCATCCTTGGCACAAGTCATGTAAGAGTCCCGAGGCTGAACATCAAAGTCCAGTGGATGCTGCTGGAGACTCATCCGGTTGACAACACGGTGCAACTGTTGGTGTCCACCGACAGCCTGAGACCATTGAGACGAGATGCTCCCGATATCGTTAACAAGAAGGGGATCATTAAGCCACCGGAAAATGCGACGCTCCTCCAAGGGCCGCATGTACATGTTCTGCAAATAGCTCATCAAAGCATGTCGGGCGCGTCGCGTTTTCTCTGGACCTTTGCTGTTCCGAATGCCAGTAATGACAAAATCATTATGAACAGTCACCTCGAAGATTCTGGCTGTTTCAAGAGGTTGAGGAGGGAGGATATTCAGGCGACCCTCAACATCATCGTTAAACCCAAATGTGATAGGGTCTTGGGGCTTGGAGCCATCGAAGGGAGCGTCCAGCACGGTGAGTACGACGTTGTCGTTGTCAGAGAGCAGGCTCTTGCCAGATTCTAAGTCTCTCTGGCCGAAAGAGACCGGAGAAGGAAGAGGACCGACATGGCTTTCCACAGAAGTTAAGATTGGCATTGTGGGGATGGATTGTCCGTCTCTAGATAGATTGAACGTTTCAGTGGGAGTAGTAGGATCAGGGCTTCCGTCGTGAAGAAAATATGAGGGGAAAGCGTGTCGACCGTCTTGGCTCATGTTAAATAAATATGTCTCCCACATTTCACCGATTCTTTCCACCTGCATTATCGCAAGTTTTGCTCACTCTCAATTGGACTTCGTATAGAGCACCGCCCCCAAAAAGCTCTCGCACACTCGCATACAAGATGGTGTTACCAATCAGGCTACCAATCACGGCGAGGAAATATGACACAGCTAACACCGCTCACTATCAATACTGAATGAAAAGGTGTTCAATGTAAGACAGTGGCTTGGCAATCCAAACTGAAATCTGAGCCAGCAGTAAATCCGATATCGACTACATTGAATCACAGTTGTCGCGACATGGAATCGAGAAGAATGGAAAGAGGGAGGGTGAAGGTCTGCTATAAATGATCGCTTACTCTACGTATAGACACGGAACTCCGATCAGTTCTGGTTCTGCCCAGTCAGATTGCGGTCTGTCGTCTTACTCCCGTGACATCGTGATAAGCGTCAATGAATCCTTCAGAACTCCGACGGAAATGCTGTTCAAGAATGATAAATGCCTTCATTCAATATGACTAGAAGTCTGAATGCCATAGGATCAGAAGATGACACTACTTGAGATGCCAGTAGAGATACTTCATCTGATTCTCAAGGTACGTCCAAATCAATACAGGCCATCCTTCCTGGATGGGTGACTAAGTCTCGATAGAATGTCAGCACGAATGACCTGGTGCAAATACAGAAGACATGTCACGGAATTCACTCCTCCATGGCGTCAGAAACCATCAAATGTGCCGTGCACGAGATGCTGAGCTCTGAAGACAGCAATCAGTTCACACACAGAGCAGTTCAGTCTTGCTCTCACTCGGTGCTCACGGCATTGCTCGACCATCAAGCTCCCGTCGACTTGCGAAATGATCAGGGAGAGACGGCACTCCACTGGGCAGCACGCAAAGGTTGCACTATTTGTGCCAAGGTCTTGATAGATGGCGGGGCTTCGTTATCCATCTTGAGCTCCTCAGAGTGGACACCTCTCATGTTGGCGGCTAGACTGGGTCACGTTGACATAGTCGAGTTGCTGCTCAGTGCAGGAGCGGATGCGAACTTGAGAGGGTTCCACGGATGGACGGCTTTACACCTTTCGCGGAGGTTCAATCATGATCAGGTCTGGAGAACTTTGGTCAAGGTCGGTAGTGGTGATAAGATCTTGGATAATGATGGTCTTCGTCCAGGAGAGGCTATTCTGAAGAGCAAATGTTGGGGCGTACTTTGATCACCCAAAATTGGTTACCATGATAGAAAGACGATATTGATTGCTTCTGGATGGCAGCTCATCATTTCTTGAGTGTACCTGATGTGCTCGATCTCATCATTGGCCCCATAAACAATGGCCGTCGATAAGTCCACAGTCACATTCATCTAGATACTTGATGACACTCGCGATCAAACGAAAAGGTATTTTCTCTAAGCCATCTCAATTCGGAGATTATACGGTCGCTATCGAGCAGGCCGTTCCATGTGTGATGATCCCGTTCATCCACATCACGTGCTGGCCTTGCAACCACCAGCTCCATGCACGTATATGAATCAGGCTCTGAAGCCAAGAACGCCTCGTCTGCCCGCCCGAGGCACAAATCCTAGACAATCATCACAGCGGGGCGAGGCATTTTTCAAAGTGAGGCTTTTTTTTAAGTGTCGCCTCACACTTCCATTGGTTCACGGAGGGGGATGTTTATGCCACGTGTAGGAGACCATTGTACTCAGCCCAGACAGCCTGCTTTCAAGGACACATTGAGGAGGCGCAGAAGACTGTTGATTCCCCCCAACGCAACATAGTGGGGACTAAATACGACTTGCAGGTCTCAGATTAAATCATTTAAGGGGAAGGGGCCTCTTTAAGGCCCGCAAGAAGTTCCACGGGAGAATCTTCTTATTACCCACGGGACCTGTCGTTCACCAAGAAGTTGGTGCCGCGAGAGAGATTCCCCGACATTACCTGCGTACACCGAGTATCTCGAGTCAGAACCTTTCGACTTACAGTATGGCGGGAAAGGACGATGGCCCCTTGAGTTGCAGCTGATCAAGGAACACGGTCAGCAAGTTGGACCTGGCACAGGTCCCTTCTCCCTCCTCCATCCTTTCGCCTTCAACTTCAACATCCCTACCAGGCTACGGCCGGTGGCATATTCGAGCCTGGGGCAAACATAGATTCTCTCGACCGACCGCGCTGCCTGCTTTGGGCCACATTCCTCCATATAACCTTAGTTACAGCATACCAGAGACAAAAATGCGGGGACTGCCAGCTCAGTCCAGGGCCACGCAGGGTGTCACTACTCGCTGACGCCCGAGGCCACATCCCAACAGATATTGAAAAGATGCTCAACTACTACTCACAGATATTTGTGGTCTCCCTGCAAACATCTGGCGCCATATACACCGGAAACCACTGGCGTACAGGAACTCCTTCCTGCCTATCACTTCAACCAACATCCTGCATATTACGCAGGACCATAACTCCCTCCAGTGACAATCCAATTAATGCGGGTTGACCTGACGTGCCGTCATTGTCGAATCGGCGTGCTGTTTTCAGGCTGGCTGCCAACGCAGAGTCTCGACAATTGTTAGCCATTCGTCTTCAGTGTCACAATGTTGCCATTTTGCGGTCTCCAATATTTGACCTGCCAGTTGCCCGCATGGAATGTTGGCGGTCGATTCGCACCACGAAGAAGCAAGTTATCATCTCCTTTGTTATTTTCTCGTTTCTTCTAAACCTCCGCTACAATGCCTGGTGTCCTTCCGCCTCCGGCCCCAGATGAGCTTCTCGGATCCCCAGCTTCCGGGACCGGTTTCCGTCCGCCTGTGTCCGGCAACACCGTTTCCTCCAGCATCTCACCACCTCTTGAAGCATATCGGGATGTCGAATCCGTGCAGGCACCATGTCGGTATGTTCGCGATGGCATTTCATATATTGATTCATCGCTAACTTTATCTAGCCTTGAAGCGCTGTCGGCTTACATCGACAGTCCTGCTCGTGCGAGGATCATCGCTGTTATGGCGTTGGACATCTTCGCCGGAGGCACCCCGCTCAATGGACATTTTGACAGATGGATCTGCCCATTTTCCAATTGCAAACAAGGCTTTGCCGACCCCAAGGCTATGATCCTCCATGCAGCGAAGTGCACTCATGTCTCTCCCAACGGCGCTTATTGCAACTGTTGCTGTGAGTATTACAACTTCCCCGGCAACGGCCCAGCGTACCGACTCAGCGCTGGTGAGAGCTTGTCGCCCGGCGTGAAGACTTCCACTATGGCAAAGGGCAAGAAAAAGATCGCTGGTCTCATCTCCCGTTGCTCTGGATCGGCATCGTCGCCTCGCGGCCAGCTTTCTCCAGCCTGTCGGCGCTCAGGTGGTGGCATATCATCTGGCTGGGATTTGATGTCCGAGGTCCTGCCTGCTTCCCGCAAAGGGTCCGTGGTCTCTTCTCTTGGCGATCCTGAGGCATTACGGAGTGTCCCTTCCGGGGAGGTGCTGGCTGAGCTCGGTGCCAACTACCAGATTGTCGAACTCGACAATTCAACCGCTCTGCCAAGCCGCTCTACTGGTCAATCAGATGGGACTGTTCAAATGCAACAGCGCTCGGCGCAATCATCCTCAAAGCTACCTGTACCTTCAACCACCACCTACATGGACTCCATGGCTACCAAACATGGCGCTCTAGACACCTCTCCCCCTGGTTATTCAGCACCAGATCTCCAACTGAACGTCGATACGCAAGTCCACCACGGTGGGATTCCGTACGCTACCAATGCGGTTACAGGACATCAGATGCAGGCCCCTCCTGCGCCAGCTGCAGATTGCTTCTGGGGTATGGGTCAATCACAATCTAGTTCAACTTCAAACCATGACGGGGCGACGCCATCGTCGCAGGCTGCGCCGGGGCTTGAAGTCGTTGTACCGAACTATTCACATCCACTGCAAGTTTTGCCAGCTGGTAATAGCAGTTTTAGTGGTTTCATCTTCCACGACTCCAATCATGAGACAGCTGCTATCGCGAGTGTCAGGCCCGAAACCCAATATGGTTCTAAGGACTCCCTTGAACTTATTCAACACCAGTATTTAGGTCACAATTCACTTGGCGTGGGGATCGCTGTAAACAGCATGGAGACGATTGGCATCGCGGAAACCAATGAGGAAGCTATGTCCCCGAAGCTCCGACGTTCGACGGGTTCTTCTGCATCATTCACCAGTTTTCGCAATGACAATGACATGCGCTGTCAAGAGTCAGGATGCACATACCGACCGACTGGCGCTGAGGCTCAGCGAAAGGCAAACTTCAATAAGCACATGAAACATATGCATGGACAGAGACCCAGGTGGTCATGTGAAAGATGCGGAGCATTCTTTACGCGGAAGGACAATCTCCAGGTTCACCAGCGAGGCGTCTGTGACAGAAGGGCACGGAGGCATTCACCTTACCGGAGGATTGAGTACAGTAGATATAAAGCTGCGCGTCAAACAGTCGAGAAGGAATCTTTTTGACAGGTTGATTGAGACACATTGACTATCGTGGGCCTTGCTTCTGAAATGAACGTTTTACATATGTCCAATTATAAAATTAATCTATGATATTTTCTAAACATCATTTAAAACAAACCTGAAAACGAACGAAACTTGAATTACTTAATCTTTTTACTACCCATCGTTGTCACATTGATGCTTTTCTATAGTCACATGGTGGATTGAAGAAGTGAAGGGCTCGGCAAAGGCTGGTAAGTAGAGGTGGGGGTGGCCGGGTACCCCAAATCTGCGGCTCCTGCGCACTTGTGACAAAATAGGTGTCTGATCAATGGAGGCTGAAAATAGAGCAGGGAAATAAGGAAGAGTGGTCTTGCGATGTGACAAGACCTGCAGACGATCGCCGTCATGGGCAGCCTCTTGGGAAGATGACAAGTCACTATTACGTTTTCCACTTTCCTGGGTGGCATGATATGGACGTGTCTTGGGTCGGTACGTACCGGTGTCTCCTGGGTTCACTGCAAATCTAGGTACTCTAGCTAAGTTTTTTGAAAGTCACGCCTCTCAACGCGACGCCTCTCAACGTGTACAGGTTAAATCAACACAACGAATAATAACACTCATATAAACCTAATACCAACGAAGGTTCAAGTCCACAGGCTGCACACAGTCATAGATGACTGTAATGCAAATCTAGGTACTCCTTTCGGTTCTTGTACCGCATTTGTTACATAAGCTAACTCTTTATGCAGTACCATAATGGATCCTGGATGAAGGTATTCAAGAAGAACGACCTTCAGGATTAATCACTGGAGGGAATCCCAGGAACGTCAGGGAAGTATCGTAAGCTGTCCATAATGGCAGGATTGGTTGATAGTTTAGAGTAAGGGGCTGCTCGCCGAGTATATAAAGACTTG
Organism: Fusarium sp. MBC 364; assembly: GCA_030777805.1. NCBI lineage: Eukaryota > Fungi > Ascomycota > Sordariomycetes > Hypocreales > Nectriaceae > Fusarium > Fusarium sp. MBC 364. The sequence goes on from JAPFSC010000071.1 coordinate 109,631, forward strand.
CAAAATCTGATTCAAATAAACTAATTCAAATCATAAGAACATTGTCTATCGCAAGATCGCCAAGCATCTTAAGACGTTGCCAAGACGAAGTCATGGGTAATCCACTGTCAGACACTACATCTGGAAGGTAAAATACATTCTTCATATGACGGGCCGTATCTAACTGCCCTTCAGCACAAAGCCTCTCACGTCCGAGAGTCTGAGAAATGTTCCCAATGGATCTAGCATGATGGACAAATCACTGAAAGAGCAGAATCATGAGAAGGTAGCTCTTGTAATCCCAGTTGTACGACCGGATATGAATGAGTTTTGCAAGGATTGGCAGAAGAGTTTCGACGAGGCAAAGAAAGGCTAAATGGATTGGATCTGGAATTTACAAGGCGTTAGAGACAGAGATGGAAAGGAACAGCAGAACAAACACAATCAATCTTTTCCAGAACACAGTTCAATGTATGTGATATGATGATTTAAGGCAGTGACGGATAATTTCGGACCGAGAAGAACGCCTACCGTGATCTCAGCAGAACGTTGGGGGCCTCCGGTGGAGGTGATTGGCGAGAGGAGGCCATCTCCAAGACCGATCCCCGCTTTTCCCGCCATGTAACCGCCCAGGCATTCTCCAGGCAGTAGATGGCCAATGCGGGAGGCCCACCATCACAATTGCAAGTCATTCCTCGAGCGCCCTGCAAATCAACAAACGAACTTTATCATTCTTTCTCTTTTCTTGCGATCTCCGAAACCTTACACAAATCGCACCTCTTCGACGAACGGGCGTGGCGCCGCCTCAAACATGGAACCACAAAGTCTATTTCGCGCCCTCCTGCTTTTTGTCGTGTCTGCGGCAGCGCTGACAGGTACGTCACTGCTCCACTGATCCACGACATCCGAGCACTAACCTTGTCACAGACGCGCCCCACGATAGCGGATCCGACGACATCCAGCTCTACGATGGAGATGTTCCGACCATTCTGAAGAACTATAGAGGATGGGTAAACCCAGAAGATCTCCCGCCTATGCCGCAGTGCGTTGATCAGCAAAATGACGATGCCTGGCTGCGTGCCATGACCACCTGTACCAAACTTCGATGCACCAACAAATTCATCTTCTGCACGCACCATCAATGGCTCACCGAACTCAGCTGCTTGAGAGACGAGTTCCATCCATACTTTATGGAGCGCTATAACGACCACTGCAGCCGATCAGTTCTCGCCAAGGCCCAGCTCATGCACTGGATACAGGCAGTCGCGGGCCGAAGTTGGATTGTTGTTATCGGTGATACCAACGGACTACAGAATCTCTCGCCGAAAGCCCTACCACGGGGTTACAAGACCGTCGATGTCGCTGAAAAGGCACCGTACTGTATGAAAAAGCCAACATCTCGACTTCTGGAGAGATTTGATCTCACTATGTTAACTTGTGGCTTCACCAGCGAGACGATTTCTCAGGGAAACGCTGCTCGACCTTGGGAGTACAGCCCAAGATTGAAGTCCATGACAGCGCTGAGCTGGGACACCGCCGGATACGACCTCACTCATGGACACATTGCTGACGGAGTGTATTTCGACGTCGAGTGCTTTTGTCATCGATTCTCCGACCAGCAGCAACAGGCCGAACCCTGCTCGACCCAGCTTGACCTGACAAAAGAGCGATTGTGGATACATGCTGTCTGTGGACCATCTGCATTGCCCAAAGACTGGAAGAAGTCGCTCAAAACCCTTGGCCAAGACTATATCCCCATGAAAAGATGGGAGAGATCCTCCGACATCACGAATATGCCAGAGAACGTCACAACGCTATCCGAGGAATGCACAACAGATGCTTGCGATACAGACTCAGAAGGCTTTTGTCAGTTGGTACCCGCTGTTGACAGAAGCTGCATGTGTAGTAGACTTCATTACGTACTCTGTCAAGGTGCTTGTCAAGACTTCGAGTCGAGGAAACAATATGTCCAGTGGCTTCATAAGCTCTGCGGCGAAGATCGAGGCTGGAACGGTTTACCTCCCGACTGGTACCAGTTACTCGAGCCCCGACCACGCGACATGATTCCATGGCGATGGACCCTCAAACCAAACAACGCGAATGGCGCCGTATGCCCATCCTACAACATGATTATGGGCAGTCTTGCTCTTGTCAATCTAGCGACTGGTCTGGCTATATTCTTTGGGGAAAGATTCACGCGAAACTCAAATACACTTGCACGGCCTCTAACAACCCCCGTCTTGATCCTGAGAGCACTGGTACTTGCTAGCGTCCAGCTTGTCGGCTACTGGCTGATGGTCCAGATGATACAGAGCACCCTTGGTTATAATCACGTTCCCAAAATTCAGCTCCTTTTTCTTCTATGCTCGCTGCCTCGCCTGGGCTGGCTTGCCATAGCCCCAACTGGTATCCATCGGCCTGATTCGAAGGACCTCACGACGGCTTCTTCTGCGCTATATGCCGAGGTCCTCCTGCAGATTCCGAATTTCTACTACATGGCTATGACTGTCATCTATGGTCTCAAAGACGGTTTCTATTCCGGCGTTCTACCAAGGACGGAGGTCGGACACGCCGCTTGGTTGATGTATGGCGGTGCATTGATGTGGCTGGTGGCCGTCGTTTTCATGGCTGTACCAAGCATTCACATCATCCGCACTATGTTCGACTTTGGTCACACGACCAACGAAGCTCACCGCTATCTTTCCAGGATCGGCGTTAACGGTTTTGCGACAACCTACAGGTATGCACGTGATTGTGATCCCTTGTTGCCAGAGCAGCACCGGAACGTTTCGCCCAAGGATGATCTTTACGGCACTATGCCCGTAGGAGCTGAGCCGAGTCAGCCTGAGGAGGATCACAGAGCTCCTTATTTGAAACTATACGTGGTTTTGACCTTGGCGTTTCCCTTGATCTTCTTAGCGCAGTCTCTTTTCTGGATTGGATTCCTGAGAGTCAGTAGCGACGAGTAAGTCACATCTGGCAACGCATTAACGTACAATACTAACTGGTTGTAGTTTCTGCCCCGCTTCGATTGGTATGCTGACTGGTGCGGGAATGGTCTCATCTATGATGGCGGTTGCTCTCAAATTTATTCTGTAGGGTGCAGGGTCTATTCCTTGTTTCGCCAATGTCCTCGATCTTCCGGAGATCGATCTGGCTCATACAGTAAAAAGCACATCCTGGAACTATTTGAGGCAACATGGCCGATAAGTCTCACATTTGTAGATATTGTTCAAGGATCTGTTATTATCAAACCTAGGTAGACCGATAATTCCGAAAAGAACCTCTCTCAAGATCAGACAACGTTTTTGAGGCTATTTACACAAGGGCATTTCTAATCCCTTGCTCATACATGACCATGTTTTGCCCTGCCCTATGCATAACATTTTGGGACTCCTCTCTCATTGCTGTGACAAGTCTCCATTCTATCCCAAGTTCTCGTCGCTAGCGAAGCTTGACGGACTGCCTTCTAAGTCAATGGATCTCGTCAAAACACAAGAAGACGATCTAAACCTGCGTCCAAGTCATGTCATGGAGGATCCGATTCCCCAACAGAAGATGCGGGCGCATCTCAGCCAGACTCGTTCTCACACCCTGCGTCTCCCTGCACGTCAGAAACTCGTACTTCGCCTCAAATGTCGCATTCTCTTCGTCGACAACTTGCTTCCACGCGTCTTGAATACGTCCCGATAGCTTCAAAGGCCCCCAATTGTCCTTCCAGGTTATGCGGCTACTAAACCGCCCTAGTCTCTCATATGTGAATACTCGGGCCGCAAGAGGCCTCTGGTTCTTGAAACACCAGATCTCAAAGATTTCAAGTTTAGGCATTCTCTTGGCGACACTCGCTGCGCTGGTTAATATAGGTAGATCTAGCGCCCCGTACATATGGTTGAACAAACCGTTCGAGGTTATAGCGAGTGTTTTCAAAGCTGTGAACTCGTAGTTGGCATTGGGATTCAAGAGGCTACTTCCGCTGAAGGAGATGGCGATGTGCTCAATGCGGTCCGCTACTTTGGTCAAGGGGCTTATGAACAGGGGGTCGAGTCGATGCAATTCTTGGCGGCCACCATGTTCGTAGTTGTATCCACACTCTTTGTAGTAGGTTAACTCCTTCAATGATTCAGGTAGAGCGAGGCCCAATCCATCAAAGTCTAATGAAAATTAGCAGATGAATATGTTGAGCGAACAAAGAAAGAATACCTGATGTCCGATCATGATGATAAAGGGGGTGGGGATAGCACCATCGCTCGAGTTGAAGTGATTCCAGGGACGGTAGAGACTTGACAATCGTAGATAGGGACTGGATGCTGATTTTTGGCATGTATCGTCGGCGTATAAGAAGTTTAGAAACGCAATCCACTTGGGCAAGAAGGGACGTTCCCGCTTTTGAATCATCGTGAAACGTTAGGTGTCCATAGCCCAGGATGTCTAAGGCCTGTTTCATCGGAAAGTTTGACACATTGAATATCGGGTTAGGTTCGCCATACGGATCAAATACTTTTCGATCGTCCGGATTTCGCAAGTGCCCATCAAGTGACCGCTTTCTTGGCGGAGGGCCATAACGAATGTAGAAGTTTTTAGACCGCCCAGGATAGAAGCGCTGGCCCCTTGCAGTGAATGGGACGATGCCGAATTCCAATGTGATGCCGCGCTCTTCCCAGGTCGATAATTCTAGAAACAAGGTCTCTGTTGCCTCTGTGAAGCAAACTTTATCCATGTCGTTACCCACCCTGTGACTGAGCCAGATCTCCAACACGATGTGCTTCACATAATGTTTCCGTTCGCGGCAATACTTGCTGAAAGGCGACAGGTCCTTGAGAGTGAGAGTCAGGTGGCGGAATAGCTCGCGTTCGACGATGACCTGCCAGGTTTTGCAGACTGTGGCGTAGGAGTACAAATCGACAGTGTTGTCAGCCTTGCTTAGAGCGACGAGCCAGTCCAGTACACACAGCTGGACATCGTATGGTATTTTGGGGCGGGATGTGCGGCTTGCTGACCGGGTCGTGACGGGCATCTTGGTTTTGGTACGGTATGTAATGGTTACTGGAAGAATTAGATGGAGGCCCTGAAATTGATGGAGGACGAAAAAGCCGAACTTGAACCTTGTCCAGGAATGAGACGCCTCAAATTTGATTAGTCACAGGATGTAGTGAATTTTAGACTTCTTATGAGGCGTTTGATCAGGCAACAGTCTTCTCGATTGTTGTCCCTTTGTTCTGATTGCTGTCGATGCGAGAAAGAACTCTGATGTTAATACAACAAACAAGACAGTCTGTATCATTAACAACTCGTTTCACATCAAGGATACACAAGTGCTCTCTCCATGAGAGCCACGATTGTTTAAATGTTTAACTTTGTTGGGACAAACCTTGACTGTCATTATCCCGAGCGCATTAATAGGCAGCAGCTATACAAACCTTCAATACGATGCTATGGCATGAGAAATGAAAGCCCCAAATCGATCCATTCTATCAGAGACAGCTAACTAGAAGCTGTTAAAGAACAGGAACGAAAGCAACCACAACAAACCCAGAACACGACGATCATTCGCCGCCCGGATCCTCATCGGAGCCCCTTTCCTGACCCAGATCGGTGACAGATGAAATGTCTCCTAAGGCTTAGGCGACTTCAGTAATGCCACCTAACTGGTCGTCTCAATTGGCATTTGATGATGCGACTCTTTCTCTCTGCCACCCAGCGGCCCAACCCCAGCACTGCCATCAGAACTGCTCAAAGAGCACAGCGGCGGTTAGTCGCCCTGGCGCCTAAAGCATGCGTTCGGAGATGCGGGGTACGGGAGCATCGTTGGCAGATGACGGCGATGGTACGACGATGAGAAAGCGAGTGATCAGCCACGAGAAGAGGGCGGTGGAGGAAAGATGAGGTTATTTTGAAGAAGGTAGGAAGGAAGGAAGGAAGAGCAGAAGGCAAGAAAAGAAAATCAAGGCCGCCCTGACAACGACGGCCAGTCGGACTAACGACAACAGCGCGTACTGATTTTGAAAATCTTGCCAGGTGGCTGGCACTGCCGTCAGGGTACCAGCAGAACTGGCCCACCAATGACATCAGAGACAAAACAATCAGGTCGATTGATTACCTTATGCGAGATTGGAATGGCTTTTAGGTCACCTCATCTTAACAATCTAAGCCTTTGAGAATGTTTCTCCTGCTACCTACCTAATTGTCAATCAGTCAGTAATCATGGCCAACCATGGAAATGTCAGCACTGGGACTATTCTCGTCTGGCTTATAGAACTAAAATACTTATTGAAGAGTAGGTAACAGGAAACTGAGTCCAATTTTATGTGTCACTTCGTCGCACCCTCTTTTGATCTCCAGCCAATTCCAGTGACTTGTTTCTCCGCATCAAGCATCAAGATGACGTTCGTGCTATACCTATGTACTGGTGGTCTAACAACCGAGCGCGACATGGAATTCAGAATGTCCAGATAGAGTGCAACTCTATAAATGTTTCAAAGAAAATGGCATTTCTTATTGAAGCTAAAACACCAGTATGATTTCGAACTGCGCAAGAGATGAACCTTTATAAAGAATGAGTTGAACATTATGTATTAGAAACCTCCATCTGAAACTGATCTATATACCCGACACCGGCACCATCACATCCTCCGCTTACTTGGGAAGGTTGGCAGGAGTGTAAGACTGGTTAGGCTTAACAACCTTTCCACCCTGAACCTGCTTATCAGTATAAGCAGGCCAGACAATTTGTCGCTTAGAAGAGACAACCGAGAAAGTAGTGAATCCATTTCCAGGACCAAACTGGCCGCTCCAGCCAGAAGTAACGGTGTAATCACCGCACTTGACAGGGCCGCCGTTGCGCTGAGAGGCCTTGCTGCCCTTGACGACGAACTTGCAGGCGGTGGCAGCACCCGAGTGAGTGTTGACCTTGAAGTTCCAGGTGCAGGAGCTGTCGTCCTTGGCGCAGCTGCGCTGCATGTTTTCGATGGTCCACTGGGGAGAGGCGGCCATCATGTTGACGGTGCCGGCGGCGGGAGCGGCGGTGACGCTGGTGGCCGAGAGGACGGCAGCGAGGAAGGCGAGAGAGAACTGCATGATTGCGGTTTGGTGGTGTTCTACAAATGTTAGTATATTGTATGTAAGTGTCGACAGGTAAACAAACTTGAAAGTGTGGAAAGGGTTGTGAAAGTTGTAATAGTAGTAGTAGCGAGTGACTGAGTTATAGCTGATAGAGAACACCAAAGACAGTCCCCCATCGTCCCTTATATAGATTTTTCCTTTTACATGTCTTTGTCTATACGATATGATCGCTCAGACCATACGAGACTTGACGCATCTCAACCCATGTCTCAAAGCCCGAGCCAAATCTCGAAGGGTCCATGGCTGAAAAACGGCACTTACCAAACTACGCTAAAGTACAGCTTAAACATTCACGTGGTAGCCTTCGTTGTCTGATTCATCCCTAAACAGCTTAGCTACATCTCGTATTACCCAGTAGTTTATTTATAGCCAAGACCCTTGTCCTCTTGCAGATGGCTTCACCTGACAGCTAAGCTAGAAGGCGGTTTTTAGTCCTCGTATCATTCCATAGCGAATGAATTATCGAAAGGCGATACCCAATGCGTAAAACGCTATGGTTATTCTTGGATAGAGTGCGATACTACGTTCCTTTTAGTGACGCCACGGGTCGTTTAGATCGGAAGGTCGGCATTTTTTCCAGGGGTCTCGGCTGTGCCCGCACTCTCCACGTTTATCCGGACCGTCTGTGACGTTACCCTGGGAAAGCGGAAAGCTTGGCTTTTGCCAAATTCGACTTCTTGTCTTGAGGTAAGACCCTCAACACCACTGTCAAATGATGATGCATCTCAGATGGAGGCATTTTGATTTTCTCGCTCTTGTTATTATGTCTATCACGGCGTTTCTTCATCTTGTAAACTGACATTTTAGCCCAATGGTGAGATTGGATGGGAAGGTGATTTTGGTAGCGCGGGACCATTGCTCTGGTACACTGGAATGATCAGCCCACAATTTACCGAGCGATTGCCCCGTTTTGGATTAACAGCTCCATGTTAAATCCAGACCGCGAGACATGACCAAGCCTATCCGAAAGCTGGATGGTAGAGTTCCATATTAAGTAGATATGTGCAAGAAGCATTCTCTTGGCAAGGAGTTGATCACCAGTGCAAGACAAGGAATTTCCACGAGACGGGCAGATTGATGCCTAAGGCAGTAGCAGTAACGGACTAACATTAATCCAGTGAGCCAGATCCAAGTCGCCCAACCTATCGTCTATAGGGTAATTTTGGAACATCATACTAGAAATAAAACACATCTTCAATCAAGTATTGTTCTTTCTCTCAATTATCGAGAAAATGAATTTTGTGTTGTACACACAGTCCAGTCGTTCCCTTGGGCTAGATTTTAGTTGCTTATGCTTGTCAATACGTTGTTCATAGCCAGGTAGTTGACGTGTGCATCGTGGCTTTTCAACTTGATTCCGCCCAGCCTGACTGGAACGTCCCCATACGCCTATCGATAAGAGCTTATCGATAAAGCACATCCGCCCGTAAACATCAATGACGTCACATATATCTTAATCTTAGTGCTGCGAACACCAATACATAAATGAAACTCGGATGGTCACACCACGTTTTATGGAAGCATCTGACTTTTCCAGCGCCACAAAGGCGGTACCCAAATGTCAACACAGTATATTGGCATTGTAAAGTTGTAGCACTGTAGAGTTCTAGAGCTATGGAGATAGAGTTGCGGAGATAATATTGCCGGGCCAGACTCTTGCTGGGCGTCTTATCACCAGATGTGTCACAAGCAAACCCCGAGTAGCGGAGTTGCGCAGTTGCGGAGTTGTAAATTGATTAACATCATGTTAGATATCATGGAACTTAATTCTGAAATGCAGATAAAGCTAGATATAAAACCAACATCTTGAAAGCGATCTCGCCTCCAGTTCCTAGACCTCACAGCACATACTTGCTCCAGAGACTTACTTCACTTCTCCCCTTCACACTTTCAACAAGCGAACCATCTGTCCACTTGAAATCAGAAACCAGCTCACAATGAGTAAGCTTGGTGCTATCATAAGCCAATCTTTTCGTATACCCTCACCAACTCTGACTGAGAATAATCTCATCGACCAGGCCGGCAAAGTCCACATCGTAACTGGCGGCTACGCGGGCTGTGGTCAGGAACTGGTCAAAATCCTCTATGAAAAGAACGCCACCGTCTACGTTGCCGGTCGCAGCGAAACCAAGGCGCTCAAATCTATCTCGGATATCAAGGACAGGTATCCTGGTTCCAAGGGGCGGCTGGAATTTCTAGCTGTCGACCTCTCGGACCTGTCCTCCATCAAGAAGGCTGTTCAGGCTTTTGAAGCCAAAGAGACAAGGCTTGATGTCTTGACAAACAACGCGGGTGTAATGTGGCCTCCCGCTGGGAGTAAGACTCGTCATGGTCATGAGTTGCAGATCGGCACCAACTGTCTAGGACCCTTCCTTTTCACCGATCTTCTTTTGCCTATACTGCGCAGGACCGTTTCTGTAGCGCCACCTGGCTCTATCAGGGTCACTTGGGCCGCCTCTCTGGCTGGGATTACGAACGGGCTTCAGGACGGTGTACAGTTTGATGCAGATGGGAGCCCGAAAGTACACGGTTCACCAACCATTGACTACGGCCAATCGAAATTCGGAAACATGATTCTTGCCACGGAATTTGCTAAACGATACGGGAAGGATGGTATTGTCAGCGTCTCGTTCAACCCCGGCAATTTGCAGACAGAGCTACAGCGTCACGTTTCATCTATTAGAAAGATGATGATCAGCCCGATGTTACATCCGCCGATCTATGGAGCCTACACTGAGCTTTATGCTGGTTGGTCCTCTGAAATCACCTCTGAGCACAACGGTTGGTTTATAATCCCTTGGGGAAGGATCGATACGCAGGGCTTGGGGAGGGATGTTGTGAAATCCCTTCAGAGCGAGGAGGAAAGGGGTTCGGGTGTTGCGGCGGCGTTTTGGGAGTGGTGTGATAAAGAAACGGCTAGCTTTCGATAACTGATTGTGACTTATTAGTTAGTTGAGACTGTTCAGAGATTATCTACCAGCAGTATTGATAAGAAGAATACGACTAGAAGGTTATTTTATTAACTATGCAATGATGTGTATCTTAGCACCAGATGTGTCACTGTCAACGCCCAAATGCCCCGAAATCTTTAACTGATATCTGATTATTCGCATCCGGATCTCTTCTAGTTGCAAAAAACATCCTCCAGCCAATCCAAAGAGACCTGGTTCATCAACACTGAAGCTCCAATCTGGCAATGTTCACCGGCACCCAAAATGTCCTCAAACACATGGTAAGTGGCACGATCTCCGAGTTTCTTGGCCAGTTTCGCAGCTTGTCCCTCGAAAAAGACATCGCTCTTGGCTTCACCGACAAATACGGGAGCTTTGATCTTCTCAGTAAGTCCCTTAAGTGTGTACTGTTCGGCCTTCTTGACAAAGTCATAGGCTGACTGAGTCTTGAAAGTCCATTCGCCTTGGTTGACACCCCATCGCAAGGTTGTAGGAGAATCCGGGTTCGCTTGGAGCTGCTTACCAAGACCATCGACCTCCTTCTTCATACCAGCCTGAACAGCCTTGGCAGCATCCGGGCCGAACTGTTGGAGGATGGCTTCGCCAAAGTCATAGACACCATCGATAGCGATAACAGCTGCAAGTCGGTGCTCAAAGGCAGCAGCTCTAGGGGCCAGGAAGCCACCGAATGAATAACCCATCAGTGCAATCTTGTCAGCTTCCACGTCATCACGAGTGAGGACGTAGTCCACGACGGGAGTTACAACCCTTTCCCATTCGGGAATGAATCCGAGATCCTGATATCGGCGGACCGTTGGCTGACCTGGACCCTCGTACACGATAGCGTTCATGCCACGCTCTAGAAGAGCTTGGCCCATGACATGGTACAAGTCTTCCATGGCTCCATCGTAACCTTGTCCGAGAATAACTGTGGGGCGTCTTCCGGGCCAGTTGGTTTTGAAGAAGATAGCCGGGATAGTAAAAGTGTCCGCCTGAATCTGGATTCGTTCACCGGGCTGCGGCAGCAGCTGAATGGCCTTGTCGTAATCTGCAGCTTGCTTTTCCCACAAATCCATAATACGCGGGTCACTCCAGTTGCCATGAAGATAAACATCGGCGGCGCGATAATAAGTGGCTGCTCGGAAAAATGCATTTCTGGCAGAGACGGGATGCTTCTTGGCGTCAATTGCGACAGCCTGGTTGTGCACACGAGTAGCCAGGGCGTTGAACTGTTCATAAAAGCTTTCAAAGTCTCCGTCCTTGATGTTGTTGGCGGCGACGAGGACTTCGCCAATATCAGCGCCTTGGTATGGAGCAGCTGACATGTAAGCCAAGATGTTGAAGTTGAATGAGTCGTCGCCCACGATTGGAGCCATGGTCGCGTTGGTAGTGACATTGTGCATGTCGCGTCTGAAGAAACTCGTAGTGGGGATTGCAAGTGCTGGAGTCTGTAACATGGTAGTTAGCACAATGGTAGTAGTTGTCAGGAACCTTGGCTTACCAGGGTGTAGCTTGCAATTAGCAAGGCGGTTGTTTTGAGGGAAGTCTTCATATTGAAGGTGGCGAGCGAAGTCTTTGTAATTTAGGAGCGAAAGCTAACGAGCAGATAGAAAATGGCAGGTCGGAATCTGCTTGCATTATATACAACATCGATCTGCCATGTTGCGAAGCTCAATATATGGATTTGCTTGACATGGAGAAGGATCCTCCGGGGCTATGAACAATCCTTCAATGCTATGAATGATCCTTCGATACTACCAGGTCTTTCATGATAGGTCGGTAATGCTTTCCATGAGATCATCTCAACTTGTTTCTTTTTCGCATGCGAATGCGAATCCTCAGTGGATCATGGTAATTTCACGAATTCTGGGTCAAGACAATGGGTGCTACTGTTACAACGTACAGTAAGCACTAAGAAATCCTGCAGTGAACTTGATATAGGTACAGTCGCCAATTGATCGACGAGATTGACGCATGAAGCTAAACCTATCAAGGTATGTCATTTCGACGCTAGGCTCTGTATAGCTTAGTGACATCATTAGAAACAAAACGGCCCCCATACCGTCGAAACAACATGCCTCTTTCACTTAAATTCATACGTATTCCTCGGCGACTGTCAAATATTACACAGCCACGAGCAGTACGACTTCTCTTAGGGCAGTGTTCCTACATTAGACCGTTTTTCGTTCAAGCTGTCGATCGACTCAGCCCCGGCGAATCGGCATGGGTTTCGCAGGGAAACCCTCACAAGCTTGTGAGCCATGTCGTCTCAAGAGGAGAAAGGTGCCGACTCAATATGCCACTAAAGTGGCGCAGTATAGATATAATCTCAAGAAATTAATGCTAACCATTTCTACACTAGTGTGATCAGAAGAAACCTCGATGCTCTACATGTCAACGTATGGTCATTACTACCTGTGAATACCGGAGCCTTCGAGTACTCAAAATTAAGGATGAGACACGCAAGGTGAATGAAAAACACCGACGCAATGAGGTTATCGAAAACCGCCCCGACGGGCTACGTCCAATAGACGATGTCGTTGATCCCGTCCCAGAAAACGTTCCATTTCCCCTTGAGGCCACCGCGTTAGGATATTTCTTTTCCATCTTTTCACGCTCAGGAACTTTCGCATACTTGCCCGAGTTTTCATCTTCCTTAGTAAAGGATGACATGATCACACAAGCCCTTTGTGCGTCAGCATTGGGGTCAATGGCATTACAGCACAGAGACAAGAGCTTGTTGTGTATGGGTCGACAATACTATGCCAGATCACTGGCCGAAACAAATCGGCTACTCAGCAAGCCTGAAACGGCTGTACTCGATAGTACTCTACTTTGCGTACTTTTGCTATCAGCATTTGAGGCCCTCTGCTTCCACAATAGCGGTGATCCTGAAAACTGGACTGCTCACGTTCGGGGATCTTCTCAACTTCTCCTGTTGAGAGGCAAGAAACAATTTCAGAGCGATTTCGGGTGTCTATTATTCCACCATGCTGGGGTGAATGTGCTAATAGATGCCATTACGCATCACACCTCAATATCCCCCGCACTTGATCAACTCTTTGACCATGCAACGTCTTTAGTCCCCGGCCTTGACTCTGTCAGCAAAAGTATAATGTCTCTCCTCTGGCGCATAGCGGTGATATCCCCGAACATGAGGAACACGACAGCCAAGGAAGCGCTTAGGGAGACCTTTGAATTACATGACCAGGTCAAGGCGTTTCGCGAGGACCTTATTGAACTGGCACCGTTTCAAGTTGTCCACGCCACGGGTGGCAATGACAGGTTCCAAGGGGCTCACAACCTCCATACCTTTGAAGGTGTGATGCATCGATACCAAGATCAACAGGAAGCACGCCTGCACAATGCGTCTAGGCTAATAAACCTAGGTCTACTGGAGTCGATGTTCTCAGCTTTGAAAGGTGACCCAGACACAAATAGACCCAGTCAACATCCTGATATGGATCCCAAAGCGAGAGATTACACGACGGAGAAAGTACTTGTCGAGAGCGCAGAGCTGGTCAAAGACATACTAGCCAGCGTTCCCTACTATCTAGACCTACTCGAACCGCAGCACAGCATAGAGGCGCGGTACCTCATTTGGCCTTTGACAAGCATCGTCAGCCTCGACGTATGTCCGCCCTTGGCTAGGCACTATATCCAAGATCGCCTCATGGCACTTGGCTACAAGTACAACATGAGACAAGCCATAGAGGTGGCGGAGATGCTGGATCAGCGAGGCCACGTGCAGAAATGGTAAGGTGTCAACAGTCCCGTGAGAAATTTGGCTAATGTGGTAATACAAGCAGTATGCATATTATTCATATGTCTTGAGAGTGGCAAACATATGGCCGAACGAAGGCGGTGTATTCAGGTCATTAGACCTCGGTTAAGACTTGTCCCGACTTGTAATGAGTTGAAAGTAGTGTATAGATAACAGAAATATCTCCAGGGTGACGCCTTAAGCCCCCTGTCTAATTGCAAAACTAAGTCCATCAAGTGCAACGGTGTCTCTGTAAAACTCAAAGACCAAGTAACATTCCGAATAAAAGCTATCATAGTCAACTCCAAGACAGCCGTTGCGATCACTACATGCCTGGATGCAATCCAAGAAGTTGGCCTTTTGAACAATCGTAGCCTGAACATAATATCTATAGGTATTGCAAAAAATGTCATAAATGTCGCCGTCAACTTGAACGGGGCTGCTGAGATCTTCGCAGGCTGAAGGGCCAGAGGTCTCCGTGGGGGCGGCTGAGGTGGCGGTGTCGCCAGTAGGAACATCTGCGGTGGCGGGGTCTCCGCTGGCAATATCCGTAGTCTTGGTACCTGTGGCCCCGGTAGTCGTATCGGCGATGACAGGATCTCTGACCGCAACATCCCAGTAGTTATCATCGTCCCGAGTTCCAGGGAAGAAATAGGAAGCCAAGTAACAGTAATAGGAACCGATGGGACCGTCTCGAAGATATGATACTCCCACACATGCCTGAGCCTCCGAGCAGGCCTGCAGACACGAATTGAAGTCACTCAAAAAGGCGTCTTGAAACCCTATAGAGTCGATGAAGGTGTTGCAAGAGAGGGTAAAGCTAACCCCATTAGAAGCCGTGTATGGGCTATTGGTCTTGATGCAGTCGGTGTCCGGTGCACCTGAGCTCGTGGCGGGGGTATCTGCAGTCGCAGTACCAGCAGCCGTAGTAGTAATATCTGTGGTAACGCCAGTCGTAATATCCACGCCAAAAGTGTTCGTAGTCAATGATGTAGTGTCTATGATAGTAGTCTCTGTGACAGTAATATCCGTAGTAGCAGTATCGGTTGTGACACCATCCGAGATAGTCGTATCCACGATAGTTGTATCCGTCGTGGTAGTATCTATAGTAGCGGTATCTGTAGCAGTAGCACCCGCGATGATGGTGCCCAGAGTCGTAGAGTCCGCAAGGGTGGAGCCCACAAGGGTAGTCTCCGAGGAAATCATGCCAGATGCCCCAAGATCAGAAGTGAGGGAGGTACCAATCACTTCAGACTGGGTCATGAAATCGCTGAAGCTGTATGAGACTCGCACAGTGGTAGCATCCTCGACAACAGAAGTCATCGAGGCATCAGTCTCCCTAGATTTGGCTGTGTCTTGGGGGACCGTCTCAGAGGGTGTCGCAGTTTTATCATCGTCACCAATGAGCTGACCATCTTGACATTGTGTAACTAAAACCTGGTTAGCACAAGTAAGTAATGGACAAGTAGCGATCTTACCGTCATATACAACGAGTTCGACAGAAATGCACCCGACAGGTCCATTGGTAAAAGTCACATAGACTATACCATCAGGGGTCTGACAGAAACCCGCCCTACCATTTGGCAAGCCTGAGTTCCTAAAGGCTAGCCGACCGGTATCTTCAAATGTCTGTGTAATAGACCCACTGGATGGGAAATCAAGACCTGATAACTCCTTGTAGCTCTCGCCCGAGTAGTAGATAGGTGTACCATCTTCAAACAATTGACCTTCGGCAAGGTTGAAGGTTGCAGCGAATGTACAGCTTTGAGGGTTGTCATTCCCAACAAACCCTCCAATGGTTTGTCGCTTGTTGGTGCTGCGTTTCTGATTATCCAGAACAGAGATTCGGAATATGACGGATCGTCCGGCCGGCTCGACAAAACCACTTGAGGTTGGGATAGCGTCTGTACTGATAGAGCCAAGCTCTGTGGACAATGACGACGTGGCGGCTTGGTCAATCTCAGGCTCAGTCATCGGGTCAAACGACTGCGTCACAGAGTCTGATCGCGCCACAGTTGGCTCTGTATCCAAGGTCGACAACTCAGGGCCATCTGAAGACAGTTCAGCCACTCCAGAGAACTCTGGAAACAGGATCGATGTTGGAAGTTCTGTATCTAACGTTCTGTTAATACTTCACTCGGAATGCCCTGTATGAAGGGGCCTCCTACTGAAACTTGCCTGGGTCCGCTGAGTCGAAACATTGGCAGCAAATGTTGGCTTCAGAGATGGAGCGATGGGCTGCCTTCCGGGCTCTTCGGCAGGCTTGGTGAATGCCGGCGAGTTGGCCTGGTTGGAGATCGGAACAAGATAAGTGGAAAGGTATGTCATACACCACGTATCTTGACCTGGCGCGTAATCCACTGCCGAGATAAGAGTCGCGGACCCTAAAAGGGTATAAACGAAGGCGGGTCCCCTCATGATGCTTTTTGCTATAGAGACGCAATCCAAGAGACAGATTGTTCGAGGGAACAAAGGCCCGGTTATAAACAAATGGTAACAGCATCTCTCAAATTTGGTTATTACTACTTGCAGACATATGGCTTGTGGTAAATTACCAATGTTACTAGAACCAACAAATGAGCACAACTTCATTATAAGAAACGCCTCTTAACATGCAATCTGACTTGTATTATTAAGACTGGGATCGTTTGGCCCGAAGGTCGGTATGAGACATGCAATTTCCTTGCATAGACCAGCTCTGAATTCACTCCACACTAACGAGCAATAGGGCTGCCAGCCAGCCACATTCTATCCCTTCCATTATCAACCAATTGATGTGATTAATGAGATATGAAAGGGTAATAATACTGAGACCCACACATTCATTGAGCCAACAGACGTGTTGGAACCCTGCAGATTACAGTTTGATCGACCATTCCAAATTTTGCCAAGGCCGTTCCATTTCCGCTCCGTTGAACGTGATATTTTTTGCACCACTAACAGTACCATGGCTCAGCAGATGTGTTTTTGACGGTGGACTGCGTCCTATCGATTTATCATTGCAAGGTCACGAGACACATGATTATCATTACTCGTCTTCTTTATAATGTATCAACCTTCTGTAACTCCCCACAATACTATAGACGAGTGTTTTCGGTTTCCTGCCGATGGCCCCGTCCAACGCCTCTTCAGCTTTGCCCCATGACACGAGATTTGAGGCTCTGACCGATCCATGATCGACAAGCTGAAACCCCGTGTTCACGAGATCAGGTTTGCGAAAGCTCAAGGACAGCATTAACAGTGTCATTAGCCGCAGTAGCGAAAAACGCATGGCTGGCCTGATCGACTAGGATGGTCCGCTTAATACCCCCTATGGCGGCATACTGCTCCTGACCAGCTAAAGGCACGACACGGTCCGCCCCACAAAGAACGTAACCCGCTGTGCCCTCGAAGTTGGGGTCTGTAAGGGGAGAGTATGTCACTGGAGTGTTCATGCTGTTGAGCGATTGAGGCTGAAGTAAGGAAATGTAATGTGATGCGACATCATCGGGAATGTCGTGATACATCACTTCTTTTGCGCCTGTGAAGGTGACGAAGCCTGTGTTATCCTGTTGATTAAGGTTTTGGTTAACAAATACCCGAACATGGATGGATCTTGGAAGCCCTGCGGCACAGCACAGGGGTCTAAACTTTCTTACGTTGTAATCGACGAAGCTTGGTAGATGTTGTGCATCAGTACCCATCATATCCAGCGTTGACTGGCCCGCAAGAGGTGTCACCGCCGAAACGTAGATCAGTGAAATGACACCACCTTGCTTGCCAGACTGCGTTCTTTCCCGTTTGCTCAGTCCTTCAACAGCTTGCGAGCCATACATGCCGCCGTAGGAATGCATCATAACAATAACATCTTTACCGGCCTCGACCAATGGTTCGAGCAACTTAGTTCGCAGTGACGCAGCATCTCCTCTTACAGTGGAGTTGGCGTTGACTATTCCAGGTGCATTTTGGCTGACAAAGTCATAGTTGCGTTCTGTAAAGATCTTCTTCACTGTGTCGAATGACTCGACTGTGTGCCATGCACCCGGCACTGCTAAGATGGTGGGAAGGATTGAAGCACGCATGGTAAAGAGTGAATCCAGAAGAGAAGAGAGAGAATATGCAGGTCAGGATAAGATGCAATTGCACGGACTGCACAGACTGCCCAGATAAACGTGGTGTTGTATTGATGCACGGAGTACATCAATGGCCGAGGATAGCGAGACTTTTATATGCCCGAGGCACCGTGGCCCCTCAGTTGCTGTGACTTGAGCAAGGTTGTCGCTCGTATGCAATGTCAAAAGATCCTGGCATGGATCCATCCGGGAAACCCACGTCGTTATTATGATACCATCTACGGAAGGAGGGTCCATATATTAAACTTTCCGACAACGCTTTGACAGCGGCTGACATTACATCGTCTCTCGAAAACGGTAGGAAAACCCTTCAATCGAGTCATGAACCTTTCAAAGTGACAGATGAAATTTCCCTGAACGCCTATCCGTACCCAATCCAATAGGGAAATGACTCCACTAATCATTCAAGACTCGCTAGCTCAAACATATGTATGGACTGCAAGTGCTCATCAGAATCGGTAAGGTTTGACTACTCTAGTGCCCTTCTTTTTTCCAAGCTAGCATTATGGCGTCTGAACCCGTCAACGCCGCCTTCCTAGCGGAAAGCCGTCAAAATGAAGTCTACGCAACGCATATCGCCTTCTTTGTTATGATGATGCTTATTGTCCCATGTCGGTTCTTTTCAGCGAGGATAACAGACAAGAAATTGGGATGGGATGATTGGCTTGCATACTTTGCCGCCGTAAGTACATCTGCCATCACCAACGCAAATCACATCTAACGATCGAGCAGTTCAACACCATCGGTGTCTTCATTGGAAGTATGCTGTGGCTTCGATTCGGCCTCGGAAGACATCTCGCTTGGGTTGTGCAAGACGATCCCAAGAACATCGAACGCTTCTTTAAAACGATTCTCGCCAACGAGATGTTCTATACCACAGCTTTGGCCTGTGCCAGGTTGTCGCTGGTGGCCTTTTTCTACCAGATCTTTGGCGTATCAAGCATGCGTTACTTTCTCCATGGATTTGTTTTTCTTATCATTTCCTGGGCCATCTCAACAGTACGTGTTCTCAATACTCCATTCGCACAGCTAACAGAAGGAATAGTACGTTCCGTCCATCCGTACATGTTGGCCCATACATACATTCTGGGACGGTACACAGCAGAATTGTATCGACCTATCCAAGTTCTACGTCGGAGTCGCTATCGGTGGGATTATCACGGACATTGGGTTAATGGTCCTCCCTCTTCCTTATATCGTCACTCTCAAGGTCCCATTGTATCACAAGATCTTGATTGCAATGATGCTCATTTTCGGAAGCTTGTAAGACAGTATTGGACCCCAGATATCAGCGAAAGACTAACACTAACAGTGCGTGCTTCGTTACCATCATCCGGCTGACTAAGGTTATCACTGTCGATCTGCAGGACCCAACATGGGGGACGGTCGACCTAATGATCTGGACAGGGATGGAAGTTTACAGGTACATACTCCAATTTCGATACAATGTTGAGGTAACTGACCTCTCTAGTGCTGTTATATGCTGCTGTCTACCAACTATGCGCCCATTGATCAAGTTTGTTTGGAAGAAGTGCGGTCTGAAGAATCTGAGTTCGAGCGGCAATACAGATGGCTCGGTTTCAGCACCTACTACGGAAGGTATTTGGAGTCGCAAATCCCGCCAGACGTCGCGACACCAACAAGATACTATACTTCGCAATGGCAATGCAGATGAGTTGGAGTTAACGAAATGTGCTTATTATGAGCTACGTTCAGAAAATCGTGCGAATACGAGCTCGCAAACTTCCATTACAGAGCATGTACATCAGCAGGCTTAAGCCTGCGCTGTCTTAGCTACTGAAATAGAAATAAACTAATGGTGAGAATGTCAACATTGATCACTTTACAAAGTCAAAGTCACCATTTCATACCATATCAAATGCTGTTGAATTATTCCCCGGGTAACAGGATGACAATCAATAGTGCTTACTTAGTAGAGTGAACTACAACTTAGTCTAATTACTGTATCTTTTAGATTTCAAATGTTATTATATCAAAAGAATAGACTGGCTTCTGTTGTGGTGGCTTGGCCCAACGGGGTAGGTTCAATGTCCTACGGCGTATGTACTTACAGGGATTAAGTTAGGCAGAACCCCCCACTGCCTAGACTAATTACGCATATCTTCATAGAAGGATTCACAGCATTAAATTATAAGAGTGAGGAGAATCAATTATTATCGTAGAATGATAACCATCTCACTTGAACATCATGGCTTCAATCACAATGCCCCCTGCAATTGACTTTCCTAGCTTCCCATATGAGAGTCTGCCCTCGCCCTCTTCAATTCGTCTTTTGTCATTTATCAAAAGACCTCGTCAATTATCGCCTCCATCAATATTTGGCGAGCGACTTATCGAATGTGTTTTAGAAACAGTAGACATCAACTCAGCACCCGCTTTTGATCTCATCTCTGCAATACACGGAAACCCTGATAGCGCTGATCCAGGCGACATTGACGAATATGGACCAATGCATCGATACCCTGTCGCCGTCAACGGAAAAATGATGTTTGTGACCAAAAACATCTACGAAGCTTTGAAGATGTCACAGAAGGTCAACGACCCTGTTGACAAGCGCGACGAGCTTCGTCTCCAGACCAGGTTAATCACTGCTGCGGAAAACAATCATAAACCAAAAGTTCAGTTGTTACTGAGACAAGGCGCCTCGGTTCATGCCCGAGATTGTTTTGGCAAGACAGCTATTCACTACGCCGCACAGCACGGCCATTTTGATATCATGAGTCTTTTACTTGACTACGGGGCTAGTATGAAGGTGCTGGATAATGAAGGTCGAACGCCTTTTGATTACCTTGACTATACGAAGCATGAAGACTGGAATCGCCTGGAGGAAATTGCGTATAAGATGAAGAAGACACCTGAGGAAAGAGAGCTTGTTCCGATCCCTGAAGTTCTTCGTGTTGGAAGACCAATGTGGATCGATGCAATTTGTATCGATCAAGGCAACACCAGAGAACGGAGTCATCATAGTTCTCTCATCAGCCACCTCTATCAACGTGCGAACTCTTTGATCGCTTGGGTAGGAGCTCAGAATGCCGAAACCACGCAAGCAATACAAGCTATCACGAGAATCATTCGCAATTATGACAAAGACGTGGACGACGTCATGTCTGACGAAGGTCCTTCTATCCATACAATGCCTTACGAATATGAAAAGCCAGCCATCATCAAGCTTCTGAGACGGTCTTGGTTTGAACGGGATGATCTAATGCCTGAAGTCGCCTTTGGAAAAGCCATCACTGTCTACTGTGGTACTGACTCAATTCCTTTTTCTTTTATAATGAAGTTATTGAGAAGGGAGCCTTATATTGGAAGCTTCTTGCCTCCTGACCTTCAGCTCTGGGCTTTGATTGGAGACAGAGGTTCGAACAAACGACTGTTACTGGAATTGGCAGGAGATCAGAAGAGGGTGCGACGAGGTGAAACATGAGATTGGAGTCCTCTGCATTCACACAATGGTTGTGGGAAAACCTAGTTCATAGGATAAAACCATAACCAAGGACAAACAGTAACGCAGATATCAATACCATCATCCAAACCACAGCATAGCGGTCTCTTAGCATATCTTGTCTAGGACATCGTAAGACACCTTAATCGCCAGTATCACCCGACCCCTTAGCAGTCTCCCTGACCGCTCACCTCCCTGCAAGCGTTTGCTAATGATGAATAAGTAAGTATAATTCCAGTTCCAATTATAAAACAAGAGGTCCCACTTACAAGATTGTCCAAGGCAAGCTCCAACACCTGCCGCAGGTAGACCAGCACAGCCGATATTATAGGCCAAGATGCACTGGGAAAACTGCTTTCGATCGCAGCGTTTCTCAATAGTGTTATCCTGCTCAGTCACTGGAGCAGCAAGACCCATGGCAGCCATGCAAAGGATTGCGAGGGAGAACTTCATGGTCCCGATCTGAAGAAGAGCGAGGAAAGTAATGTAGACTTTTTGAGGACTGTTGGTAGCAGGACTCTGTGAGAAAGAACATAGTAGCAGTTCCCTGACGTGGGCCGGATCGTGCCTTTTTATATTACAACCGGCCTTACTCTGAAGCAAATCGTAACTATCGGAAAACTGTTTCCCCTCTGATGAGACGACCGTCACTTGCGAATCCTACGATGACCTCATGACTTTATTTCTTCACTGAGTGCGAGGTGCGAGCTCGGATTCTTTGAAATCTTGAACTATAGCGTGTTGTATTTAAGAATCCTACAAGTATAGAAATGCATCCTAAGTGGGGGGTAGGATTCAAAGGACAAGGTCTACGCATAGTTGCAATGTCGAATCCCGTTCTGGTTGTAGCTAGCAGTGGGAATTTCACATACGTCACATTTAGCCGACATCAGGATAAAATGAAAGGCCCCTGTCTTTTACAATAGGATCAGAATAAAGTTACCTTCTGTAAAAAGAAATCCATTGTATTATCCTGGAGCATATTCTACGCTATGACAGAACTTTCTTCACATAGGTGTTCTATCCAACAACGGGATCAACCTGGACCGACCTTGTTTATACAAGGCCTAGTAAGCTATCTTAAGGCCTGCCGTCACCTACTAATGCTGACGAATGAGCTACCGAAGCGCTTTTCAATTGTTTAATCGAATAAATGACAATATTATCCCAAGAACAATGACGACAATAAGTCACGTTTTAGTACACACTCTGAACACTAGCCCAGGGGACAAGATTGAGTTCCTTCGATCGGGAACATGTGTTCAAAGAAACAAGTATTCTTGTAGCTGGCAGGAGATCGGGAGAGGATAAGACACATCGAGAGATGAAGTAGGATTCGCGTTCTTATTTGCTCTCTACTTGTTCTATCTACCAAAACGAGCAGACTAAAAACCAAACCATGGCAACCACTTTCGACTTCTATCCTCACCTGAGCGGTTGTCCGGATTCCCTTAGGTTGACAACAAAAAAGGCGCCCTCCTCAGTGTAGGCTACCAGAAGAAGATGTCCTGAACGCTCATCTGAATTCACACCTGACTAGACCATTTCGTCTCATGGGTATGCTGGCCAATCCTTCTGAAGCTCTTCTGCCCCCGCAATGCCAGAAGGAGTCGCTTAGGCAGGTGTACGGTCGGTGACCTTGGGCGCAGAAGTGTCGTTGTCTAGAGCGGCGGACACAAGCTCCTCTTTGTGTGTCATGCGAAATTCGTCGCGGTTGCTCGTCGGCTCCTCGCCAGGAACCGGAGTGTTACGGCACTCAGCGATCAGCCAAAGCTGCTTGCGAAGGTTGTCGATCTTAGCACAATCGGCGAAGAAGGCAGGAAAGCGAGCGACCACTTCAGGAGGGACCTCAGCAACGGTATGTTCCATCCAATACTAAAATTAAGACGTCAGCGACGAATGGGCGTTCGTGGCGGGAAAGGGTAACTTACGACAGCACTGACCATCATACACATGCTTGCACGCTGTCGGGCAACTTCTTGCACATGATTCGGGTCACTGTCTTCGCCATCATAAGTCATGGGGCGTTCGGGGTTGAGAAGAATTTCGTAGACCGATTCGAAAGTAGAAGTCAATTCGCCGAAGAACTTGTCCATACGCCAACGCTGCAATCCAGTCCACTTCCTATCGTGAAGAACATGGGCAAGATAGCCGTTCCAGATCTTCTGGGCAGCGCCCAGAAGCTCCTCGGGGATCTGGAGATATCAGCAAAAGTTCGAGAAGAAAGTAACAGAGAGAGAGAGGGTGGACGCACAGCATAGCATGGCTTGTCAGCGTCAGCGCACCAAAGACATCGGTCCATCGAGCCTTCTTCAACGGCGCACAAACCGCGACCATCTTGATGCAGAGACACGACGCAGTGATAGCACGGCCATTCATAGGCCTTTTGGCCAATAAAGCCGACGTTACGGTCGAACGGGAAACGCGCTAGGACATCGGAAATTGTCAGCTTGAAAGTCCAGGGCATGACGACGAGGCTGCGTATTCGAGTTTTTCGAAAGTCAGGTTTCGAGTCGCTTTGTACAAATGGAGACGGTTGAAAAGCGATTAAGGTGTCGAAAGGTGACGAAGGGAAAGTGAGGTTGAACAGGAAGAAGGAGGGAAAATCAGAAGGGAGGAACAAAGGAAGAGGAGATGCACTAGCAACGACCAGCTGCGCTAGGTAATGTCAACAAGGCGCAAGATTTTCAAGATCTTGACAGCTGCGAATCACTGCCAAC
The DNA here is from genome assembly GCA_030777805.1 of Fusarium sp. MBC 364. Classification (NCBI taxonomy): domain Eukaryota; kingdom Fungi; phylum Ascomycota; class Sordariomycetes; order Hypocreales; family Nectriaceae; genus Fusarium; species Fusarium sp. MBC 364. Next base: position 133,741 of record JAPFSC010000071.1, read on the forward strand.
GCGGACCAGTCAGCAACAATAGCAGATCCAATGCTGCAATCTCATTCGCAAATCAGTGCCATACAGTAGCTTCATCACGTAACTAGCATAATCGCATTACTGACAAAGCCATGTCCTAAAGAGATATCTCCATCATATCACAATTCGGTCTTGGAACCACCTTTATCCCGACGCTGAGCCGCCATCTCGGTGATTAGTGACGAGAAACAAGTCTCCGTCGACTAATCACTACTCAAACCTTGGCAATACCAGCAACCGACAAACTCTGGAACGTCTCTGAGATCTGCTCTACAGGATCCGCCGACTTCCTCTCCCTTATAGCTTCCACCAGCCTTTTGAATTGGTCAACTTCTTTCATACGAATGTTCGTCTCATAAACGTCTGCATCATAGATTATATCGACAGCGTTAATCTCCTCTTCTATACAGCTGTGTTAGTTAAATCTCCAGAACTAGTGAAGAAAAAGGTACCTGTGAACATAGCATGGAATGCAGTCCGGACAGACTCATGTTCGGTATCGCGCGCATGTAATGACAATAGCATTGCAGCAAAGGGGAAGGCAAATCTAGGTTCCATGTTCACCACACCCATCGATAGAGCAAGCCGGACCTGTTCATGATCTGTTTCCTCAGCGTAAAAAGCCTCTCGACGATTAGCGACTACTGGTTTGGCCAAATGTTTCCAATCCGAAAATGCGCAAAGTTTGAACAACCCAGTATCGATCAGCTGTTGCATAGAGACTTGACAGCAATGACCCTCGATGTCCAAGGAACTTTGGGTAAGGTATTCGCCGAAATAATAGTTACCTGGTGAGAGGCGAATACGACTAAGCTTGTCGAGGTCGGAGTTATATCCATAGTAATAGTTTATTGCATCGATGTCGCGAAGAAATGTTTGTTTCGGAAGTTCCTGTGTATCAAGCAGGATCAGAAAGATCTCCGAAAGAACTGGCTCATCATTATCTGTGGCGTAACGGTGCAAACCGTGCTGAAGAACAAATAACAGAGAGCTTGACCAAGACATAAGATTGCAGGTACCAGTTTTTGCGCAGTCCCATTCGAGGTGGTGCCGCAGTATCAGAGCTGCTATCGCTGGGGGAAGGCTTAGAAGATCCTCACAACAAGGACAATCGTCTGGATACGGCTCGCCTGAATCGGGGCAGGCTGGAGCCAATACACTCGTAGTGCTGGTTGTACCTGTGGAGCGTGGGGCGTAAAGCCGGAATAGATATGTTGGTGTGAGTTCAAAAGAGAAGAGAGCTTCCTCACCTTCCTTCGGTACAAAAGGTTTAGACGTCATAACGCATCAATTGATAAGTTCAACAAGAGAATTATAAGAGGAAAGAAAACGACGAGATGCTGGACGCACCGCACCTTAAACGTATTGGTGACCTCGCTCCGTCAGGAATCAGGCTCCCGGGGTCTTTGACACAACTAACAAATTCACAAATACGGTTGGACTCCTAGCCATCGATGAGATCAGATGATACTGCTGTCGTATTATTTTGGCTACTTCAGGCCTTGAGCAACAACCTACATATTCCACGTCACGGTGGCACCCTCCGTGTTGAGTAACACCCTTCACGACCTCTCACAACGGCCCTTGTTGCCGACCGAAATCTTTAGCTTGGAATATAGTTGAGAGGTACATTACAGGCTTACCAGGTCCGTCAAGCTGAAACAGCTTTTAGATAGGCATTGTAGAGACTCACGAAATAGAACCATATGAAAAGAAATGTATTACCTAAATGTGCTCAATCTACCTAATCTTGTTATCCTCACCCTGGAATATCTTTCTCCTTTGACTAACACTGAGAATGCAAAAGTCGTCCTGGTCCTCAGAGGTATCTTGAGACGACCGAGGATCCTTAGAGCTTCGGCTCTCTGTCCTGTGATTGGAGCTACTGGAGCCCCCCATAGATGTATGGTGAGTAGAGGGTCTTGGACTAGGCAGGGGTCTTCTGGCACCGCCAGGTGAAGCTTTCTGTTGAGAGGGTGGAGGGGGTGGAGTCCTTCTACGCTTCGTCGGAGGTATATTCGAAGGTATAGGAGGAGGACTATGTGTAGGTGGAACAGGAACACCAACAGACTGAACAACGTCATCAGGCTGACCAACACTCTCGGGTTGATCTGGCGGTGTTCCTAGTAGAGGACTCGGCGTCTCGGGGTCCGATTCGTCTTGTCTTTCGTCGTGTGTCCGCCCATATACTGGTATGTCTGGCCGAAATCTGGCCGTCTCGGCACTCGGCGCAGCTGGTGTTCTGTCGGCTATAACCTCAGTTGAGGGTGTTCCTGGGGAGCGGCTGATAGACTCGGGATCTGGTTGGTCTTGCCTTTTGCCAGGAAGTAATTTCCTCCACGCATCCCATTTTAGCGGCTTCTTGGAAGTTGAGGATTCGCCTTGATGGTTAGAATTAAGTTTGAGGGCAAGAAGCCACTCAATTACCTCCCCTGCCCATATCACATACTCCTTCGCGAATTCCAAATGTCTGTTTTTAGTTTGCCTGCCCACAACATCAAGAAGACGACTAACATGGCCTAGGAGTTCAGTAGCATGGTTGACATCTTTCTTCCTCTCCTCAACTCTACTTTTCAGCGAATTCCATTCCTCTCGTGTGACGTAGTCGCTACTTTTGTTCTCTTTCCGCTGCCGCTTGACTTGCGCCTGCAAAGTTTCGAGCTCCTTTTGTAGGATCTCTTCGAAAGAGTCCAACAACTCCATCATCTCTGGGTCAATGCCTTCACCTGAGTTTATAAAGGCGGTGAAGAGCTTGGTCTGATCTTCAAGTAGATCAATGGCTTCTCGGGTCTTGTTGAAGGCGTCCCGAGCATTTTTCTCCTTGCTCCCCAAATTGGTATTGATGCGATCAGAAACGCCTCGGAAACGGAGGACGAACTCCTTGTCACCAACGGGGGTTTCAGTCTTTTGAACGGTTCCCGGACGAAGAACTGTCAAAAGCTTTTTAGCGCATACAGCTGCTGCCAAAGCCGCATAACTATGCCAGCTATCGTTCTTATGTCCATCGGCGTAGTCTGCAATACCACGTATAGTAATGCCATTGGTTAACTCCATAACGGCGGCAGCTTCCATTTCGAAGCAAATAATGCTCTTCTCATAAGAAAGGCGATCTCGCTCTTTGGCGCTCCTAAGCACCTGATCAGCGGATCCAACAATACCACGATGAGTCTTGATATGGTCCGTAGATGGGCGCGCTTGACGCGGGATAAGCCTTCGGCTATTGGTGATTCCAGAATGTAGACACTCGCAAAGATGGTCTTGGTGCAACACTTCGCTATCCAATAAGTGATCCTCGGCCGGACGACGGTAGCTCTCCTTCCTCCGACTATCGGAACCAACTCCATCCGCAATACATTTCGAGAGGTCTTCATCGTCATATTCGGCGCGTAAGTTGGAGACAGCTGTTAAAAGCTCCTCTGGGGGCTTCAGTTTGACAGGGTCGATCTCGAAGTGATCGTCTCGCTGTCGTCCCCTCTTGTAGGGAACGATAAACTCTCCAAAGACTACATCACCTAGGCGAATGTCGTCGTTCAAAGGGGCACCTCCACCGATACCAACAAGTAGGATAAATCGAATGCAGGGAAATTTCTTTTTCATCTGGAACGTGATTTTGGAAGCATGAATGAATCCACCCTTGACTGTGTGCGGAACGTTGATGACCACATTGTGGCCTCCAATCAGACCATATGCATAGCCACTTTTAGGGAGAGAATCGTTATCTTCCGGCGACCATCTTTCGTCTAGAACATCCAATGCTGCCCAGTATTCCTTTTCCACGATGCAGATCCAACCGATGTGAAAATCGGCCGCTTGTGTATTGGGCGGTATTGGAATAGTCATGTTTGTGTAGACTTTGTTGGATCTGTGTTTGTGCTGATAATGGGAGGGGAACGATAAATGAATTGGTAGGTGTAAACAAAGCTAAGAGATGGATCTCCTAAGCTTAATGAAGGACGGGCTGGTGATAGACAAACATGGAAATGTTCTTCATTTATGGAAAATGGAAAGACGGCGTGGCCTTATCTAAACGCCGTTGCAACTTCCCTTGCTACTTGGAAAGCAGAAAAGATACAACCTCAATAAAGTGAAATACGTATTGGGCTTACGTAGATAGGGCCTGGATATAGGCCCCCAAAATCCTGAATTTGCGCAAGGGCCCTTTCCAAAACGACCCGAAGGCACAATAGAGGGCGTATTCCAGCCCTATCCGAGTCATGTCCAAGACATAGCCAGGCTCTGGATGGCGCAGCGCTTACCAACAGAGAATAGCACTGCCATCTAGCGGTTACAATTCATGACATGCACTGTACTGTCAAGTCTCGGGCTTTGCAATTGGCTAGTTCCTCTACACAAGACAATAGTGTGGACTGGAGAGCCTGATTTGGTACATACACTGCCGTGGACCAGTTACAATTTATGGCATGTACTGTACTGTCAAGACTTGGCCGTTTCAATTGGCTATTTAATATTCTACACAGAAGACTGATGGTGATGGCAGAGCCTGATTCGGTACGTATCCTGTAGTAGGCACAATGATATCACACTTCTGTTTGTTCAGCTCACCACAATTGGCTCTTGGCATGTGGTCAGACCAACTGTTTCAGTTCAATTGACTGGCCTAGCACGAGGCATACAAGTGGTCCGACCGGCATCAACATATGGTATACCCTTTTAGTTGAAGATGTCTTACCGTCACGCTTCACTGAGTGCTTGGAGTGAGCCTGACTCTTGCACATTGAAAGTATGGTGGTGTCACATTGAGTTACGTATTGGGCCAACTATTGGCCATTTTGAAAAATATGTGTATTCTTGGACGGCTTCTCAAGGTGGTCGGGAGATTGTACTCTAGAGGTTTGCATTAGCTTGCACAGGTAGGAGTCAAGTGGTGACCAGCGCTACCGAGAGTTCTAATTTTGTACCGTAACATCAGTTCCCTACGAATCATGTCATCGTCAAGGAGCAGCCTCTAGCCCCCATGAGCTGGGCAGCCGAGTGAAAGCCTTGTCACTATCCTCTTGACTTGATCTGCATCGGCTGTTGATCGTTCCGCGCAAGTTAGTAAGCAACCTCCGTTCTGTTTACGAGTCGTGACCTATTTTGGTACATCTACTGTCCTGATCATCTTATACAAGATTGGGCTAATTTAGGCAATTTTATTCTAGTACCTTAGGCCATACACGGGAGGTCGTCTACCTAATTAAGGTTTTTGAAGGTCAGTCATCATGTCGTACACTTCAAATCAACACAATTACAAAACGACAGATATGAACCTATTGCTTACATATCCTTTATTCCCTTTTCTTCAGATAACCGCCGTTAAGAGCCAACGATGGCAGCTCGGGTGGTGTCTTTGTACCTCCGTGGCTCGATCTCCATAGCACCTGTGCCTGTTCACACCATTTGAAGTGTTCCAGGAATTCATCACGTGCATATACCTGATCTCGAACCGCGACAGCTTCTATCTTACTCCCACCGTTAATCCCTCTCTTTTGTAGAGTAAGTTCACATCCAGCACAAGATATCCCGTGCTCAACGTTGCCTGTTGATTTATCATAATAAGGAAGTGCGCATGACCCCATACAGTTAAAGTTGGGATGCCGCCTACCACAAACGACTGACTAGTGTGTACCTAGCATAAATGATGGTTGTTGGCCAATTGCACAAGCCTGTGCATGAGAAACGAGGGTGATGCGGGACTTTTGGGCGGTTGCCGACATCGTATATGTTCCAGGCAATGTCTTGAATGACCTCAGCTGTTCCGCCCCGGCCTCGGTCAAACTTAATTGCTTTATGGCAGAGGCAAGAGGACGCACACGGAGATTTGGAGCGACCGTGACGCATCTGAAGCAGCAACGCTCCCACATGAGCAGGGATACAAAGCCGCCAAACTTGCCACAAGTACTACAGGTCTTGGTGCATAGCACTTCATAGAAGTCTAGTAGGGAAACGTCGCTAGCAAGGTCTGTTCGTAGCAGGGCGCAAAAGACGTTCAGTCCGTGAGAGACAATAATCTGATATACATTCAGAGAGTCTACCGCTTCTCTGGCTCGGAGACTTGATTCTCGTAACTGGAACAAAGAACATATATCCAGGCGAAATAAGATGTCGCGGAAGAGCTCCCGCGGTAGCCGATCTAGAAAGCCAGACCCGACCTCCGAAGCCCGCGGAAAGGGCGTTGCTATTGAAAGGCGGATATCGTGATGTTCTTGGGGTGAGAACCAGATCACAGCGAGGTCAAAGTCTTTGCGATGATAGGAGACGGTCCGAACAATGGCATCCACCTCTTCTTCTTTAAATTGGCATTCAGTGGCGGAACGATACAGATGGCCGCGCTGGATAGGGACAGCAGGAGCGGCAGCCATCATGAAGTGGTCGTTATGGAGTCAGGTTGGTGCCAGAGGAAATGTCTTGTAAGTGCCAGTCTAAGCTAGCATAAAGTGACCAAATTATTTTCGTCTCTCAGGCGTGCTTTTGGGTCCGTTTCTTCTCATACCCTGACGCGTGTGGTATAGACGTGAACCGAGACTAAATGATGTGAGTAGGTGGCGTTCTTGATGAGGGGTTCGGTCGGGGTGGTAGGAGCTGTTGAAAAGCCCGCAAGCATCGAAGAATCGCGGGCAGGGGCAAAGAATTATGGAAAACAATGATACGGTGAAGTTGAAAATGAAACAACTCAAAAATAAAAGAACGTTTGGTTGTGGTCGGAGGAATTTTGACCGACGCGGCAGTCGCGCAACCAAAGCCACTAGTGCTGAGCCACAGACGATAGTTACAAGGATTTGTTGCCTGGCACGTGGGTGACGTCGTTTGTAAAGGATCCTAGAGCCTTGGTCAACGAGAGAACATGTCACTTTGCACACCCACCCTTTTCCATTTCAAAGGTTTAGTTTATTATCACGCCGAACACGTCGGCCGATACCAGATCATGCAACGCATCCTACCAAGCGAAACATAAATGGAGTTGCAGTGGGAAGGATTTCCCCAGGTCGCGTGGTGAATGGATGCTTTGTTGGAAGAACGAGATGTGGTTCCTACATGGCCAAGAAACAAGTCTACCCTCGATATCCAGAGGACCGTTGAAATCTAGCCGCACATTCCCCAAGTCCCACTCCATGAACTTCTCATTCAAGTACAGTAAATACCGTAGCCAGCCAGAACCTCATATAACGCCCTAGTCGGTTCCAAAACCAGTCATCTTCTGGTTTCACCCAATAGTATTACTTCCACTCAGCTCCCAGTAACGCGTACGATGGTAGGGCGATCTGAGTTGAATTTGACTGTATGGTCCTCATTCATCCCTACCATCCAAATCGACACAGAGTAGTCGTCGCCCGACTCGTCGTAGAATGTATATGTGAAAGGCCAATCGGCGCGGATCTTGACCTCGTATGTGTAGAACGGGTTGTAATCGTCCTTGGTGATACGGTACATGTGAATGCCGGTCTTTTTGTAAAAGTCACCGTCCTTGCCAGGCCAGTTATTGATGTTGTCAGCTGGCCAGTGGACCTGCACGTCGAAGGGTTCGCGGGTCATGTTGTGCGGTGTGTGAGATTGAATTTATACGATGGCAACAAAGCAGGGCTAGGAAACAGAATGTAGGAGGGTCAATGTGCTTACCGACTTCTCAGCAGTCGTCGTACGCTCACTTTATACTTATGTCGAAGTTGGTACCTTATACACAATATCGCTGTTCCCTAGACTTGTTTAGTCTGCGCTGAGGTATAACGTGTAAAAGAACAGCCTAGACCTCTCATTCTCCCCACCAAGGATATTGGCTATTGGCTATCGAAGATTTATGCTTTTTTATTCCATTAGTCTACGTTTTATTAATCAATAGTTAAGAGACTATCGATTTCATACCAATTCTGTCAATTGGCCTATTGTTCAATCCTCGGACAATATTTGAGGCATTATGTTCAAAGGAATGGCCCAGACCACACACTGACCCCTGCAAAGCCATCGTATGGGCTGCTTGTCTTTACTTTTCAGCGCGCCACTAGTCACTCATGTCTTACTACCCCGCCCCGTTTGGCGCTCAACCCGAGCAAGAGTCGATAGCTTCCGAGACCTGCGCAGCACAATTCGCCTGCAGTGATCCAAGTAACTGCAGATTGGAAATATTCAGCCGCGCCCTCTTTATCCATGCCGGAGATGGCCGATCAACCGATTTGTATTTCGACAAATCATGGAGGGCTACTCTCTTATATCGTTTTGAGTTGACAATGTTGGAGACGTCCGAAGGTTTCTATACCCTTCTTCGAGAATCAGACAGTCATTAACCTCGTGATATTCCTCAAAAGCTCCAATAGAAATGAACCTGCTCTATGAAGGATCGTTTTCCTAAGGACTGATATCTCTCAGGGAGCTGTATCACTCCAGCATCGGCGCTGGAACGGGCTTGGATCGGGCGGGCTGATACCTCGGGTCTGAAACAAACCGCTTCGACATAAAGCTCACTCAAATTCATTCGACTCGACAGGTGTTTGGGTTCTACAAGACAGGGCCCATGTCTCTTAGAGAATCAAGTAGTTGTCAACTGCCAGTCAGCGATAGGATTGAGTTTTGTGTTGGACATGTCATGGATCTGTTAGATGTCAAGCAAATCTAACACCTACTCTTTCGCCCTTCAGTGACCACACCCTATATTTCTCCAAACTGGAGCCTCTGTGTGCTGAGGGCAAGCGTAGCGTCTGGAAGCCCGATGATGCGAGCCGAGCAACCAAATAAAGAGTGTTTCCTATCTGTCTTTCCGCATGGGAGACTCTGTCTTAACAGCATGTGATATAATGAATTTTTTGAAAGATTAAATGGAGATTTCCTACATGTCCAACCTCTTCCCCTTAGGCAGAGGGGTCATTATGCCTCATAAAAAGTGTAAATATGTTCCTAAACCTTAGTTGATGTTGTCCAGACTCGTAGCATTAGTTGAAGGTTTGGGAGGATGGCATGGGGAGCAACATCGCACGTTCAGCCTTGTGTCACAAACTCACTCTGGTCTCAAGATCTGCCGTGCACCAGATTGGCTTTTCGCAATGCCCTGTCATCCTAAGGTATGCGCACCAGCAATCTGCTCTTTAACTTTATCATATCAGAGTTTCGAGAATGCAGATACTGCCACCAGTCAGACTTGGCGGATGGTGAAGTATGCTTCAGGACATGCTCGTCAAGAAAAACTCAAAAGCTTGAGGGGAAAAAATGGTCTAGCTTTTTTTCAATGCAACATTAAACTTCAAAGTAGTCATATCCTTGGGTATATAAAGGGCAGTACAGTCTCAAGATGTCTGTCTCGTCCTTCATTCATCTCCATTGCCCGCCACCAGTCATCTTTGATCCACATCTACACAAACGACATATACACCCACAAACCGTTCACATACACAACACAATGACTACCTGGCAAGAATTCGCCCAATACCGGGCATCGAAGCAACCTTTCCTGAAAAGGATCACAACACTGGACGGCTTTTACAATGCCTGCCGGGACTCGTCGTTCCTTGCCCTCAGCATCAAGGATGTCAAAAAGACAAGCGACTCTGATCGTGTCGTTGCTCAAGTTGGATTGGCCTATCTGCCATCATTGGACCCAGATGAGCACCTCGAATGTAGTTCAGCAAACATGCCCAGTCTCGTTCAGTTCTACAACCACAAACGTGTCAAGGCCTTGACCTTGAATGTCCTCATTCCCAAGGATGATATGCGTCAAATTCTGGCGAATGGCGAGATGCCTGTTCGTCGCAATGTTCGGTTTGGCCAGCACCAGGACGGAGTCCTTGCTGAATACTTGGATGCTTCAATCTCCGGTTTCCTCGATGGCTGTCTTCACAATGCTCACAGCAAAGACCGCTATCTTGTCTGTGTCGGCTTCAATCAAAAGGCGTGGACCTACATGCGAGATTATTTCCCCAATGCCCTGTCCTATTTCTCGGCCTATATGGATCTCCGCGACATCGCCAGAGATGCAACGCCATACACTGGACACATACCGTCATTGAAGAAGTGCCTTGAACTGTTCCACTTCAAGGGAGAATTGACAGGCACCGAAAAGGTTGGAGAAAAGACTGACAACGCAGGAGAAATCGCCGTCGGCGTCTGTGCTTTCGCGACTATCCTAGTCTCTGAAGAGAACCAAGAGAAATTTCAACATCGCATGGAATGTGCCACCATGGCGCGTCATTGGGAACACAAGACACTCCGCCGAACATTCACAGCTGAGGCGAGATTCCTGGTCTCTGTTTGCACTGTAGCCAGAGAGGCTTTGCCTTACGAGCTCAATTCAAGTTGGAAAATCGCCCAGAACTTCTACTCCTGGTATCCCAAATATGCTGTGAGAGCATCTCGCACTGAGGCTTACGTTCAGTTCCACAACAAGCCCGACATGGAGGTGTTCATTAGAGAAACGAATGGAGCGGTCTACCCCTCTGGCGAGGTACTGTCTGTTATGACTTACGAAGAGCGAGAGGAGGAGTTGGAAGAGGAATTGGGACAGGAAGATTGTGACAATCAAGAGGAGGAGGAACAGCAAGAAGAGAACCAGCAGCAGCAAGAGACCCAGGAGAGGACTGCTTGGAACTCAGCAAGGGAGGTTTGGTCGTACGCAGAAGAGGAGTTCGCAGAGGAAGAGAGTGAAGAGGAAGAGGAGGATGATGACGGTGATGAGATGCCTGAGCTTGTTGAAGCCGATCCTGAGGCTGATTGGGAGGTTCTTTTCGATTAGGTTTATATCTCACAGATTTGTCTGAAGTATGAGGGAGATGGAAGACTATAGAAGCCATGGGATTACTAGGTTAGAGGAATCCATATTTCCTCGACGGGGCGTGTCGAGCTAATCCACGCCCTTGCGCCTTGCAGTCGACATAGTGGGGCGCAGCCATGTAAGCCATAGAGAACAGTCAGATATATAAGCACCATCAACCTCAAGAATTAATTATCGTTATCACCAAACTCAATCCCATCAATCAAGAAAAGTAAAAATGTCTCAAACTACTTCCCTCCCCGACATTCTTTCATCCTTCACCGAAAAATGGTCCCCGCGTCTTGTCGCTTCAATAAACGACCATCACGTCAAAGTCGCCAAAATCGACGGTGCATTTATCTGGCACGCGCATCCCGACTCAGAAGAACTATTCTACCTACTCTCTGGCAAATTGACCATGGAGATCAAAGATCAAGAGCCCGTTGTTATGAAGGAGGGCGACATGTATGTTGTGCCCAAGGGCGTTACGCATAGACCTGTGGCGGAGAATGCAGTTATTATGATGGTGGAGAAGGAAGGAACTGTTAACACGGGCGATCAGACGGATTCGGAGAGGACGAAGGAGGTTAAGGATGTGAGAGGGGATAATTGAATGGGTGAACGACTTTTAATTATTCTTTCTTATCGTTACTCTGGGGAGAATAAAATGTTTGAATCACTTTATGCCAATCTCACACATGACTTTGACTACCCTATGTTGGATTGGTAGGGAAAACCACGTGACCCTCTAGCGAAAATGGAACGACTGAACATGGTGGAGATTGGTGGGGGAAGTAATATAATCATTGCTCGACTTTTCCATGGAGCTACAGAAAGTCATTCGCTACCAGCCGATTTTCACCTCCCAAGATGGCGCTGCCGGAAAGTGATCAATTTGTCATGTCCCAGAGAGATGAATGGATCATGTCCAGAGTAGCACCAACTACCAGATACCTGGGGCCCATCTATTCATGCCACCTTGATGAAGCCATCGTCTTATCGGCCTATCTGAATGGCGAAATCACCCCCGAAGCAGCCGCGCAAGAAATCACGAAACCATCAGTGGTCTTTTCAAGGTGTTACCAACTAATGAACCTTTTCGTGTATGCTTTGAGAACACTAGATCAAGACACCGACATGATCCTTGGCCTGCTCCTCGCCATTCAAAACCTACCCTCTACAGAGAGCCTTTACTGGTGGAAGCTGCCGGGCTTTGGAAAGCTATGGCAGATACATTACAATTTGTCTTCAAACAGAAACTCAAAGGATCCAGCATTTTTTACAACGACTGGTACTTTGGAAGCGAAGATGTATTTACTTGATCTTTATCCTGTTGATGAGTCGTGGGTGCACAGGGTGCTGAATTTGATTTGTCTTGAGAAACCTAACTTGGAAGAGGTTATCTACGAGATCCATGCGTGGTTGGATATTGCTGGGACAAGAATCGCAGAGAGAATGCAGCCTGAGCAGATCAAGTCTTTTGAAAGATGTGTTAGGGGTCGGAGGGATAAGACTTATGAGATACAGGTTACTTTGTATGAGCATTGGGAGCACTGGAAGAAGAGGTTCTTGCAGGTTAGTTATGATGAGGAGTATCTTTCGGCCGAGAGCAGAGAGATAGCAAGGAAATGCTATGAGATTATGAAGGGCCTTGTAGTTAATCCACCAAACCATCCTGGAGATACCTAGCTAAAGCCATTCGCCTTCAATATCTCCCAGTCTTCATTTGCGGCCATGTTTTCTTTCATTCACGCAACCGATCTGTTTGTGCTTGTCATCTAGATGCGAGCATGATTGGCAGAGCACACAATAAGTGACATGGTGTTTGTTATAACAAAGCGGACTGTGACAGCAGATACATGATGAAGGTACACACAGCTCCCGGCCATAAAGCGCTGAATCAATTTTGTTCTCAGGTTGTCTTCTATTCATTATCTCAAAACTGCACAGACAGCCCACAGCAAGATGACAGGCGACTCCGATAACGGAAGCGTCACTACTTCGTCCAGCCAGGCCAGCGGCAGATCTGCAGATAGCGATGATGAGCCCCAACAGCACCAGACCCTTACCGAGTCCATCGGATATCTTGGCCAGACAGTCAGATCCCTGCTACAGCAACTTACCAATATCGAGACGCTAGTTCCTGTCGGCGAGCTCATCGTTACAGAGGCACCCACCATCCGGATGGTGAACGATCTTGCCGACGATAACATATTTGTGTCGCTGGCGTTGAAAAGCGCAGCAACTCAGATGATGTTCACACAGATCACCTCGCTGAAGAATATAAAGACCACGAACACATGGGATCTCCTTGAGCACTTTGATGGAACCATCAAGGCAATCGTGAAGAGATTCGTCTCGCAGCCCTGTGACGCTGATACCATGTGGAGGATCGTCGAGGAATGCTGCATTCAAGCTGTTCCCTCTGGTCAACTGGGCCCTTGCGTGTATCTCGCTACTAGAGCGGGTCTATCAGACCAGATGAAGCACGACAGATGTGTAGCCTGGGCTCGCTTCTGGGCGGCAACCTTGAACAGCTGTCCGGACGGCCCGACCTTGTTCATTCCACCTCGACTGTGTTCGCAATCGGAAACATCACAGTCACCACCTGGTGATCTCCCCAGATTCTTATTTCGAGTATACGACCCAGACAGTCCTGCTATCAATAACGAAGACACCATCGCATCCTGGGGACATTTGACATATGGGCCCATCCACAGCAAGCGAGACATTCTCTCATTGAGTCAGGACATTGCTTCCAGAATGTTATATCGGCATCTCAACGGAGCATTTCATAGAAGCACTGACGCTGATAACCTTGTCTCATGGAGTAGCTCATTGCTGTATGCTATAAAGTCTGCAAACTACCGAAGTGTCGCGCATACAAATGTTGCTATCTGCATTTTGGATACTACCAAGTTCCCGAAGTCCCAGTTCGTGAGCGCAGATTGGCTGTGTCAGAGATACGGGGAGAAACATCTCGACATGAGTGAGCGGGCCCATCGCGAAAATCGATTGCGGAACGCGCAGTTCAGCAAGTACAACAATGGGGAGTATCTTTCCCAGGGGAAGTTGAATATCACTGGTCGTTCCTGCACCGTTCTCATTACCATGCTGCATACTCTTGGTATTGGAACCTTTTACGAGGAGCTCGATATCGAGCTTGTGAAACACGCAGATTGGAGTTCACCAGTCAGGAAAATAGAGGCAATTGACCGGCACGTCGTGCAACTTGGCGAGAAATGGAGAGTCGATTGCACAACCACCTCACAGGAGATACAACATGCGATGAGAATCGCTCAGGGCTGCCTCGGGTACTCTGGGAAGTCTGATTTCGCCTGTGACGAGTCTGATTTGGCTTTGATGATTTTGGCTTTTCGCCAACGCAAGACTGAAGGTGCAGGTAAGTCGAACACTCCAGAGCGTCTGATACCCACAGGACCGTTAACCAGGTGGGAAAATAGGAGATGAAGAACCATCACTGAGCCGAGAACCAGTGGAGGTCGTCCGATACATGGCCCTGAAGCGCAAGCTCGAACAACTTCGCGCAAAGAAACCACTGGACACGGTTGCGGCCTTGGAGGAGCTATTTGTCTTGAACCTGACCAGTGCCTCTGTGTGCGAGATGGGATATCAGAGATATGAGAAGCCCATGGAGGGATAGATAGGTCTCAGGATTGGAGGGAGCCACTATTCTAGGTCTTACTTAAGCTTGCAACACCGAGATAGCACTCCGCCTAACAGGCGACTTGTACTTCTATCATCGATGAAAATTGCCCGTTAATTGAATTGCATTCAAGTCTATCAGTGTGATATCAGCAGCACATAGCATGAATTCATTGGAGAAACATGTCATCGTTATTCATATCGCCGCAGCCATGTTGGAGATTTTCCGAAGATAGCTAAAATTGTTCACTCCCTCAATATCCCCTGCCTCTGCGGTCATTATCTGTTTTGTTCACAAAATCAGGTGATTGATAACCTTGCATTGTTGGTCAGCCCGCATTCAAGGCTTGAAAGTGACTCGCTAATTGGTAGAGAAGCAGGCTGCCGGGCAGCTGCCATGAGATTCGGTACAAAGCCCCACACCAGATGCCCCGCAGCAAGACAGAATACCCACAACCTTTCTTCCCTTCACATTCTCAACAACGATAAGCCAAAACTATCAACATGGTGACAGACAAAAGTGTCGAAAGTCTGACCAGCCGGGTTGGCGATCTTGATATTGCTGATGGCAACTATCTTCCAACTCTCGCTGCAGCCGTACGCCATGTCAACCAGGAAAACGTGTCCTTGGAACAACGACTTGACCGCCTGGAAAGACTTGTTTCCGAATTGATTGAAGACAGTAACTGCGATATCAACATCGCCGACGAGACGGCGAGGAAAATGCAAAAGTTCGAGCAGCCCTCAGAAAATGCAAGAGTACAGTCGATTGTCACGAAAATAACTTCCCTGACAGACTACAACTCCAGGGTTATAGATGAGCTTCTAAAGATTTTCGACACTGCTATCAAGAACATCGTTGAAAGATTTCTACCAGCGATCAACGAGGAGGATACTTTGTGGAAGATCGTCCAGGAATGCTGTATTCAGTCTGTCCCCTACGGTCAACTAGATTCCGGCTACTACGCTGTTTCTTTGTCAGGGCTGTCACCAGAGGAATACACAGAGGACATAGAGCAGCAATTAGATCATAGCAGGAAGAGAGTCAGACAACAATGGGAACGGTTTTGGGCGCTATCTTTGAACAAGCTTCAACAAGGTCCAACGTTATTCATACCACCACCAAAACCCTTCTTGCCGTGCGACACACAAAAAGCACCCCGGAACCCTCCAAAATACTTGTTTCGAGCGTATGACTCTACAAGTCATGGTATCAACTCTCCTAACATCATTGCTTCGGCCAGACACTTCACTATGCAACCTCCTATTCGAAAATTCAACATTCTATACGGGGACCTGAAAACATCCCCGACAGATAAGGATAGGCAGTTGGCTTCGAAAATGTTGCATAGCCATCTGCTTGGAACTTACATCCAGGATGAATCCGACAAAGCATGGATCGTTCAAAACGACAATCTTGTCTCCTGGAGCAGCTCTTTGATGTTCGTGATACAGTATGCAAACCACAAGTTTTGCGAAAATGGCCAGGAAGTGATTATTTGCGCTGTGGATACTACGAAGTTTCCGAAAGGTCAATTCATACGGGACCTTTGGCTGTTAGACCACTATAGCGACGGCAGGTTCAACGAAAAGGAGCGGTGGCTTCGTGGTCTTCGACCGAGCCCTCCAGAGCTCAACCAATACAACAATGGCGAGTGGTTGTCTCAGGGGATACTGGATATTGAAGATCGATCCTGCACACTATCCTTGAGGGCCCTGAAGCAGACCGGACTGTGGGATTTATATCCCGAATTTGACATTAACTCTGCAAGGCCAGATGATCTAGTCCGATCCAAGTGGACCGATTACGTTACGTATCTACGAGACAAATGGGCAACCAAATGTACAACCAGTAAGGATGAGATCGAAACCGCGAAAGATATAGCCACCAGATGTTTTGGACCTTTCGATGATAATGAAATCGCTTTATTACTTCTAGCGTTTCGCGATCGGGAGATTGCCGTTTATGGTAAGCACTCGCCTCTTCATATCATTACAAAACGAGTACCTGACAACTTTGTCCGGACAAAAAGGCGCAAACCTAAGAAGTCACGAGGAACCGGTGGAGATCAGCCGATACAAGACTCTTAAATATAGATGTGGCACAGCTCCCCTGGACAAGCTGTTTGTCTTGACACATAGCGATGACAATTCTGTCACGGATGGGAGAACCCTTCTATGACAGAGGCTGGTCTGAGCATTGGAGGAAAGGAATGTCTTGGACACGATTCTTGAAGCTTTTAACATTCGGGAGTCTGTATCTCAAAGCCTTTCGTAATGAAGGTAGATGTCCCTTGTGGAACTCACCGACCGTGCGCATGATCTTCGTTTGAGCCCAACGGCCATGCAGGAGATGGGTGATGACGCTAGTCATGGAGGGACACTTGATCTGCCAACTCAGCGACAAGTGGCCAGGCACTAGTTCATTTCTCGTCGCATCCTCTGAACACGTCAAGTATGTGTTGGCCTGGACGATTCAATGCCTGATCTCGCCAAATCTCTTTGGCTTTGACACTCTTCATTTTTGAAGTTTCAATGTCTTTCTAGACAGTCAACTTCGGACGTCGAATTTTTGAGAGCTTACTGGCCCTGTAACGTTAAGGTGTTTCAAGATACAGAGATGTCAGCATTTAGTGGCGCCTCATTGCCCATTCTCATTCGCCAACACCAGCGCCTCAGCCAATGATTGTGCTTGATGAGTACTCGGACCTTGGGCCGCAGTATCACAGGCCGTGCTAGTTCATCGTCATCCTTCTCTACTGGCTCCCTTTCCCGTTCGCGCTTATTTGTCTGCTGGAACATCACGATAGACGCCAGCCTCATCTACAGGTTCATGGCGCGACCGTATATAGATACGAAATAATAATTGATTGCATGTGTTTCTCAATGCTATCCATTTTCTGCTATCGGATTGCTTGAAAGAGTCTCCAAACACAATGACTGACAGGCTTGGCTTTGATGATGAAACGAAGCAGGATACACCAGTGCCGCAAGGCTGGCCAAGCAGCCCAAGAACATTGAAAGAATCTAGTCTGCCCACATGGCAAAAGTTGCTCTTGTCCAGCAGTTTGGTTCTGATACCAGCACCCTTCATCGGTAAGAAATTCCAATCACTCTCGATTACTGTTCTGACTTTTCCCCAATAGTTCTTGCAGTATATATGATCCTGCTAGATCAACAACCTGAATCACAATTTGGAAGTCGTGTTCTCGAAGCTGCCAGTATTGTAGCGACATTATGGCCTATCGCATTTGCCGCCGTCTTAGGCACGGCTCTGAGAAGTGTGGCGCTGTATACCTGTGAGAGAGGGACTACACTTGGTGTGAGTACAAATACCCTCCACCTCTCTTAGACATGCTGACCCTAGATAGACGCTTGAAATTCTGATGGGCAGTCTAACCATGACAAGCACACTCAAACTATTAGTCTGGGTTCGCCTCTTCAGCTTCTGGTCCCCTCTTCTCATCCTCTCCTGGACATTAAGTCCCCTCGGAGGTCAAAGTGTTCTTCGCGCCGTCACCATAAACAACGAGATCATACAGCATGACTTCCCAATCGTATCATATCCATCAACAAACTGGACTGCAGGCTTCGATTGGCTGCCAGTTCTATATGCCCCACCATTCGGGTTACGAACCATTTTCGGTGCCGCGTTTTCATCTTCTTCAACTCGCCTTATGCATGCAAATGGTTCTAGTCCGAATTTTAAAGATACTTTAAGACAGGTTGGTGGGGCTGATGAGGCGAGGAGGATTACGCAGCAGGATACGTGGGGTAATGCGAGGATTCCTTTTCTTCATATGCTTGATGGATATGACTCGACAGACCCTCATGCTTGGGTTGATGTCCCGAACGATGCCGTGCCGCCATACGAATCTCTTATCGGGGTTCCTATACGAGGCATCCCGTCCACACGAGAGGGCAATGCCACCATGATGGTTCAGTCATCGTATATATCATTATCGGTAAGTCAACTGTCAAACCTTCATAACAAGGGCTAATATGAGATAGTGTGACCCATTAATCAATGGCACATCTTGGCTCAAAGATAACATTCCACATTTAGTTCTTGCCGGACCCCAGGCCGAAATGGGAAATATCAACGTCAGTTTTAACAACTGGACATTCTTCTCAGCACCTCGCCATAATGAGTTTTCCTTCCGAGATGAGTTCAGCGTTCCGCCTATTCAATTCGACTTACTTGGGGACCAGTATCTCAACAGCAACGGAAGCACCTTCAACCTTACAGTGGGTCAAGATCGGCCATTAAAGCAGGCCCTCATGTTTATTACAGACGGCTCACCAATTACCAACCAGAGTCACTCATGGAACATGACTATGTGCACACCTACTACATCATACATAGACGCAATGGTTAACTGTTTTCGTCCTTCCAACAACGGTTTTCTTTCTTGTTCTACCGGCAGAGTCCGCCATACCAAAGGGCAACCCATCAAGGCAAATACCACAGTATTCTCCTTCGAGCAGAATTTGTCTCTGCTGTCATTGATCCCTTGGCTTCTTCCGGACCCCGAAGGATCTCAGAATAATATGGTAAATCTTTTCATCCGAGATCCAACCAGAGCTCGGCCGATTGGAGAGTTTTACAAATTTGAAGCATATGCTTTTCCACCTTCATTGAACAACCTATCAACGTCTGTACTCGAAGCACGGTTGGCAATGGTTCTAAACACAGCTATCAGGGCCTCTTTCGAGCAGTCTATCATCGTCGGCGCCGATGAAATATCGCCGTCATCCGAATCCTTCATCGACTCTACTACTCTCAATAAATCTGTTACTCCACTTTCTGACTGGGGCAACAGCACCGGAACCTGGATGGAATTTACTGATCAGAAATACAAGGTAAATTGGGTTTGGATGAGCATATATAGTGTTTCGAGTCTCGCTATGGTTGTTTTCACAATCGGTCATGTTGCGCTCCAGTGCAAGATTAGAAGCCCGGATATTTTCAACAGCGTCTCGAGTTTGACCAGAGATTCGCGATACATGGCTGTCCCAGATGGGGGAAGCACATTGGATGGTATTGATAGGATAAGATTTCTAAAGAACGAGGGTGTAAGGATAGGAGACGTTCAGCCGAACAGCAGTCTTGGGAAGATTGCCTTTACCAATCTGAGCAGTACAGGCCTCGAACTCGATAGGAAATACGAGTAATCGTTGGAGTGGCGAGAAGGTGGCGGGAACAGAAGCCAGGGGGGTGGAGGGTCGGTGTTCGGACGCCGAATTTCTAATACCTCGCTGGTTGTGCAACGCAGTACTAGACGATGAAATCCAAGATAATCAATTCAATATCAAAACAATTTCTGTGTCAAATTTCCTTTTCCAACCCAAAATGCCAAATCCAAACGCTCAAACCATCCCAAGTCGTGTTCGCATGCAAA
Organism: Fusarium sp. MBC 364; assembly: GCA_030777805.1. NCBI lineage: Eukaryota > Fungi > Ascomycota > Sordariomycetes > Hypocreales > Nectriaceae > Fusarium > Fusarium sp. MBC 364. The sequence continues at coordinate 153,559 of JAPFSC010000071.1, forward strand.
ACGTTAACTCATCTCATCTCATCTGACCATCCAGTCAAGCCTCCATCTCCAACGTCCGACCCGCATTCTCCTCATCCCACTCATCCTCAACATCCACATAAGACCCCTCCAACGAAGGCGCCCGTCTTCGTCCATTACCACCGTACAGCTGATCCAACTTTCGTGAATCAAGGAAAATATTCTGCATTTCTGAAACAAGATGTTCTTCTTCTGCGTCTTCGTCGGCGGCGCGGACACGGTAGCGTACTACGCGACGACCGACGCCGGATGTGAGGAAGGGTTTGAGAAATGAGAAGATGGACCATGCGAAGCGAGCAAACAGATACTCGCGACTTCCCTCCGCAAGTGTTTCCACAGGCCGGTTTTGATAGAGTGCTGTGAATTCCGCTTCGCGGCCGTCAAGTACGTGAAGGACATACTGAGGCGAACTTTCTCTTCCATCAGGCGATCTTGCGATTTTAGGAATTAGTGCAAAAACACTTTGGTCGAAGCAGACGTAGAGATCAGCTTTGAGAGGAAGGATGTTGTGCGGGTCGTCGATTGTATGTGATCCTCCACCGTAAAGACCCATGCCGTTCTTGTTAAACCACTGTTGTTCTTCGCGGGGAATTAAATGCGCCCATGTAAATGCGTAGCTGGTGTTTGTGACGGCGCATCGCTTGCTGTGAAGAGTGGTTGAGCAAGCAGGTGGAGACCACCAATCCGGCAATTCATCATGAGGAAATTTCCAATCTCTAAAGCTTGGAACAATCGGATATCGTTCTATCGCTCGTTAGTGGTGAGTTGTCTTGTCTTGGCGGTGATAACATACCTTCACCATCCACAAAGAACCAATAATCCCTGTTCAGTAAAATCTGATCATCATCTGAAACAATATCCTTGCCCTCAGCATCCCTCGCCAAGCGTCCACTCCCAAAAGCATTATTCGCAATGATTTGGCATGCCGTGAGAGCAGTCTTGAAATGAACACCCCAAGCCCCTCTCAAAGGCTCATAGTCAACGCGCGGCAGACAGAAGAGGAGGTTCAACGGCTTTAAATAACCCGGGTGGTAAAAGCGGACCTGGTCGCGGTTCAGGTCGCGGATTTCCAGGTTGGAGACGGAAGTCAGTGAGCGAGGCATTGGAATGCGATGCTCTAGATTGCTTAGTTGTAGGGAACGCGGAGTAGAATCTTCTTCTTCTGTGGAAGACAAAAGACCCATGACGTTCTTTTGTCTTTTGCTGCAGGTTTCGGAGAAGAAGAGTCAGCCACCGCACATGATGATGACGTAGAGCAGACAGTGGGAAAACTTACGCTAAGCTTGAAGGTTCTAGAGCCCAGAATCCGTACATTGTTAGTGTCAACGGGTAAATCACGGAAAGACGTTAGAAATTAGAAATAAAAGTAAAAATATATATTGAAGAAGATACTATCATTTATACAGTTCATTTTTTCACATTTTTTTCGCCGCCCGACATTGCACTACACGTGTCAGTGGCCAGTGACAGCTGTTTTGCATACTGGCGAAACGTCTGGCTCCAATAGTTCATAAGCGAGTGGGACACCGTTCCCCATATTTTGTAACGCTGTAAACTGATCTACAGGCGGTGAGCGGCATAAGGTCGAGGCATCTTGACCGCGTGTGTAGACCCGATCTCGCCAATGCGCATGTTGCTAAAGGTGACTTCGGGGTTGGGCTCGACCTTGACAATGTTCTTGGGCAGACCTTCTTCCTTGGTGCAGGGTCCAGCGCCGGGGCCCTTTCCGTCGAGCCACTCCATGGAATCGCCCTCGCTCCACCAGACAGACATGGCGAGAACCATGCCACGGGTCATGGCATCGCCCATCTCGGTTGTGCCGCCAAGACGGAGATAATCATCAGCGTGGCTGGCCTTGCAGTACTGATCGGTGATGATGTTTCCAGTAACCTTGGGAGGTCCAGGAAGAGTGACGACAGCAGACTTGATGACCTTGCCGTCTTGGATGTAGTGGCGGTGCATCTCCTTGAGGTTGCCTTGCTTGTCGGCGGGGAACTGGGAGACGACGGTGAACTTGCGGGTTGTGTCGACCTTGAATTCCTTGCCGCGGCCGTAAAAGTCAGTGACATTGTTGCGGTTGTGGTTCCAGCCGCAGCCAGCCTTGTCGCAGATGCCCTCCTTCTTGCACTCGTCGCCTGTGCAGCCGTACAGGCCGGGGACGCTGCAGGGGTGGGGAGCGATGTGGGTAGCGCGAGAGTTGGCTTCCCAGATGTCCATCTCGTTACAGCAGACACCCTTGCCCTTGATGTTGCCCTAAACAATCAATTAGTCATGTTCAAAATTATTGATGAGATTCACTTACAACTCCGTTGATGAAAGGAGTGACATAGCACTGAGCATCACAGTATCCAGCACCCTGAGCAGCACCAAGAGTGCTGTATCGGCTAGTGCTCTTACCACCATCGGCAGGCATCTCAGAAAGATACAAAGCACCGTTCATACCACAAGGAAGCTTCTGAGTCTCAACATCGAAAGAGAACTCAGCACCGGTAAGCTTGAGCATCTCATACTTCTTCTTGTTCTTCTCAAGAAGGTAAACACGAGGAGAAACAGACTGGCCATTTCTCAACATCTCCAGACGAAGAGCACTGCCAGAGGTAGTGATACCCTTGGCCTTGTACGCAGCAAGGTCCATGCCAGAGAGCTTGCAGTTCTTGGCACATGTCTTCTCATCAGGGCAAGCCTCGGGGTCAGCGGCTTCACCCCAGTCACCACAGTTCTGGCCATTGGACTGGCTGATGCCGTGGAGTTCAGCGTCGGCGACGATGTAGTTTGTCGTCTTCTTGCAGCCGCCGGCTTTGGTGCAGCGGTAGGTATCGATCTTGGGGTGCACCTCCTTTGTCTTGTCGGCGGTTTGGCCGACGGCGACGTGGGCCAGGAGAGTTGAGAGGAGAAGAGGAGAGAACTTCATGTTGGGCGGTTGTGAGTGAGTGACTGAGTGGTGAGGAACAAGAGGATCCAATACATCTCGGAAGTCGGTTTATATCTATATTTTTGACAGCTCGCGATCACACATAACTCAATGGGGATATACTGGGGTCGGCCAATTTAGGACGACATCCGAAAAAGCCAAGTCAAGATCATCACGACTTTGGATGAATTGGTCCGATCAAGCTCAGTCCATTTCCCCCATAACAGTAACATTATACCAAGTCTGTCCAATCAAGAACCCCAGACCTCCGCGCGCTCCGATGTCCCGATTCGAATTAAGGTGTTCTCCCGTCTTCAAAGGGAACATCTACCGAATTCCGGAGTAGTAGAAATTGCGGGTGAAGACCCCTGGTCTAGAATGTGGGGATAGTCAAGCAGGAGTTGCGGCCCGTGAAGCCACGGGCGACAAGTTTCAGAACCCCTGTCCAACGTTGCAATTATCCACCTACCATGGCAAAAGCTATCGAAAGAGCTGAGCGGATATGATGGAGGCTTCTGTCCTAGCGGAATGGAGTATCTCGGGCGTGCGGACCGACGCGAAATGTCGGGGGTTCTTGGACAAGACTTGTGATCAATAGTTTCTCGGGCTTGGTATTAATTGAGGTTACGTGGACGGAAAGAAGGAATTGTTTTCCAAGCGAGAAAAATGGGTTATCATCTGAGAAGAGTAGAATTTGCACTAGAGTAGAAGGTCGACGCGCTACTGTAGAATATGCTGTAGGTATGTCTAAGGTACAGTACGTACAGGATCTCATCTATGTCTTAGATAGCTTATTTGCAGCTGTTCCTGACGAAGCAAGGTTCTCCCTGCGGGGAAAGGTCTTCCCCGTGGAGCAGAATAGCCGGATGGACGGCTGAGCCTCTCTTTTGCATGGGGTTGTGTTTGCCACAGATTGCGGATGGTACGTTATGCGTTGATCATTGGTTTGGAATTGATGGTCTGTCGGTCACGCCTCAGGGTCGACATCACCAGACCACTAGCATAGACCATAGAGAAGACCCATGGATCATGAGTATACCCATAGACAATCGATTACAGCTCATCAGGGTACATGATCTGGTCTCCATTCTGTCAGGGCGGCTTTTCCCCGGTCAAAGTCAATCGGATAGGATTGACAAGCTTCCGAATGTCAGATTTCTATCGTCCCATGACCCTCCACGACGCGCATCAATGACGAAATCTCCATCTTGGCTCTGCAAATGCCTACAAGACGTGCCATTCCGAGGATCAGCCACTGGCCACATGGTGTTTCTTGCTGATTAAACTATCCTGACCCTGAAACTTCAGGCAAAGTAAGCACTTGGTGTTGGGATGGCTAACGGAGGCTGTCCCATGGTTCCGGTAGCGAAGTGAAAGGGGTTCAGAAAATAGACTAGACCATGCAGCGGTTCAGATGTTTGTCGGTCCGAAGCATTAGTGTCTGTTGATCTGAGGAGTTCGTCCCATGTTTATTCTGACGTGTTTGCATGTGAAGAGTAAAGACATCTTGGGTGGTGGTTACCCTGTACTATTGAGGGCAATGTCAAGCTTGCCACTATCAGAAGGCCTGACAACACAAAAAACTCTTCTAATCTAGGAAATGATTGAAGTATTGGTTCTAATCGTAACCTGGAAGGAGGAAGAAAAAAACGGAGCAACTTTGGCGTCGAGATGTCGGCTGGGTGGAAAACGGATTGAGCTCGAATAAAGGTTTTGGAAATCAGAAATGATGGTTGACATCAACACCAAAACGATTTCTCCGGATGGACTATCATACACTACAGCACATTCATACATCGCTAATAATACACTTTAACTTGCTTCTCAATTTCTGTTGGCAGTAGTCCACCGATAAGCCGGATCAACCAAATGCTTCTCCACCTCAACAACAGGCATGCCGCCAAGCGTAGAGCCACTGGCAGTGCTGTCGACAGATCGACGATTATTGGTGTCTCTTTCACTCATGACCTGTTTGTATCGCCTTGATGCTGGAGACGACAGGGCACTAAGAGAGAAGCGACGCTTGGAGCTAGGGTCCGTTAGTAGGTGAGCTGGAGGGACGGGTTGTGGGGACGGACTTGGGAGCCATATTGATGGTTTTTCTTTTGTAAAATAGTAGTTGAAGCTTTCAGTAATATTTCTTTGTTTCTTTGTTGCAGTTTGCTCTAAAACACTTTGTATTGACGTTTATCTTCTGGGCGGAACGGGCTGTTTTATAGATAATTTCACGATGATCGATACTGACTTGAGGAACAATTAATCCCGCGGATTGTAATCTTCAAGCACAAGAATTCGCCATTTTGCGAGATCATATTGCCCATGTCAACTCATTCCGCCACCACAGACATCATATTCGTTACAATAGTCAACCCTCCAGTTCGAGCAAGTGACATCAGCTTAACCCAGACAAGACACCGCGCCGCAGAGATGACGCCGTCTAGATTTAACCACGCATATAACCGCCCAATTATAGGTTACTATCTTACCAAGCTTCCAATAAATGTCTTTCTGAAGTAGATCGTTACATGTGGAGTAGGACCCCGAAAATCATGAATGCTACTGAAATGCGTCAAGAGCTTTGCTTCACTATGATATATGGGGAAGTGATCAGACTGATTACCACCATGCATAGGTGATGATGTTGAAGTCTCATGGATAGCGAGTTAATTCGTTCATTTGGAAACCGTTGTCCTTAGAGATACAATTCGAGCGACCATTTCTCAGACGGTACAGCCATCATTTTCCCAGCATCCCCTTCAACGCCACAATAACTTCATCAACCCTCCCAACCAAACTCAAATGACTCTCCCCCTCCAAAACCCTCAACTCCGCCTGAGGAATCAACCCAACAGCCCTCTGACTAACCCTCAAAGGAACATTAATATCCTGGTCACCATGCCAAATAATCATCTCCCCCTTCTCAACCTTGACATCCTCAAGCTTAAAACCCCAATCGCTACCGTAAAGATTCGCTTCCCAAGCTGATGCATACCCACCTTGCTTCATAGAAGCGCGTGTAGAATCAAGAAGCGCCCTTCTAAGAACCTTGTTCTCAGTCCAGGCTTTTGCGTCTTCTGGTGCTCGGGCGACCATGTCTTTATCCATCATTTCTTCAAACTTCTCAGGATGTTCGTAATCGCGTGCTGTTGTGCCGAGTGCTTTGTCCATTAACCATCCCAAAGGCGTAGTAGCATACGGCGCGACATTGAACAGAATCCTGGATATGACAAGCATACCGCTCGTACCAAATTCAATAGGCATACAACCAGCTATCGTGCCAATACCAATTAATCTCTCCCTAGGAATCTCCTTGAAACAAGCAATCGCATAAGGCCCGCCGCCCGAAACCCCAAGAACAGTAAACCTCTTCACAGACAAAAGGTCAGCTAGTTCAATGACATCTTTGGGATAATCTAGCAATCGTCTGTTTTGCTGAAAAGTTGAGTCGCCGTATCCTGGTCGTGAAGGCGCAATGACGCGGAGACCATTTTTTAAAGCTGAGGCGTGTGTTACGATGCCTTCGTGATGAGCACCGGGAAAACCGTGGAAGTAGAACGTGGTTGGTGCATTTTCGTCTTGGTTGCCGTAGATTGCGTATGCTACCTTTCGGCCGTCGGAGAGGGTGGCCATGTGTGTTTTGTGGTCTCCCATGATGAGTTGGTGTACCACTTGTGCGGTGCAGTTGGATGTTCTATTAAAATGAAAAATGATTGGAAGAAATCTGGTAAGACAAGAAGACAGAAAACGGCGTTGGTCAAGAATATGTGAGATCACGTGCGTCAGCATGCGAAAGCTTATCCTTTGCAAATGGGCAGGGCCACGAATCCTTCAAATTTCATTTATCAGAGTCAGTCAACTGCCGAACGCTCTAGATTAGCCCCGTAGGATTCTAATCAAAAGCAGGCTGAGGCTTAGACCCATAAGGAATGATCCTAACCATGTGCCTCCTCTCCGAATCCTGAAAATCCGGCACCGCCGAATGAGCAACACTTCTCTGATCCCAAACGACCACCGTGCCCGTCTCCCATTTTACCCTACAGCTAAAATCCAAACTTCTCATATGATCCTTCAAGAATCCCAGCAGATGATCTGACTCCTCTGGCAGAAAACCCTCGACAGAGCGTGCAATGGTAGGATTGACAAACAGTGAAGGCTTTCCTGTCACCGGATGTTTGATAACCAATGGATGTGTCGCGTTAATAGCTTCTGCTAAAGCGCGCTCTGTGCCTACGCGCTTGACTTCGCCTTCTGAAGCGGACGTGTGATGCAAGTTCAAGTGGGAGAGAGTTTGGCGGAATGCTGGGGAGAGAGCTTCGTAGGCTGCTGTTAGGGATGTAAATGCTGTGTCACCGCCGCCTGAGGAGGGAATTTCGAGGACCCAGAAGAAACTGGTTGATGGGACGTTGGGAGTGAATGTTTGATCGATGTGCCAGAGATCGTATGTCGTTCGTGGGCCGAGTAACTTCCTCAAATTTCCTCTGCATTTCGTGAGTGATTATTTGAAGAGGGTTTGATGAGGGACTTACGACTTCTCATCTGCGTAAACAACATGAAACTCAGGACCCGTGCCCTTTGGATACCCCATCGTCGGATGTTGATGTAAAGGTCCATAATGTCTCACGATCTCCCTCTGCTTATCAAACCCAACATCTTTAAAATTCTGGTCTCTCTAGATACCCGTTAGTTGATATTCCCCTCACCATGCAAAGAATACTCACGAAAACCACGACTCCTCGCTCAGCAGCTAACAAAGCTAGTTCATCCAATCCCTTTGTATCCAACTCACTAATCTGCACACCCGTGATCTCCGTTCCAACCCTGGGCGTGATCCTCTCCACACGCGTCGCGCTTCGAAGTAGACTTCCCTTCGCGGGATCAGCCCGCAGACCCGGCTCGTCCGCTTCAAACTCGGGAACGGGCACAGGCTTACTATAGCCGTCCGCGCGAGTGGGTAAATAAGCAGGATACAAAGGCCCAGACATTTCAACGATGTCGAATCAATCTTTTCGCGTCAGAATGAGGGGATCTTGTAGACGATCGGAGGTAGGCCGATGGATTTAACCGTTTAGGGATAGAGTTTTGGCGGGGAGAGATCGAGATCGGCAGGGCTGACGATGGTCCTCGGTTACATTCATCCGGAGAATCTCCATTATCCAATGAATCGAAGAAACTAAAACTCTTCAGTATCGGCACTTGGAATATCCGAACTTCTGGTAAAAGCTTGGTAATGATGCTTATCCGAAAGCTAGGGGAAGTTACCGCAGCCCATGGCTCTAGAACTCAGTCTAGAACCATGGGTTGCACTCGCCTACGTAGTGGATTTGGAACTAGTCGGCAGTGGCTTGAAAATCTTTGGTTAAATCTCTCGTCGATCACTTTCCCAAACTCCCAACTCCTCATTTTTCTCCTCCTCACCACTGATTCCTTCGCCTGGTGCACAATGTCTCCGCCGTCGAGTCTGAGTGATGTAGAAGACCAGACAGTGTCGACATCATGGCTGGCAAAAGTTCATCCATATTTTAAAAATCCATCGCATGTCTTGGTTTTCAAGTTAGATTGCCTCTTGCTCGTTTGGGCGTTCATAGCGGGTCTTTTCAAGGTGTGTTGTGCTGATCATCAATCAGAATGAATTTTAATTAATGGTTTAGGATATGGATCAATCTGCTACGACGGCAGCTTTCGTCTCGGGCATGAAAGAAGACTTGAACCTCTACGGTAATGAACTCGTTGAGTTTACCACGTATTTCTCCATCGGATATGCCCTCTTCATCGTCCCGTCGCAACTGATCCAAACGCGCGTTCGACCATCGCTCTTTTTACCAGTCTGTGAAATCATCTGGGGTCTTTTTACTCTTTTCACGTATAAAGCGCCGAATGCCAAGGTCATTTATGCATTGCGATTTCTTCTTGGTGTTTTTGAGTCTACGTCATGGCCTGGTATTGTGAACTTGATCTTCAACTGGTATGACCCATCTCCACTACCGTACGCACACTTTGATTAATATGTCTCTAGGTACCGTCCCGAAGAACTTGGCAAACGACTTGCCATCTTTGGAGTCAGTGGTGTAGCAGGAAACATGTTCCTAGGCATCGTCCAAGCAGCGCTCTACAAAAACCTCAACGGCGTCTCCGGCCTCGCAGGCTGGCAATGGCTCTTCATCGTCAGCGGCATCATGACGATATTCTGGGGTTTCGTCGGCCTTCTCATCATCCCTGACTCTCCAGCTATTACAAGAGCTCTTTGGCTTACAGAAGCTGAGAAAGAGCTTTCTCGGTTGCGCATGAGTGACAGCGGCGTCAAGACCTCTAAGATCATCCCGATCAAGACTTTGGTCCATAAGATGAAATTGCTGGTCCTCAGTCCTCTATCGTATCTGTTTCTCGCAGCGTATTTACAGTTTGCTTGGAGTCAACGCGCAAACTCATATTTCCTGCTCTTCCTTAAGGGCCTCACACAACCCGACGGCACTCCACGATATTCGATCTACACCGTCAATCTCATTCCTTTAGGTGGCTATGCAATCAGTATCGTCTGCAACATCGGCCTAAATGCCCTCAGCGATTGGAAGGATTGGCGATGGCAAGTGAGCATCTTCGCAGCAACAATCCAACTCATCGCAACATCGGTTCTGTCCGGCTGGCCTTCTTCCTGGCATACAATCATGGCATTCTACTTCCTCACCTTTGCGACAGCCGCATGGGGATATGCATTACTCGCATGGCTAGGTGATATTCTACGAAAGGAGCCCGAAGTTCGGTCTATTCTCGTGGCAATAGCTATTACCTTGACTTACGTCGGACACGCCACCATCCCACTACGAGCTTGGAGAGTCAGTGACTCACCGAGGTATCCAGTCGGCTTCCCTCTTGCTGCTGCATTTAGTGCGGGGAGTATCATGGCCATCTTGGGGATCTTGTGGTATGTGAGAAGATACCCGCAGGTTATGAGCTGGGGACTGGATCCTGTTAAGGATACCGCTGTGGAGGAAGAGATCATCCCGACAAACGATGATGATGATAGGAAGCGACCTGATGAACGGAGCAGTCAACTCTAATTTGGTATTGGGAAATTGTTTACAAGACGAAATAAGCGAGCCAATTTGATCATTACATACTGAACCATGCCACAAGCGCTCGAGCAACTCAAGCCATTTCGTATCTTTATTATTGTTATACTGAGGACTAGACTATACCCCTTTGAATTATGAAGCAACATGGGCCCTATGACTCCACCCGTCCAGAAACCATATCCCAGACAGCCTACTAACGATATACGCCCACTGTCTTGCAATCACCATAGCAAGATGATCCTTACCCCGAACAAGATCCACGAACTTGTCATCAAGATTAGCAGGCCACCACAAAACATGTCCCCAAGTCTTCGGTCTTGCCTCAACACGAAGAATCCAGATCCTCAACGAGACAATAGCTTGTTGATATACAGTGTCAAGTGCACTAACTCCACCCATACCTTCGAATTCGCTCTCTATGTACTTCAACAGAAGAAGACTTTCCGCGTCGTCAAATGATGGCTTATGTCTGACCATCTCATCCTTTTGTCGGTCGTTGACGAAATTTGGTGCAATAGCGCGCGTTAGCTGTGCACCATTTCGTAACGCAACGATGGTGTTGGGTATGTAGTCTTCTCCGGGCTGGATGCCTGCTACACCCATTTCGAAAACTGAAACTACCATCGCAAAAAGCACAGAAGCCACCCAATCTGACCGGCTGGATATCTTGCGGAAATCTTGCAGGGCTGAGATGTGTTTTTGGTATGCTTCGAGATAATCTCCCAAAGACGTCATGTGCATCGTTCTCCGTGTATGAAGCACTATCAAAGCTTCGTAGCCATGCTGTAGGAACACGTGTGTGTGGATAAGATTGTTTGTGATCGGTTTCCACATTTCTACCACTGGGTTGCCTGGATCGATGGAGAGCAGTTGCCCAACGTGGATAGGCATGGGGACTGCAGCCGTGACTGGAAGACTAGGACGCAAGAGGTCAAAGTCACAATTTTCCTTGCGTCTCTCACAGTTTGAGCAGACATAATATCGAACGTCACACTATCATTATCAGTACTCAAACCCCGGTAGCTCCGGAAGTGCATACCTTGACGCGGCGTTGCTTGCACTGTCCACAGCCATGTCGTCCCTTAGAATGCCACTTGCGGGATGGCATGTTGAATACGGAGTAGTGTACGAGGTAAATGACAGATGCCAAGTTGGATCGAAACGGAGGGGATGGGGATGAGAAGATGAAGGGTTGATATGGTGCATTATACATATGTGCGCTAGGCTCGATTGGGTATGGTGTACGAGGAGGTGAAGATGACGAGGATCTTGATGATCAACATCAGCCCTAGTCGAACTATTAAGCCTCTACTGCGCCACATGGAGTCTACATTGTAGCTTATTTGGGGAACAGTGTACAGTAGTTGGCATCATCTTTGAGATGACAAGGTATTAATGCTGGATCGTCCGTTGTAAACCTTCAGCACAGCCATGAAGATCCATGTAATCGTGATGGAAGTGTCGGGTGTCAGGCTGCCTCAGCCGAAAAGACAAAATAGATTGATTAAATTACGTGATCTTGGACCAGTATTTAGTCTGTTTTATTTTTGACAGTCTAAACCTTATATGATAATTATCTTGTTACTCATCTGTCGGATTGCCGGTCAAGGTTATGATGATATGCGAATGACAGGGAATCTGATCAAAGATATAAGAAGCTACATAGTCCAACGACATAAAGACATCAAGTTCTCATACAACACACCACCTTCAAGAATATCGAAACAACACCATGCACCCTTCCACTACCTTCACCTTCAGTCTCCTAAGCAGCCTCACCTTGGCATGTTCCCTTCACAACACCGGGACCCCTCACTCTATGTCCAACAACCGCAGATCCACTCCCAACCCTTCTACACGAACAGCCATTCACGACATCCGCATCTTCAACGGCCGGACCTTCACACTTCCCAGAACAATTTGTTTAGACAACGGTCTCATCACATCCCTAGCCTCTTGCCCAGATGTTCCCGTCCAAATCAACGGCACCGGCAAATTCCTCCTTCCCGGTCTTCTCGATTCTCACGTACATCTCTCAGACGTCCACTCCCTCGAAGACTTTACCTCCTACGGCTGCACAACAGCCATGCATATGAACTGTCAGAACCTAACACAATGCGATATCTTGACTTCTCAAGAAGGCCACGGTCTCGCTTCTGTGAAACGTGCCGGACGGTCTAGTGTGGGTATTAATGGTTCGCATGCGAAGAATGAACCGATGAGGCCCAAGGATGAATTCATTTATCCGAACACAAGTGGGAAGGTGTTTACAGAATGGCAGTTTGGAAATGGAAGTGACTTCCATAAGATCACTGCTGAAGTCAATGGACCGACTCTGGAGCAGCAGATTGATATGGTGAAGACTGCCCATGGGGAGTTTGGGAAGCAGACCATGACACATGCCGCAAGTGTTCCGGCTTATCAGCAAGCTATCGCTTCTCGAACCGATGGTATACAGCATGTGCCAGACGATGGTCTGCTTTCCGACACCATGATTCGGAGAATCAAGGCTCAAAAGCAGTTTGTTACGCCGACAATTAATATCTACGAGTTTGGATACCGTGATCCGCTTTTACAGAAGTATTTCAGCATCCAGGCCACCTCCAACCGGTCCATCGAACACGCCGAAACCAATGCCAAAGCTTTATACAAAGCCGGCGTTCCTCTCATCGTCGGCACGGACTCCATTGGAAGACTGACCATGAACGGAAGTTCCGCCGAGGTTCCATTAGGGCTAAGCGTTCATTTCGAGATGCAGAACCTCGTGAACATCGTCGGTATGTCGCCTGCTCAGGCTATCAACGCGGCTACGAGAGATGCTGCGAAATGGCACCGAGTGCCGGATAGAGGTGCAATTGAGGTCGGAAAGAGGGCTGATTTATTGATGCTTGGATCGAATCCTCTGGTGAATATTACGAATACTCTGGATATTGAGAGAGTTTGGGCTCTTGGTGTGGAGGTTGCGCGGATTACGAAGCGCGATGGAAATGAGATGGACAATCCTGCTTGTAGTGTGGAATGATTCTGGGGTCCTATTTTTGCACTTATTTCCTATCTATAGAATGTCTCTCAATATATGAAGCTACGTTACACATTATCTTGAGGACCTCGAGAAGTAATTCGTCTATGCATCGTTATCCTAGTCGGGCAGAGCGGAAAAGTCATGCTCTAAGGCTTAGGCGCCAAAATTAAATAGCCTAAAGGCTACTGTAAGCTGGTCATATTATTTCGTCACTCACGCTGTCAGCTTACATGATCGAGTTTCACTAACGTTAAATTGTTTATGTTTCAGACGATCCTCCAAATCCTTCCAACGGCAAAACGGCACCAAGACTTCAGCTGGAGTCCGTGCGGAAGGATTTAAGTGCATAAAACTGTCGATCGTGACGCTTAGATGCACTGAATAGGAAGCTCGTTTGTCGCATATTGAGGCATTGGTTGCACAGCCTTAATGGCTCTAATTGAGGGGAGAAGAGATGAGATGACAGCAAGTGCATGACACGACCAGGCTCCCCCTATATATGAGTCGCCTGCACGCTCACTTTTTTATTTATTTCCGTATTGGACAGGCCTAATTGTCCTGGATCTGCAATGTATTTTTCACTAGTATCGCTGCTGCTCGTCGGCTCCGCCACAGCCTGGCTTCCCCACGAGCACGAATTGGCAGCATTCAACCAAACAGCTCGCCACGAACAGCTCGGAAAGCGCTTCAAACCAGATTTAGCCGATGGCATAACCAAGATCCGCGGCGTCAATTTCGGCGGTTCGTCCCCTCATCGCCCTCTTGTTATGCCCACTAACAATTGCAGGCTGGCTGGTCTGTGAAAAATGGCTACAGCAAAACACATGGAGTAACCTCCTCAAATGCGGCAACTCTGAATCAGAATTCGACTGCATGAACGACCACTACAAAGGCGACAATCGTGAAACAGGAAATCAGCGTTTTGAAGAGCATTGGAAGACGTGGATTGATCCCGCTACTGTTCAATCGGTTCACGATGTTGGCCTCAACACCATTCGCATCCCAATCGGATACTGGTCGTACACAGATATCGTCGACAAGAATTCCGAACCTTTCGCTGACGGCGACCGAATGCTGCCTTATCTCGATGCCGTTGTGAAGAAAGCTGCTGAGTTGGGTATCTATGTCATCATGGATCTTCACGGTGCGCCCGGCGGACAGCAAGAGGATGTGTTCACGGGCCAGAACAATAAGCCTGCCGGATTCTACAATGACTATAACTTTGGTCGCGCGGAGAAATGGCTAGCTTGGATGACGGACCGTATTCACAATAATCCTGATTACAGGACGGTCGGCATGATTGAGGTTCTCAATGAGCCTGTTTCGCGCCATGATGCGGGCAATCGGTATCCAGCTCCGGGTCAAGATCCAGGCTTGGTAGAGAAATACTATCCTGCCGCTCTCAAAGCAGTTCGCGACACTGAAGCCAAGTTGAAGGTCTCTGATGACAAGAAACTACACGTTCAATTCATGTCCAAGAAATGGGACTCCGGCGACCCTCGCACCCAATCATCCATCGCCAACGATCCCCTCGTCGCATTTGACGACCACAACTACATCGGTTTCGCCCTCAACGACGATCAACATAGCAACGCCGACCCAAGCAAGCTAATGCACAGCGCCTGTACCGACAACCGCGTGGTAGATGGTCAAGACTTTACCTTCACTGGTGAATGGAGCATGACTTCAGACTACGACTGGAAGGATAAGGACTTCTTCAACAAGTTTTTTACAGCGCAGCAGCAGCTGTATGAGGAGCCTGGTATGAGTGGGTGGGTTTATTGGACGTGGAAGACTGAGACTGATGATCCGAGATGGACGTATTCTTATGCTACGTATTTGGGATATGTTCCTACTGATGCGGAGGGCTTGCAGAAGAACGTTTATAGGGATGTTTGCGCTGGATATAGATAAACAGCTGAGAACGAAGGGAGAGTGACGACGCCTCTTTAGACGAACGTTTAGGTAGCTTTATCCCAGTACACTAAGTATTAGACAATAATACACTAAATGTTAAACAATAATCGTTCTGTTGCGCGTCTGTACGGTCCCTTGTCAAAAGATCCCTGATTCATCGGCTAGATGAACATTGAAGTCTCCAAACCACCATACATCCTGCTGCCATCTTCACCCTCACTTTCCTAAGCAGCCTCACCTTGCATGTTCTTTTCACAACTCCAAAGACCTTTCATCTATATTAGACAAAGGGAAGGGTGATAAAGTTAGAAAACAAAGCAGAAATTAATAAAGAGGTTAAAACAAGAAGGAAAGTGATGACGGAATAAAGGGGTAGAGAAAGAAACAAATACCGTGGCGATAAAGATATATCACGTAGTGCTTATAATACACCTAAGGAATACAGCAATAATAACCTGTGAGAAGATTACATGCTGTTGAGCAGTGATGCAAAGGTAAAAACCAAGAAAATGGTTCCAAAGATCGGAAACGACAATGTCGCTGTTGAGACGACAACAGGAACGTCAGACGGAACATTCCACGCTGGCAATGTTGTTGTCTAGATCTCGTATCGTCCGACAAATTTCGATGTTGGGTGAGCTTGTTCAACGGGTCTAGGCTCGTTGACGGTTACTTTTGGTGCTTCGACTTCAGGTTTCTTGGGAAAGTTGTCTTCTGGGTGAACTTGTGGTTGGTTGTCGTTGAGGCGGACAGGTACATCAGGGGAAACATCCTCCTCCGATACTGGCAGGAGAGGGTTATGGTGCGCCTTTGTGGGTTTGGCTTGGATAATGGGCTTGGGATGATGAGAGCCTGTCTCGACCGGGCTTGCCACAAACAGTTCTGAACCATACTGAGGTGGGTTACCAATATGCTTAAACCTGTCAGTAGCGGATGAGGCTGCGACCGCGGCCAGTAACGTGAGGCATACCGACTTCTCGCCGTTGACACCACATGCATTGCATTGTCTTTGGATAGCAGTCATATAGACCGCAGGAATATCCTGGTGCTCGCAACGGTGGCAGGGGTAGTACTCAATAGTTGAGCAGTGCTCCTAGACCTTGAATGTAGACGGATTCAGGGGATCGATAGTTGTGTACGTGATTGTAGACACAGTGATGACAGTATTGGCAGCCTGGGTTATGTTGTTCTTCCCAAGCCAGCCGCTGGTTGGCACAGGTCTGTTTAGTGGGAATGGAACCGCCTGACCAGCAGTGATAGCCAACTCGAGAGAAGATGCAGCTGGTTGGGTGACAGCGCCGGGGATAAAGTCAGATGAGACTGGCTCTATCGTAGATGCAGATATCTCCTATAATCTCAGAGGTTGACGTCGTGGCGGGTGGCCCAGTGACTAAGGCACTGCTTGATGAGCCTCCAACGTCACTGGCTCCATACAATGCGAGCAGCACATCACTGGGTGCTTCACGGCGAAAGCGAGACCTACGCTGCAAAGCATCGTTTGCTCCGACGAGTCCACCACAGAATAGCAAAGTGGCATTGCGACAAGGGGTATTGCATTGACCCTCGCCGACCAGGCTGGTAGATTCTAATGAATCTGAAGCATAGCATGACCTGGCAGAGAGATTAGTTATGACAAAGAAGAGTGGCCTTTCTATACTAACCTGCCATAGATACCAACATACAGTCGATCAGTCCTTAACATTTACTCTGTACGAGGATTACTGTTACCTAACGACGTACTACTCTGTATAACTGAAGGCCAGGCGACCCATCACGAACTTCAAGTTACTAAGGTTTTTAGGCTCGCAACTCTATTGTTTGTCTTGCTTAACCTCGGTTCGCGATCGTCTATTCCAGGCTCGTCAATGAGATACACTTTGAGGGCGTCATGTCGTCTGAGGTGGCTACCTAGTTCTGGCATATTAATCGGAACTACCATCTCTTGTAAGCACATAGTCAACGAGTCTTTGCATTTTGAACGAACAGACCATCAAATCCTAATTACAGAACGTTTCCATTCAATAAGTGTCTCACGTAGATTATACAATTTTGGTCTCTGACACCACCGGATGCAGTTGTCAGGCAATTCTACCATAGTACTTGGAGGTAGGTGGTATAAGAATAAGCGGTACTGTTAAAGCTAGTGACATTCTAGGGCTGGAAAGAAGAGGCCCTTGCGTATTTCCATCGTCTCAGCAGGTGCCGGTGAACTTGCTCCGTTGTCTCTTGTTGGTAGCACTGTAATTTGAGGTCTTCATTCTTGGAGGAACAAATGTCTTGAAGACGCTTCCCCAGAAATTAGCCAACGTCAATGCAGGGTGCTGAATCAAGCATGCTTTGTCTCAATAAAAGCCTGGGAGATGGGCCGATCAGCTGTCAGAGTCCAAGCAATGTCAAAGAGTTCTACCAAAACAGTGACGGCTGTTACAGGCCTGCGGCTTCTCCTTGTACAGTCGACCAAAGACAGTTCTTCGGATGCAGATCTAGAGCCGATTATGGTGGTAGCTGTGAGTGGAGCCCAGCCTGGGCTGACGTAGCGAAACACTCTTCACCAACTCACCAATTACCACCCATCAAATTGTCACAGCAAACCCAATCACTTACACAAACAAATAACATTCAATGCTTAATTGCCGGGGAATATTCATCCAAAACATCTATGCAGCTAAATATCCATGCCACATCCCAAACAAAAAGGCTCCGCAAATTTGTCATTTCTATCCCACATTAGGTATATACAATCCTCATCAAATTTACCAAGGCTTGACCTTGAGCATGCTACCCTCCTCGGCAAGAGCCTTGTGCAAGTCAAAAGCGTTGAAGAGAAGGTGAGGCTCGTGGCCCATACCCTTCTTGAGACCCTCGCTCTCGGCCTTCTCGTAGTAGTGTGTCAGGATGGGCTGGTACTTGGGGTGAGCGCACTTGTTGATGATGACGCGGGCGCGCTCGCGGGGAGAAAGACCACGGACGTCGGCGAGACCCTGCTCGGTGACGATCACGTCGAGATCGTGCTCGGTCTGGTCGATGTGGGTGCACATGGGGACGATGCAAGAAACACCGTGGGGGTCGGTCTTGGAAGGTCGGCTGGAGGGAGTGTGCATGATGGAGTACTTGGCGTTACGCAGGAAATCGGCTGAACCACCGAGACCGTTGAGCATGCGGGTTCCGCTGACACAAGTAGAGTTGGCGTGGGCGTAGATGTCGACCTCGACGGGTGTGTTCATGCCGATAACTCCAAGACGCTTGATGATCTCAGGAGCGTTGGAAACGGCCTGGCTTCGGAGGAGGATCTTGTCGGCGTAGGCGTCCCAGTTGTCGTAGAAGCGCTTGAAGCCGTCGGGGGAGAAGCGAGTGGAGGTAGCGGTAGCGTAGTCGAGCTTGCCAGAGTCGAAGAGGTCGAGGAAAGTGTCCTGGATAACCTCGGTCCAGACCTTGAGGTTCTTGAACTTAGACTCGTTGAGACCTCCGACGATGGCGTTGGCGACGTTGCCGATACCGGATTGAAGAGGCAGAAGGTTGGCGGGCATGCGGCCCTGGGCGACCTCGTGCTCGAAGAACTCAATCAGGTGGCCGGCGATTTGACGGGAGGTATCGTCCATGGCGGCGTTGGGACCGGTGGCATCCCAGTAGTCGGACTCGACGATGGCGACGACCTTGGAGGGGTCGACCTTGACTGAGGTGGAACCAATTCGGTCCTCGACGGCGGTGATGTTGTAAGGTGTGCGGTGGGGAGGAACGTCGGTGAAGGTGATATCGTGGAGACCTTTGAAGGAGGGGATAGCGGTGTTGACCTCGATGATGATCTGCGCCATTGTCAGTTCAAGTCTTGTTTATTGCTTGGAAGCCACATACCTTGTCGGCCATTTGGATCAGCTCGGGAGTAGCACCAACAGAGGCACCAGGAACGAAGCTGCCATCCTCAAGAATATCGGTAGCCTCAACAACAGTAACATCGAGGTTGCTGTTAGGACGATCCTTTGTGTAGAAACCCTGCGTACAAAAGTCAGCTCAATTGCTCCTTAATCGGAACTCGGTGGGAGATTAAAGCGAGGCCGAAGCGTCAAATGGTGGGGCGCAAAAATGGCAACTGCAATTGTTGGGGAGGATAGACGTACGTAGACAAGATCAGAAGGAAACATGGACAGATGCTTGTCGAAAAAGTTGATGCGTCCAGAGTTGATTCCCTTGGCAATATCCTTGCCGACCTGGTGAGGGCTTCGTCGGTTGATCATGTCGAGAGCAGCCCATCGGTTCTCCGTCTCGGAACCTGCCGAGGCGCCGACGAAGAGGGAGTACTTCATCTTGCTCTGGAGGTTGTTCTGCTCGACGTAGTCGGCCATGGCAGCTGGGACCTTCCTATTGGAGTTGTCAGCTCAATTGCTCTTTTTGCGCCAAGCTCGGGTAATGAGGAGAGGAGCAATTGTGTCATAATAGCCGGCGGGGAGAAACAAGCTTCCAAGCTGTTCACCCGTCGCAATTAATCTTCCCAACGGTGATGCAAACTTACTTTGGGTATCCGACAGCGGTAAAGCCAGACCAGCCGATATAAGAACCATTGGGAAAGTGGTGCATCAGCTCTTCAGGTCGCGCAAGCTTCTTAAGCATAGCAGGATTGCGCACGCGCGCCTTGAGGGCGGCAGAAGCAACAGGAGAAGCCATATTGACGAAAGAGACTCTAACAAGAAAGCAAAAGAGGAAGAGGGGAGATTTGTCTAGAGTATACAGGAGAGGGAGAGAAGGGGGAAAGGAGGATAAATAGAGTAGAAAGTGGAATGAGGAAAGGAAAAGTGACGAAGTGGAAGTGTGGATCAACCAGAACAGAACTGGGTTCCACAGCGGGGATGAATCGATTTCAGTGGTTCAAGGGTTTCGGCTACAGTGGACGACCACCCCAGGTCTTTTTGTTTCCGTCGCTTCTCCAATTTTGACGTATCTCAGGTACTCTCCTGGGTAATCGTCACCAAAAGATACAATTGTAGCGGGGAGAAGGGATGGCTTAGTTGCCAAGCCCCGCATGAACTACCGGGTTTACAATTCCGTCCATCGTCATACTGTACCAATAACCAGCTGGTGGTAGGTCGAACAAGTTACTGAGACGCTACAGTGCACAGTGAATTACCCCAAGATCTACCGATGATGCCGAGAAACAAGTGCATCGGGCATGTCATATTAGGCAATGGATCCGGAGAAGGGCACATGGCCTGATGTTCATACATCATCGTTCTTGGCCATCATCAACCTAATAGCGCCTATCTCATTTCATTCTCTCAATCATGGAATAGATACTCATGCTATAAGGAGACTCTCTTATACTGTATGATATCTCCGGTACTTTTGAAAAGTCTCCATTTGATCCCCGAATCTTCCGTCTTGTTCACCTCCGAATGCCGTAAAGTGGATCCTTTACTTCTCCAAAAATGCGCCCCATCTTCCGCCCGGCCGAACTGAGCACAGACCATTATCGGCATCACTCGGTTATGAGCCTCAAAGCTTGCCTCAAAGAACGAATCAGTCTAGTTAGTTTGCTCTTACACAAACAAGCCCGATTCATGTTGATTGGCCATTGTAAGAACTCAATCACACTGGCGCACAACGTTGCAGCGGAAGTTGTCCAGAAGCTACACAAGCAGTCAGGCACCAGAACAAGATCCGGGGTTTAGCGTCTCGGTGCCGTCGCTGTTACCCCGGAAAACGTAATCTATCTCTCCCGAAAGGTGTCGCGAATAGCATTTGCTGGTGACTAGATCCGGGGTAAATAGTTGGGGGAGTCTAGGTGATATTGTGCAATTGACTCGGCCATTTATCGCAGGGCGATCGTAGTGTAGGTAGTTGTATACTCTGTTCATGCTGCGGAAGACCTACCTGAACGGCCGTATCAACTCGGGAGTCAATCACCCTGGCATGTTTTTTTGCATCGCTTTATGGGAGCTCATTTTATCCTCTAGTCTGACTACTTTAAGACTACTTATCAAGGTAGTGGTGAGTTGATGAATGGAAGCTATTAAAGCGTTAAGCTTGTAGCTTAATCATTGAGCGTCTCTGAGGGGGTCATGAAAGTAACCCATACAAGCAATAATAGACACAAAGAAGCTTTCTTATAATAAGTCTTAAATGCTACAATACTGCCGTGGGTGGATAAATAGTGGTTATCTGGAGTTGACAATTCTGGCTATAGATCCTATCTACATCGACTCCCCATTCTCATGCTTTTCTCTGTCTACCGTCCAGCACCCATCTCAGCAAGAACATTCTCAGTGCACTGGTGGAATCAGATCATCCTCAAGCGCCATGAAAAGACCCGCAGCCAACCAGTCCTCCTCAGTAGGCCTCACACTCGGCCACCCCACAAGCACCTCAATAACATCATTCGGCACTCCCCACACTCTCAGCCTTGCAGCAGTCTCAATGTCCCTCTCAGTCCACGCCCGATCTAGAATGTAATGCCCAGGCGGCGCCGTCCTCTTCTTTTGCTTACAGTCGTCGACCATAGTTTGCAGGTTCGGCCAGCGCCCGCTGTACACATAGCCTAGTACGCGCTGGACATTCTCCTCCCACTGGTAGTTGACGTTGTAGTTTATGGGCAGTGGGTTGGGTTCCATCGGAAAGTAGTAAGGACTCACTCCGGCGGTTGCCGGGTTTTCTGAAGGATTGTTTTGGTCGTAGATATAGGGATTCTGGACCACAGGGAGAGACTCAACGGGGACGTAGTAGTCGGTGTTGAAGGGGTAGGGTAAGTCCTCCGGCCTTCTAGGGCTACGAGATCTGTTTCTGTTATCCATGTTGAGTTTGTTCGTCTCGATAAGTGGAAAGATATCGATGTCTATAGTTTATTAGACGTTCGGTCAGTTTGGTGTTATATCTAAGAGATGAGGATGTCAATATTCTAGCTTATTTATACTGAGCCATGCGAAGTGAATCGCAAGAACAATTGACAGGTATACACAGTACATCAACTATAACTACGCAAAGCGAACAATTGTGATTGACAACTCCAGTCGATTATTCAGCCTATCACTTGGCTATCCGTTATAGATAGTCAGAGATAGATCGCAGTCATTTGTCTTCAAATAACCTTTCTTGTAAGACATTCAGGGTAAAATATGCTCATGACACCTCTGCAAAGCAGCATTCTTTTGTGCGGTTAATCTCTGAGTTTCGGATACCAGTTCCTGCACACGCAATCAACTCCTGCGAAAAGGATAAGGACAATTGCGATGGTCTATGTTCACAGTAGCGGAAGCTTGATTCCAAGAACAGAGGTCACAGGGCACTGGTACGACGCATTCCAATTCAGACTATCACTGACATTCATTGAAGCTGGACTCATCACAAGACTTGTTCCATTCTTTGGAAGCGCCTTGTGGGCTTGGTTGGGGATATTCGTCCTCTCCTTATCGGATGGATTGCTGCAATACTGCTCACGTCCACTGTCGGGGATCATTTTGAAGGCTGTTAATAACAGCACCGAACCAAGGACAGGACAATACAGGGACTATTTGGGGTCATTCTAAGCACCGGTGGAAGGATTTTGAACTGATGATCATGAGCTATTGATGTGTGCTGGGCTCAAAGTGTTTTGTTACCTGTCAGTAACTCAACATCAGAACAGTCAATCGTCGGATGAAGTCGCCTTGCGTACGGCTTGGCAGCTGTTTGGGTTAATTGTTATTAGAGTTCAGTAGCTGGTGTAACTTACAAACCTGACCTTACTAAGACTTGACCTACTGGAGGTCGCTATTGATGATACTTTATAGAGAAGACTTATCCTAGCCTTACTGTTCAGAGATACCCTTGTCCTTCGTGCATCACATGCGGTTCCTTCTTTCTGCGTCTTAGCTGACGCGGGCTCGCTGTGCTGGAGGCTAGGTAGACTGGCCATTGTTCAATTGCAAGGCAGTTCGGATTTGAAGCCCGATTGTCAGATGATAGAACGGAACGTGCTGTGACATTTCCTTTCGTACTCCTTCACGATGAACCGTTTGTTTTCCGAGATGCGCTTAACAAAAGAGCTCTCTTGATCACGCTGATTCAATTCTAGAGTGAATATACTACGGTGTATAACCACTTCAGGAGAAGCAGAGCATGAACAACTGTGGCCGTCAAAGGTTCATCCCCTTCGTCCGGGCAACTTATGTCGTTTTTGCAGCAAAAGGTCCAAAGTCAGATGAACAGTCGAGGGTCTCCGAATTAACCAAGCTAATACTGAGGCAGTTGCAAGAACACAACACCCTGAGCGCATCAAGGCCGCCATGGCGGGGGTGGGGGCCCGTCGAGTGACCGCGCGACACATACTCGCGATCAAACAGAACGGCGTTAGAGTACGAACAATCCCGTTTCCAATTCACGGAGCCATACCACGCGCGTTCGCGAGGTTCCGTGACAATGTAATCTGAAGCTTGTTCGGAATCAGCGGGGAATGTCGTTGGCGCCTCGACACAACCAGGTTGGATGTCGTACTGCCCAAATGCCCAATATCCAATGCGTCCACTTCGACTTTCGGACTTCGGTTCGGCGGATGCAAGGCGGGTTACATGGACACTGTCTTGCTGTTGGAACGCTTGTAATTCTTCCATCGATCTCGGCCTTGGCCGACACCGGGCGCAGTGGGTGTTAGTGTTTGTTATTTACGTTTCGATCGTGGGGTACTTACATGGTTGCGGCATGCTTTGCGAGACTCGTTTTCGTTATTTGACTTGATAGATATATGCTCAGAGTTCACCAGGGGGAGTTTCTGGTATCTGTGAGATGCGTGGCAACCTTACTAGAAGAAGACGGGCAATACTCGCTGTTTATCCAGCTCTGCAATGGTATAAACTCCATGCTTCTCCCTTTTGAAGAGTGGGACTTTCATCTTTGCATCTTTTGTGCTGAGAACAATTAATTTGTACTCTTTAACACTTTCTTTTTCCCAAGTCTTCACTGGTTCTCGGCGTTCCTCTTGGTGTCTTGCGCCTGGGAACTTTGGGTCTGCTGGTCTCAGAGCAGCCCGACAATACCAACTTTGCACGACGCTCAAGGGAGAAGCCTCCGACTTAGCATAGAGGAAACCCAGTGCCAATCTGCGCCTTCCTTTTCCTGCATCATATCCAACAGTATCATCTTCAATTGGGCCCGTGTCATTCCCAATCGACTCATTAACAGCAACAGTCACAGCAGCAGAAGCAACAGAAGCAGATCCAACAGCAGTAGCAGCAATGAAGAGAGACCTGTCCGAGCTTATATCAGACCTAAAGACTTAATTGGGCTGAGAACCAGGAACACGAGATGGAGGTCAAGGACGTCAACTAGCGATTGTCTGCTCTTGAGACGCACCATAGAGTTTAATCTATTAAACATTTCTAGGTATGTCCGAGCTTCTAATAATTCTGTTCTTGTCTGTTCTCATAGATTTATCGCAGATTATGGGCATCGTCCAAGAATCGTCTAGTCCCACGAGTAAAGCAAGTATAATGCATGGTCGCGAAATGGAGCTTGATCGTCGCGGTTATTGGGCTTAGGGTGGAAGATCGAGAAAGTGCTTCGGGAGGCTTCCTGGATATTGCCTGGAGTAAAGTCCATACATTATCAATGTTTATGAAAGTAGGACTATGGCTCTGGGTTGTCTCTCCAAGTGAGCGGCTACCTGCACGGATACAATAAACGACAAGACGAGGACTCGGTACATCAACGCCAGACGTTTGTTCACAACGCCTCTGATCCCACCGACCTGCGTACAGAGGTCCACGTACCACCTTGTCTGATTTCTCCACATAGTGTCGAGGTATTCTAATACCTAGGTAGCTTGGAGAGCTTTGAGTCGCCCTGGCCAAGGATTGCATCAGCGACTTGGATGATAGGTTGACCCAGGAGGACCAGTCAACAGCACATAGCAAGGCAATAAGCAAGCATTGAGAGTCGATCTGTCGTCCGACACTGTCCACCTCCTGGGCCGTGCTTCAATGAAGGAGTTGGAAGGAGGGCCGCCTCGATTTCGGAGACTGAGAGACGGTCGTTTTGCTGCCCGTGAGCGACCTTGTTACAGAATCCCTCGATGGGCACGGTTGATCGCGTGCTGTAATAAAATCGAACTTTCTAGTGACAGCGACGCTGACTACTCTGGCTAGATGATCTGGTGGGGTTTTATCCATCTCATGGAGTAAAGGCCATGCACTACGGCCCAATACAACTTTTACTGTGCCTTTGGGGCTTTGTTCGCTTCCAGAAAAGGCCATCAACCTAATCGTCATGTTGGTGATAGTCTCGATGTCGCGAGGTAACAGCCAGAATATCCTCCGATGCTTAGGGTACCACAGAGAAGGAGCTTTAATATTAGTATAAGGTAACATAGAGTCATCAACTTATCTCTCTGTGCCCCTACGGGCAAAATCCTCGAGGATCTCATACGTGGCTCTCACAATCCCGGGTCCTAGTTGTCACGGCCTCCACATGGAAAGGGATCATTTAGTCTTCACAATTTACTATTACAATTATCACTATATATCAGACCGTTCAACATGCAAATATATATCTCCCCCATCCCTCCTCAACCCAGCAACACCCATCTTAACAACTCGTTCAATAGCCTCCCCTCCACAAACAGCAACACCAACACTTCCCGGCACACCCCCAACGGCGGTCCTCAAGAACGTCGCAATCTCTGGCCGTCCTTCCGTATGTTCAATAGCAGAAGCGTATGCGCCATCAAGATCCATGCCAACCTCTTCTTTTAGTAGTTGTTCTTCTCGTCCGCTTTCTGATGAGGCTGAGGAGTCTATTGAGAAGCGCTCTAGTTCAACACTTGGACCTCGCACAGTCTCAGGCTCGATTAATCTTTCTCGACTTTCGTTGGCGTCATCGCGGAGGACTGCTTCGGAGACAGTATTGGAGCCGCGCGTTACTGCGACTTCGATCTTTGCTGATATACCCATCTCTTTCGCGCGTGAGAGGACGCGGGTTATTCGTTGGAGATACACCTCCGCATGTGCCTTCCGACGCACGATGTAGAGAACGCTGATCTTGCGAACGCAGCCAGGCGCTTGAGTCGTAAGTAGATCTTCAAGAACTGGTGTGATGAACGATCCTCCTGTTGATGCCGCGACGAGAACAATGTTTTCGAACTGCCTCCAATTCGGCACTGCTCCAAAAGGTCCCGTGAGAAGCACGCGCAAACTCCCATTGTCTCCCCTCAATCCCGTCCTTCTTGCCCAATCGTTCAAATCCCTCGTCAATCCCGTCTTTGTCTTAATCGTCAACTGCAAATCCTGGCTCTTCGTCTGCTCATCAGGAATATTTGCAATAGTAAACGGATGCGGCGTCTCCCACTTGAAGACAGGCGACCAAATCAACACATGCTGTCCCGGAGTCCACTTGAACCCAACATTCCGTATCGTCATAACCGTCAATTCAGAATCAATAGCTTCGACCTGCGCATCGTACGCATATCGCACAGAAGGATTCGCCGAAAGCCGCAGTCTTAGATTCCGCCAGATCGGATTTGCCGAGCGTGTCACAACATCATATGCGAAAACGCCCACGGCGCACCAGATACTGAATAGGTGATGGTCTGGAACATGCAGGACTAAAAAGACCAGGAGTAGTACCACGGAGCAAATGTGCTGCACGACAAAAAGCTCGTACTTAATCCGTCGGAAGAAAGGTATCGTCGAAATAACCGTCCAAGCCAGGATGAACCATGCTCCAATTCCGGGGAGAACCATTTTTACCGTCTTGACTTCTGTCCAGAAGAAGTTGGCTACAAGCCACTCATACGTGAAGAAGCCGCCATGAATGGTCGCGCTGGCGAAGAAGATCCGGGATGCCCATCTGTGGAACCAGTTTATCCTTTCGTATGAAGTTCCTAGCAGTAACCCAATTGGATTGACGCGCACTGCTAGAAGGAATGGTAGAGACGTCTGTGTTGCCGTGATCCAAGCTGCGCGAAAAGCAATGCGCTCGTGAAAATTGCCATCATGCTTGATAGCCTTGTAAGTAACCAGCAATGCCACAAAGGCAGCATAAGTGACCACAACGAGTGTCTTTCGCACTGGCAGAGTCGCGAACCAAGCAGGTCCCCCAATCACTCTCTTCGGTGCTTCGATCCATTTCTCAATAGTCGATAGTCCCTCTGAACTGGCCCCCACGTCTCTCCTCTTTATCCTGTCATGTCTCAGCAATTGTTCAGCATGTGATTATGGCACTTACCTTTGTTTAGCAACAAAGACTGAGACACCGCGTGAGACACAACCTATTATCAGCAGCGTCGCCAAGACATACCAGTAAAGGCATGCGAGGAAGTGCTGTCTCAGTCCATCTTCGCTTTGATGGCCGTGGCCGTGGCCTTCTTCCTTGTGTCCATGTCCGTGGTCGCCGTGTCTTTTTAGCAAGTCCATAACATCCAAGCCCAGCATTCGCAGCGGAATGGAAGAAGAAAGAGAGAGTTGACAAGAGTGAGACCTAAGAGAAGACCTCGTGTTGGAATGAAGAGGCTAACTTATGATTACGTTATGCAGCATTCCCGGCGCTTCCGAGTCGTTAATTGGTTGAGATAAGATAATCTTGCTCAAAACTACTCAGCCACTGGAGAGAGTCGAGACCATTTCCGGCTGGTAATTGAATTGATTACCCCAGCTTCATCTAAACTTTATCTTGTTCAGCCCCTGGAGGAAAGGAGATGATGCTATTTTGGGACAAGCTCACCCTATACCAGATCACATATCGAAATTGAGATGAGGTGGAAGACTTTCGCGAGCTTAATGATAGATTTAATTGCATCAGTCTTATAGGTTGAGGTCATTGCCATCAAGTTTGAGAGCTTGTAGCATAAACAATTGCTTTTTGTTGCGACAGGAGCGTCGCAGCATTTGACGCGATCCGGTCTTATTTTTTTGTTAGTCATGGATGCGCGACACCATCAGAAGCAAAGGAAATACCTGCGGACCTTTCCCAACGAATGTCGCGTACCCTGTAGCTTTAACCTCTGGCATATTCACAAGCAAAGTCTTCCAGGTCGGGCTGCAATGTTGCGACACCTGCATTTAATGGCTTCGCAAACAAAGAGCCAAATTAGGTGCTTTAGCGATAAGATAAGTCCATCGCTGCAATACTGTATGTCCAGCCCACCAGCCAAGCAACATCAAAACAAACAACCACTGATTCTAGACTTTGACCTTCAAGGTTGATCCTCGCTGCATCTGTCAACATCCATATTTAGAGCAATGACGCGGCAGCCAAGATAAGGTAATGAGCGACGTCGACAACTCACCACCACCAACTCACCCTACAGCAGCATGTCTCACAACCATGTCCAATAGTTTTAGAGGGCAAATCTTTAGCATTCTTACATTTCCAGTTCCTGTCCTGTCATTCCCGGTGCACATGACCAAAGCCACTGATCGGCAAGTTGCATCTACCAGGCATGTGAAGTTTTATTTTCGCAATCGATACGACGCTATACCACCGATGTCGGTCAACAATCTTATCATCTGTTCTGTAAAATGAAGGCATCATCATGTCTTGAAGATTGAGCATGTCTTATAAATGAAGCATCACTGGGACTCTACTTGCCTCAGCCCTGCAGATTTCGCAATAAAAAGAAAATAAGATAACCTTGCAGTAGAATGAGGCACAGCTCCGTAGGTGGCTGCCCATTCCGTACCTGGGCAAGACAAACACGCTTAGTGCCCATCAGGTGCACGAGACGACTGCCACATCAAGTCATGCAGGAGGGTGTCGTTGACTTTTAATTTATCCTTTCCTCGGCTGATATTCTGAATCCGAATTCACATGTTTTTTTTTTGTTTGTCCTGTGATGCGAGTCTTGTTGTTGTTTTAATTCAGGTCAGGTACAATTTGCGGGGGGATCACAGCCAAGAAATGACCAGTCGTTCACAGACCGAGGACACAGGTATCCATCAAGTTTATTTTATTCACAACATCCATCTAAACTGGATAGCTTCTTGATTCATGGTCAGTTCTTTGAACAAATAACCGGCCCGACGGGAAGACCCGGCTCTCATTCCATAGCTAATGAGCTGTTCACCCACTTGGTACAGTAAAAGTGAGGGGAACATAGTGTCTCAGGTCTCCCCCGCGCTTAACTTGAGTTGGTCCAAGTCACGAGAATGAGTCTTAGTCGATGAGAGCAAAAGACGCCGTCTGAAACGTTCCCCCACCGAGCATCAGTGCGCGCGACAAGTTATGAGAGGAGAAGAGAAGAGTCCAGCTGAATAACCCAGGCATGATTTGCATATCAGGTCTTTGTTATTATGCAGTATTTGTCCCACTTGATGCTTGACACGTGGGGTTGACCCTGCAGACTTTTTACTGTACAGAGAGTGAGTACAGTACAGTGATGGATGGTTGTAGCTAGGCATGTCCGATAATTCAGTGCCACTGAATCCATCCTCTACTGCAACACTGTCTCTATCTAATCGCTCGTGTCCCCCAATCGAAGCTCTCAGGCACGGACCTACCGAACCAAGAAAAAAGGCGCAGGCGGGCCGCGTGAAAAAGCCAAGTTCGGTTTACGTTGCAGCCAACCAATTGACAGGGATCCCTGCAGAGAAGATCAATAGACGCTTATTTGGATGTGGTTTCCGTAGTCCGCCGATTTTATGACCAGAGATCGGAGCAAGAGCACAGAGCTTTTTGTCGGTGTCCATGTCCAAAAGACCGGATGAAGATGATCCCTGACCATAATACACCCCTAGGTCTTAAGCTGGAGAGAGACATTCGATGGTGATACAAAGCACTGTCTCTAATGAAACACTGAACATGTGAAAGATGAGGGGATCTCAACTGCTACAGACATGCTGTGCACGTCATATGAACATTCCTCTCCTCTTTCTTTTCCCCCTATTAAACCCTTCGACTGCCATTCTATTGTTCCTTATTTTCGCTTATTATTCTCGCTTTTTCCTCCTCCGGTTTCCGCTACCGAACCGGCCCTGCTCTCTTTTCCATCCGGTCTCCATACGTTCGATCGCCACCCACTGCGCTACTGCACTATACGGTATCCACTGTTTGTTGAGTAAGGTGACATTTTTCTTGAAGAAAAAAGCTCCGTCGGACGATCAGAGACTAATTCTTTGGTGTTTTTGGTAGAAGAACGGCCGAGAGGGATTTAACTTGGATCACCACCGCTAGAGATCGTCAGTGCGCCAGACTTTCTGATCGTCAGATCTTGGTTACAACACAAGACCAGAGTACTCTCTTTCCTCTCCGATCTACTCCCGGCTCTCTCTCCTCTGATCAACCTTTTTCTGTCTCTATCCACTCTAAACGCCTGGGTGCATGACACCACCTTGTGCATACTTCACCGCCCAATCCCAAATCCCCTAGCTAGTCCCTCCCGCTTAGAGCATCCCTGCTAGCGGTCCCTGGAACTGCAACTCAACTTGGCATCTGTCAATATCCTGGTCACTACTCGTGGATAAAGGCAGTCGCTGCTGCTGCAGACCGCAACTCTTTTTCGCTTGCTTGAGATTCTCCATTTTCTTGTTTCTCTTCCCAGCAACCGAGAACCCTTTTCGCTTCCCGCCTCACCGCGTAAAGGTCGTCATTAACTCCTGAACTGGGTTCGGAGATTGTTCTGTCGCTTGTGGTGTTTTTGTTCTTGTTCTAGAAGGAGTAGTTAAGAAGAAGGGAATGGAGGTGCTGTTATAGAAGCTGTGAATCCCCTCTACTCTTCTCTCAAACAGCATACTTTCGTTTCTTTTTCTTTTTTTCTTCTTCTACTACCCTCTTCGACATACATAAGAACAATTAATTATTATCTTCCCCCCACTTCAGTTAATACATCAGTAGTGGGTCTCATGATGGATGAGAGGTCCGAGTCGAGAGCGTCAGGAACGACATACCACAGCTTCGACACAGAGTTGTTCGAGCCAGCCTCACCACCTCGTCCACCTGTAACATACAACACCACCACCCTTCAACAACTCCAAAATGACCTCCAACGTCAACAACAGCCCACAGACTGGGTGAGGGAACGTCGACCACCCACGGCAAAAATGCAGCGACAAGACTCAGGCTACGAGTCCAACACCCCACGCCGTACATCAACCTCAAACACATCCTCCACAATCGGTCGAAGATCCTCCGATGGTTCGTCAAACGGCTCAGGCGTGAGATCACGCTTCCGCAATCGTCCATCTCTTCATCGCTCATCAAAAACTCATCCTCGCACAAGCGCTCAATCACTCCATCTCGTACGCACAAACACAGCAACCCAACAGAAACAAAACGGCACATTCTTCCACTTCCCCTCGCCAGACCCCATCCAGCTCGCCGACACCGTTCCCGATCGTCGCGTGCAACCCACGCCCATCCCCTCACCACCGCCCCAGACAACACACTACTGGACGAGCGATCGCACGCGCCGTCTAGAATACGCCGCCATCGATGCTGCTACACGTGGTGTAAAAGGTTGGGTGTTGCGACATTTGGTGCCAGATTGTTTCGTGTCTCGTGAGAATAGACATGTTTCCTTCGACGACGATTCAGGAAGTGTAAGACGGTATCGTCTTGAGCTGGAGGATGATCATAGCCATGTCGCTGAGAAGAGCGTGGCGGGGAATAAGAAGAATAAGAACCGACGACGTAAATGGCGATTCTGGAAACGCCAAAAGGCCGAGGCTCAACCCGCGGCGTACATTTGATCTCCCCAATCACCAACCAGCCACTCTATCCTCTATCACCAGGGGTATTCATTCAACGAACAAAGAACCATCGCAAACATACATCAAAGCAACACAGCATCGTTGGCGTTATATACCCGTTGTCTTACAAGTTTGTTTTTAATTGCTTCACAGTATCGCAGGCACGGCAGAGCATGATAATTAATGATTTCTTCAAAGCGCACGCAGAACTAAATGAAACTAGATGAAGAGACGGATTTGAACGAAGAGAAGTATGCATTGCTCATTACAAGAGAATAAATCGCTATTGCTATTATTAGTTAGTATTGTTTAAAGCCAAGAAATTGACATTCTTACAAACAAACACTGGTCATTTGAGCGTCCGAGGTGTTTTCTTTGTCCTGATCCGTGATGCTTTCTTTGTCCCCGAATACCAGCTTGGACCATGAGTTGAGACAATAAGAGTGAACATGTCGCTCGAATGCCTCGTGTTTAGACTTAACGAGCTGTATATACTGATTTAGAAAATGTCTTCTTCGTCGGAATTGAGCAGCGTTGATACGCCTACAATGCTTCTCTCACCCCCGACGCCTTCCGTGTCCGAGGGTCCACTTCGGAGGTCCGTTTCGGAGCCGCCCTTGGGACCCATCACGCCGACCGCAAGCCATCAATCAATTCCCACCAGAGAGCGCAAACACGAAAACAGCTCGGCTATAGACGACGCGATCGAACAAGTCCCTTTAAACATTGCGCAAATGGTAGTCAACATGCAAGAATACTACACATCCGAACTGGCAGCCGAAAGACAAAGAACAGACGATCTCACACGTCAAAACGAGGATATGCTACGAAAAATGGAGGAAATGGATAAAAGATTACAAATGCATGTTGTTTTAATGGATGGGTTTGTCGGATTTATGAGGGAGGTCAAACAAGGGCAGGCTGAATTGGCTATTGCGAGGGAATTCGGTGGTGTTCATTTGCGGGAGGTTAAAGACCTTGCAAACAACTCTGTGTGCGTTCAACAGACCCTTGAACCGACGCCGCCATCTTCAAGCGATGATGCGAGTGATGAACCTAGAATCGTCCGGTTTGAAGAAGAGGAGATACGTCCCATTGTGGAGGAGCTGTTTGATCAATTACCGCCTACGCCAATCATAGATGAGCCGCCCAGGATGAGTACTGGACGACGAGCACCGAAGAGGAGGAATCCTCCTCTTAGGCTGGATCGGCAGGTTAAGAGACGAGCGAGAGCGAATGTGAGGAGTGTTAGGTTGAGGGGCAGGACGTGGACGCCTATTAATGACGAGTATGAGTCGGAGAGAGGTGAAGATGATCAAGACTACACTCCGGATGCCGATGAGGAGGAAGAAGAGCCAGTGACAGTACCACGTACATCACCATCACCCTCTGCATCCCCATCAGAATCCGACACCGAAAAGCCCCGCTACTCCGTCTCCCGCTCCGTCGCCCCCCGCCACGCAAACGGCCCTCCAGGCAAACCCTTCAAATACCACCGCATGCCCAAGACAGTCGCAGCAGTATGGCAAGAGTGGAAGATAGGTAGTCACGGCAATCCTGGTATCGAAGAGCTTGAGACAAAGTACAATACGACCTGGCGGATGGGGACGTTGAAGGAGCGCAAGTATGCGAGTAACTATGTTGGTGTGCGACAGAAGATCGTGAGGAAGGTGGAGGAGATGTGTGAGGAGTTGGGGATTGGAGTCACGGAGGCTTGTGACATGTTGGATAAGTGCGTTGATGGACGGATGCAGCTTTTGATGACGGCTTTGAGGAAGGGGGAGGATCCGCTTGTTGTTATACCACGAAGATGAGCGCGAAAGCACAAGAGATGGAACAAATCCAATTGGACTTTCATTTAGGCTACTTTATCTCGATACCCTAAGCCTTAGAGAATAATTCTTGTGTTACCCCGCAACCTGGTAGGCAGGAAATTGCGTGTTACTTGATATCATTGAGGAAGGTGCACCTACCAGTTTCTGTGATGCATAGCAACGACAGCTCTTTCTTGATCCTACAACATATCGCATAACAGGGAAAGAACGGAGGAGCTGTCATGGGGACCTATACCCTCTCGCTAACCCAAATCTTTCTTCCTCCTGTCAGTGCCCCCTCCCTCTCTTCTTCTCGTTGACCCTTGTTTGACTATCTTACTCTCCGTCTCAACAACGATCTTGAAGACTCGTGTGAGTACCTAGCCCGCCCATTAGCCCACAGCAAATAGTCATCGCAAGCTGTTGCCGACGAACACTATCATCAGAAAGCCGTTACAATTGTATTATTTGTAAGCGCCCAGCCCACCAATCAGTCATCGAGACTTTCTTGAGATGAATAAGAACTGATACCTTATAGAATATGCGACGATCTATCCGACAGATACTACAAGGGACAAACTTTCCGGCTTGCCGACCACGAATCGAAGCCTTGGCAATCCTTCGGCGATTGCCAAATCATCGCTCTCCCTACCATTTTGCTGCCCGTCGTGCTACCCTTGAATATGCGAATGCTCGTCAACAGCATAATGCATTGCGCTTACAAGAATACATGATTCTTCAATTAATGCTACAAGCTACTGGGATAGAACTCAGCGGCGACGATGACGAAGACGGCGAATCGAGATCCCTGAGCAAACGATGCGTAGCAGAAGAATGCTCCTCTAAGGAGTAGGTTGCCATGAAAGGGTAGTCTAAGGGCTGGTATAAATTCGCGTGAAGTCATCGAACAGTTTCGTCCCTTATGCTACCGTCTCCTTTCCTCGCCGATACGACAAAAGATCCCCCTAGCCATCAAAAGAAGCTCGAGAAACCCACAATGCAGCGAACCACGCAGACTTGAGCACTCTCATAAGCTCTCGTTCGCAATCCTTACACTCGTATCGCAGAAGCCATCCTTTCACGCATGCGATACTAGTTGAACGCCCATCACATCCCGAATATCCGCCGCGGCGAGCAGTCACTCCTGATTCAAGACCATGTCACACAAGAAGGTACGGCCAAAGGATCTATCACAGGGATATACTTCTCGTTAGCACTTATCTAATTGCTTTAAGGTCTTTAACGAGCTGTCGCCGAGCTTTCGCTAACCTCTTCAATTATTCTAGACAATAGTCTAATATTCTACCTGCCTTATCTTCTTAAAATATAGCCTCCTAGCCAGACGCCTACAGTCCGAGTGCTTAGCGAACCGTCGCCGCGCTGAAGTCAGATACGCAAATAAGAATTATCCCATTTAGCAATAGGCTAGAAAGTAGTATAACAAGGCCCATAAAGATCACAACAATGTGCGACTCGTCGACACTAAGAGGTTAAGAATTATACGAAATCGACCAGATCTTACTCTCAGCGGCGATGAGCAGGGACCCCGCGCCGAAACCATTTAGATTTCCCATAGCAAGAAGCTTTGCAAGACCGTTATGCATTTGGGGACTTGCCAAGAGATCCATCGCTTAGAGTTCAGCAACCAAACGGCAGAAAGATGATTATTCGAAGTAACAATCAGATTATCATGAGACCGCTGCATAATTGAGTCCTCAGAACATCCCAGCAAATGCGCATCGAGGTCCCAAACACGATTCAAGAGAAGAATCCCCCCATGAGGATTGAACCACCAGAAAGGATCAGCCTAAGGGATGGTCTAAACTCGCATAAAGTCGATAATGTTTCGTCCCTCTTGTTTTCATCTCATCTCTTTGGCACAACAAGCGACGAAGCTTGATAACTCCGCAATGCAGCGCGTCGTGCAGACTCCAGTACTCTGATGCCAATGCTTCGTCATTTGCCTGTTGAGATGAGACAGGTCAACATTGGGGTTGGGTGGATGTTCGAGAGCAGCTCATGAGTCGTGGTAGGCTCTCGTTCGCAACCGTCAGGTTCATCGCAGAAGCCATTCCATCAGCACACGTCGAGGCTTTGGTGATGCTTGCCGATGTCCATCACATACCTGGATCCCGAACATCTAGCCCAACAAGCATTCGGTCGTATAAGGCGTCCAACAGAAACACAACGCTAATCGCTGTTCATAGGCACAGATGCTCAAGCACTTAAGAAACAAGAATGCTATCTCTGTCAGTAGCAGCCACAAGGCAACACCCCGCCGCAACCATCTTGACTTTCCAACCGAGATAGCGTTTGAGGACCGCTACTCATATGGTTTGCAGAAAAAGAAGCGATGGAAGGTTTGCTTATTAGTGGATGCTACGAGCTGTCGCTATAACTTGGCTAAAATGCTACGAAGATCGGCCAGAATTATTCTACAGAAAAGGAGTATGCCAGCTTGCCGTGCCCGTGCCGAAGCATTAAAGAGTCTTCAGCAAGCTATCGGCAAATACCAGAACAAGTAGCATCCAATGCAGAGAAAAGCTGAAAAGAAAGAAGGGCCATAACGCCGTCAGGCGTTCAAATAAACAAATGCTCAGAATATTCTTTAAAAAAGAATGAATTCCGCATCAGCGGTGAACGGTCGGCGACCCCTCGGGCGATCCATCTTGACTTCCTATGCAAAGAA
The DNA here is from genome assembly GCA_030777805.1 of Fusarium sp. MBC 364. Lineage (NCBI taxonomy): Eukaryota > Fungi > Ascomycota > Sordariomycetes > Hypocreales > Nectriaceae > Fusarium > Fusarium sp. MBC 364. The sequence continues at coordinate 189,637 of JAPFSC010000071.1, forward strand.
GAATATAAAGACCGCGGATCATAGTGGGTAACTGAGAAAGAAGACAATGACGAGGATAATGACGCTGAGTAGGCAGCTGTTTGCGGAGTAGAACATGCGATAGATGGATAATCAAAGGGCCCTAAGATCAGTGTATGATTAAGTCTTTAAGATGTTAAGTGTGAATTGAACAAGGAGAAAGAAATACCCTACATACCTTTCTGCTCACTGAGTGGACAATGCAGCCCGACAGCAGGACACTTACGGTCTCTAACAAATGCAACGAATCGACACAGTGTGTTTGAGCAGTGATTTAAAGCGACATCTTGGGCAACCATTTGAACTTCCAATGCGACGAAACATGGCACTGCCTTTTTTGACCCTGGAAAAGACTGATCGGCCGAAGGGCTCGGTGTTCTGTCTGAGATCAGAGGTTGCGACAAATAGGTTAATACAAACTGTCACTCTTAGCATTATCTCAGTAGATTGGAAATGAAGACCTGTTCTCTGAGACCCAAGGCGTCATGATATGTAGCCTAAATGCTTTCCCAGGCTGACAGAATGCATTTCGTCTCTTATGCTTTCAGCAACCAATTCTTTCGACATACTGACACCTACCTACCTACAAATATTCCAATGGCGATTTTGGAAGAAAGAATTAGCTTGGTGTTCGGATTCACAAAGAGCGTTTTCGTCAGTCTTAAACAGCATGCACAATGAACAAGCCCTTTGAGACCCCTGCACACTCAGCCATGTTGCTTTGTTCGAACAACGACATCTTCTAAGAACAGACTTCATAACTTCGAACAGGACTCATTGCAGAGTGGTATAAATGTCCTTCAAATGCTTTCTACAATGGAATTCTCTATCTTCAATCAATCCGCAGTCTCTGGTAGACATCTCACTAAAAACATCCTGAGCATATCTCCAAACATCGCTACATCACTCTTACGCAACTCGATCGCATCTCACACTTGTTCACATCCCAAATCTTCAAAGCCGTCAAAATGTGTTACACCAGCATCCTGCATTTCACCCACTGCGACACCCGTCGCCCAGCAGTCATCAACCCCGAAGACGGCACAACCCTCTACCATCCCCTCGAGCCTCCAAGAATCTGCAAACATGCTCACCCTCTCATCCCCGGTTGTCCATACCACGGATCCTGCTGCAACCCACGCCAGATGTTCTATTGCAGTAGAATCAGAAACCCGCAGATCGCATGTCTAGGCGGGCAGGCTTACCACCAAGTCGTGGACCCGCGCAGCCTGGACTCATACGACAACCTGTTGACTGTCAGCTATTATGATTGGGAGGATATGCACAAGCCCACTCAGGGATTGAAGTATGAGGAGGATATTCGACGACAGTTCTTCGATGCAGGCGCGAAAATGTATGAGCTTGCTACCCATGGATTGAGGACTATCAAGTGCTTCAATCAGAACGCAATCTTTCCCAATGTTGCTCAGATGGAGGAGCTTGACTTTCTCCAGCATGGCGAGACATACTGGGAATGGTTGGTTGCGCGAGAAGACCTTCACCAGCTCACGCAAGAATGGGAACGTCGCGCCAGAAAAGGCACCATGGAGGTCTGTCCCGCCAGCCATCTCGAAGAGCATCCTATTCTGAGCACCTTCCCCAAAGGTCCTTGGACACACCCTGGATTCCCTCAGTTCGTTTCCCTACCATTCACCACTGCCCAGACTTTTAAAAGTCTTGAGGATGTTCTCCGCTGGCATCCTTTCTACACTACAATGCATAACATGCCCTCCACGCCCAAGACTATTGTTCAGCGATCGCGCTCCCCTGCTCGTCCACAGAGCGTCAACACTGACTATGTTCGTCGTCGGGTCGAGAATGCGAATCGACCCTGGCCGGGTGAGTGGGAAGGTATCATTCCTTCAGGCAAGGATCTTCCTCTTCGGGATTGGAATCCTTCTAGTAAGCATTCTTCTATGCTTCCTGTTGCTGGAAGTGATGTGAATGCTGAGTCCCCGGGGCCTCAGATTCCTCCTTGGGTGATTCCCTACGGTGAAGAGCCTGATATGGGCTTTAAGAAGGTCATTCCTTGGAATGAACCGGCTACATACATTGAATCACCGCCTGTTAGTCCCAAGACTGTTCCCTCTCGCGTGGTGATTCCAGCTACTCCGGAGGTCAATGAGGTCGTGGCTGTTCTTGATGAGATCAATTCTATGCCCTATGACAATGAAGGCCGGGACAAGTCTGCCCGTCCTGATGACGGTGGATGGAGCGAGTACGTCAATGTCGAAGGACGAGCTATCCGGGACTACATGCGTGTTTCCATCCCTCAAACTCCTTCTGATCATGATTCAGAATTGACTAGGGATGATCCCGACGACGAGCAGTTCCAGTGGTGGCATGATTATGTCTCTGCCGAAGAACGAGCTGTTTGGCAGTATCTCCGTGACTTTGACAAGGAATCGCCTAAGCTTAAGAGGCGACGAAGCGATGACTCGGACAAGGAGAATGATCCGAGAGAGGCTAAGCGGCACCGTACTGCTTAGAGTATTGAGTAAGAGAGGCTCGTGGAGGAGTTAGCTCATGATGGTATGAGAGTCTTGGGTTGTGGGAAATGATAGCCGAGGCTGGTCCTCGGCGATTCAAGGTGAAGGAGTTAGCTAGGGCTGGTCCTTGGCACTTCAGAACAGAAGACTTAGACTTGATGAGTTTGTGATACCCTCTTTTGATACCCCTCTTTAGACTGAATGAAAACGAGAAAATTGGCGAGAAACACTACCGCTGCAATTGTGCCTTATCGTGAAGCATCTAGGCGCATTACTGAGATACACAATATCCCCATAATGACAACATAAATAAGCTGATTTATCCAGTTTCCGGATGAAAAGCCCAAGCCAAGACGCTTATTGAGTAACAACTCCATAGGTCATGATGAAATGAATGTCTGAATAGCATGGTTGCCTTATTGACTGACATAGCTTGTATTAGCATCGGCCCGGGGGTGTCTGCCTTGTCTCAATGCCAATAAACTAACCCACCTCCATCCCACAGTAAATACTGGAACAAATAAAAGAACAATATGAAACGATGGAATTACCCAAAACAGGAAACCAATACGATTGCGAATCCTTGAGCTGTCAACCACAAAATCGGGACCTTTTGCATCCCCGCTTTAAGGCAGAGTCCCGGGCATTTTTGGCTGTGTCACCCCGATTGCTCCGTCTAAATGCGGCGCATTAGTCTATACACCCACTCATGTTCCGGCGCTGCTCAGTTAGGAAATCAGCCTTAACAAATGCCTTGATCGAAATGGGGCAGCTTACGGCTTGTGCTTGTGCTAGGGGAGGGGAACACAGCCCGGTGATAGGATTGGATTGCTCGTAGCGACACTAATCGGTCTGACTGTCAGCTTCCTTTACAGAAACATGGTACACTAGGACTTGTTCAATGTTCAAGATGAGATATAAGATGACGCTCTTGCTCTTTTCTCTTTTCTCAACTTGATTTCATCAACCCATACGTCAATCAATATCTTGAGCTTTGACAGCCCACCATGGTGGTAAGTTCCACTACTCTGAGGCTTAGACCAAAATAGTGGCAAAAGCGCCTGTATAAGCCAGCATGAAGCGACAAGAATATTTTGTCTTTTATGCTCTCGGCGAATACTCTGATGCCACTATATGGGAGATAAAACTAACAAATCGCAGAGAGTACCTATTTTCAAGAGTCCCATTAGCGGAAAAGCCCCCAAAGATGAGCCCATCAAATCCGAAGACGATCACCCCCCAGGCATAATCTCCGATAAAGACGCAACTCTCCATCTAGAACCAATCCCCAACAAAGCCCTTCTCGTCAAAATCCAACCACCAAAGGAACCCTCGGTCAAAATCCCACATGTACCATGCGACATCGTCCTAGTCATCGACGTCTCAGGCAGTATGGGCGAGGCAGCGCCCGTGCCAGGCGAGTCTGATGAAGGTACCGGACTTTCTGTTCTGGATCTCACGAAACATGCTGCAAGGACTATCATTGAGAGTATGAATGAGAATGACAGATTGAGTATCGTTACGTTCGCGTCAAAGACAAAGGTTTTGCAACCGCTTTTGCCGATGAATAAGGACAACAAGGCAAGGGCTATTAAAAATGTTAAGAGTATGAGACCCCTTGATGCGACGAATCTTTGGCAGGGCATGCTGGAGGGTATCAAGCAGTTCAAGACGGGAGAGGGGTCTACGAATGTCCCCGCGATCATGATTCTTACGGACGGCATGCCTAACCATATGTAAGTCTTACACGCTCTTTGGGCATCCTCTGGACTATTCATACTCACATATCTAGGAACCCTGCAGCTGGCTTTGTCCCCAAGATTCGCGCTATGGGCTCCCTTCCAGCATCAATTCACACCTTCGGCTTCGGCTACAGTCTGCGCTCCGGTCTTCTCAAGTCTATCGCCGAAATTGGAGGCGGTAACTATGCCTTCATTCCCGATGCAGGCATGATCGGTACAGTCTTTGTCCACGCCGTCGCCAATCTGCAGAGCACTTTTGCGACTCGCGCGATGCTGAAACTTACATATTGCAAGCCTTTGGCGCTGTATCAAACCACTGGTCCTTCTGTTCAACAAGATACTATTAAGTCTGCGGATGATTCGGAGAATAGCGTGACGGAGATGACTATACATCTTGGAAATCTGCAGTTTGGGCAATCGCGCGATATCTTCTTGGAGATGAAGAGTGGCACGGAAGTGGAGTTTCTTAATAAGGCAGATCCTTCTCGCTCTGTCGTGGAAGCGTATTTGACATACGTCAAGCCTGGGAATGACATCAAGAGCCGCATTGCAGTCATGGAGTCAAAGGAGTCGGCCTTCATTCCCATGGCCACCGCCCAACGCAGTGTTCTCGAGCACACTGACCTCCCCGCTTCGGAGATTGCTTACCATGAGTCCAGGTCTATGATCTGCCACTTCATCTCAAACCTTTTCACCTTCCAGCGTGACGATGAACGCGTGATGCTAGGCGACATCAACAGAACGGACAAGATGGGGCAACTTAAGACCCTCGTCACCATACTTCCTGCAAAGGACTTTGACGATGAGAAGAACAAGTCTCTCATGCAGGATATCTCGCCCGAGGAGCCCAAGGGCCAAGTTTTCCTGGCGATCGAGAGCACTGAATACTTGTGGAAATGGGGATGCCATTTCCTTCCCTCTCTTCTCAATGCGCATACTCGTCAGGTATGCAACTCGTTCAAGGATCCTGGACCTCTGCAGTACGGAACGGAAAGCCCCCTGTTCATATCCTGCCGTGATGCACTGGATCAAATCTTCGACGATCTTCCCGTTCCAGAACCATCAATCGACATTCGCTCGCATCCTGGAATATCTCCTGTCGTCGCCAAGGCTAGAGCCAGAGTCCCTGTAAGCATGAGTGTTTATCGCAACAGCGCAGGTGTATGCTTCGCAGCATCAACAGAAGTGACTCTCGCATCCGGTCGCATCGTGCAAATGCGCAAACTCCGTCGTGGAATGAAAGTCCGTACACCAAAAGGCTCTCGCCGCGTTGCGATGGTTCTCAAAACACCAGTCGAGCAAGAAGTTCTCTGTCGCGTGGGCTCCATCCTTGTAACACCGTGGCATCCCATTTCTTCCGACGGGAAACGCTGGGACTTTCCCGCCAATGAAGCTACTGCGGTTGTAATTTACACAGGATGTATTTACTCCATTCTTCTAGAGCGCGATGCAAGTGTTGCTGCTCATGCTATTCGTGTTGGAGATACGTGGGGTGTTACCCTGGGTCATGGAGTGACAGCTGGGGATGATGTAAGAGCTCATTCGTTCTTTGGAGATTATAATTCTGTTGGAAAGAGTCTACTGGGTCTTGAGGGACGAGGTAATGGGGTTGTTATTGGGAAGGGAGTTGAGAGAGATGAGGAGAGTGGACGAGTTATTGCCTTTTGTCAACCTGCGAAGTGACTTAGACGAGGGTGACAGAAATTGAAGTGTGACGAAGATGCGGTTGATTGACTGAGCAGTTTTGTCACCACAATAACAAGTCAACTATAGCTCTCTATGGCATCATCGCGAATTAAAAAGATAATAAAGGCAAGACAGCCACCAAGTCATAGACTAGTCTACTTACAATGAGTGATTTTCCATGTCTTTTCCAGCTGGTTATGTTCGCTCAGTGGACAATTCCATCAGCTGTTTGATACAGTGGTCTTTGAGTGCTGAGATGTGAGCGGGACCCCATTTTTCAGCACACCCCCACCGATGACGTCCGAGGCAAAAATGACGGACTTCCGAACTCTCAACACCAACTTTCTCGGCTCCGGCGCTCTACATTACCAATCCAACTTCTTCACTTTCTACAATAACCTCCAACGCCCCTCAGCCGTGCCAACATATCTCAATAACGTCACGCCTATTACAATCGCAAGCGCCAAACCTTCACACACAGCATAATGTTATTACCGGCCAGATTATTACCGAGGTTACGGCCCTTCCTCATAACATCACGAACAATCGTCAGCGCCGCACCAAGAACACAACCAGACCCATGGCCGCAAAACAGCCCGCTCGGGTCATACTACGACACTATTCTTCAAAGTCCCTCAACTCAACCCGCCGATAAACCCGAAGTACCGCCCAAATCCGCCGACGAAAGCGTGCAAGACGAATTTCCCACCAAACAAGCTACACAAACACCGCAAGAAAAGGCAAGGCTGGTATTCGGTTCGCGAGTGCTAGGTCAAGCAGAGAAGGACGAAAGATTAGCTACGCGAAAAGCAAAAGCGACGTACATCGCAGGTGTTCTCGTGCCACCGAAACCCGAAGAGCCGGACAATTGCTGTATGAGCGGGTGTGTGAACTGTGTGTATGATCAGTACAGAGATGAGCTGGAAGAGTGGCAATTAAAGAATGCCGAAGCTCAAGCGGCGCTGAAGAAGCATGAAGGTTCGGTGGATGCTGATGGTGGAGGCTCGGAGGCTAATTGGAAGGTGGGCGAGGCCAAGATTGCGAAGGACTTTTGGGATGACGAGTTATATGCGAGTTTGCCGGTGGGAATTAGAGAGTTTATGAAGACGGAGAAGCAGTTGAAGCAGAAGCATGAGAGTGAGGGGCCGAAAGAGGGTTGAGCCGAGACGATATGAAGACGGTTCTACAGAGGGCTGAATAGACGCGATGTGAGAGGGCTATCCTGGATTTTGAGATGCAGATCCTTAAAGGCGTACTTGGATATGAGAGGACGTTTCTGAGTAATGCACAGCAACAGGAACCTTATTAGCGCAGGCGTCGAACGATACCAACCTTTAAGCGCAAACTAGCTATAGGGCTGCGCGCTTAGTGGATGGAAGATGAAGTTATTCGGACGTTTTACGTACGATGAGGATTATATACCCCGTGCATCCCAAGGAGGTGGGAAGAATAGAGTTGAGACAATAGATCATAGATATCACACCCCAATGGGCGTGAAAGACTGGAGCCCAGAGCTGTAGGTATAAATAGAGCGAGCCATCGTCTAACAGTTACTTTCTTGTCTCCCCAGAGATCGCATGCTCAGCGCTCGTAGCCCCAACGTATACCAGTACCCAAGCACCCGTAAGCACGTTTTTCTGTTTCTGTTGTAATTATCGTCTAGACCCTCAAGAGTATTCGTTCTGAATCTTATCGCTTAGGCAAAGACACCATGGACACAAGTCGTAAACGCAAACATGAAGATGTCGCTATGGCAGACTCTACAGAGAACGACCAAGGGAACAGGCCAGCAAAACAGTGGAAGGCCACGATCCCCATGTTGGGAGGCAGGAGGACTGGCAGCAAGGACACTAACAAAGAAGAGAAGCAGAGCGATGCACGCGAAAATAAGGCATCACGGGACCAGGAAAAAGACACCACTGTGATGGAAGTGAACCGGACTGTCAATGAAGACAAGATTACAGAACAGAGGCAGGGCGACACTTCCACGAGGGATGAGGACAAGGAAAGTACAGAATCGGAACCTCCCATGATGGAAGCAGACTGGACAACCGATGCAGAGACAACCCCTGAGGACGTGATCGCACCCCCATCTGAGGATCCCCTTGACGGCCCCAAGGAACAGGAACAAAACCAGGAGAGGGAAAGAGTCTGGATTCCCACCATGATCATGACCGACACAAGCAAGGAAGACCTCGGTCCCTATATGGCAACCGGCATCATCACCATCCGTCTTCAAAACGTCGACTCATACACAGTCAAACTCGGCGATGCCATCCACCAACAATACCATGTGCACATCAGGATACATGAAGCTTTCCATGAGTGCTGGAAACGTGTGGCCTCCCATCTCGCTGAGAGAAGATGCAACAAGCACGGAATCCCACACGCATTCCGTACCGAGAAGAGAAAGTACTACTCTTTTAAGTGGCCGGCTGTTTCATTCAAGATCAACGACCCGGAGGATAAAGAGAAGTTGGTCGGTTTTGGTCAAAAGACTTTTCAGAATCTGCATCCTCACCATATTCGCGCCTTGGTCAGGATGTTCTGCTGCCTGAGAATCAGAGGGATGATGCTCAACAGCCCAAAGTTGCACGAACTTAGACTTTGGGTGAGATTCGGCTCGATGTCTCCCCCAAATGAATCCATGAACATGGCCTTGAACCGATTCGCCTACTTTGATCAACTATGGCGAGCGGCACCTTCAAGGATGGCGCGTTGGGCAAGGATGATGGGCGCAAGTCTTGCAATAATGCACTGGAAGTGCAATCTCGATGCTCATGGTGTCAACTTCAAGATCGCTCGAATTTCACGGCATTTCGTAGGTCTGGTGTTGACAAACTTTAAGAGTGTTCAGCCTTTTGATCAGGAGGCACCTTGCGCACAAAGTCTGGCAGTACGAATTGTAAGCAATCCTGTATGGCCAAGACCAGTCTCTGCTTTTTTGCCCCAACAAACGCAGTGCACTGAGCTTATTGATTTTGTATGGGAGTCTTTCAGTGATGCATACCTGTCGGCAAGCAAAAAGCTGTTATGGAAGCATGAATCAGAGCACGTCCAGAGTTTGCCCACTTCGGTATTGTGGTGGGTATGTCAACTCGGTGTTATTTAGTCCAATGTGCCCAAGGAACGTATGCTATGCCGTTATGTTAGTGGCAAAACATGCGTTGCACATTCGTAGCAACGTAGTGGCAACAGAGTGTTTATCGTTCGAGCTGAAAGCTCAAGATTGTCATTCGTCAAGTAGTTTATATGATATCTCTCGTAAATCTGTGCGCCATTTTCCCAACTCCAAATTCTCATAAAACACTTAGTTGCTCTTGGTCTGCAGGGAAGCGTTTCGGTCATGCTCGTCGATATCGATAGCCTCCCAAGGGTAGTTGATCCAGACGTCTCCGACGGTCTCGGCAGCGGAGTAACGGGTGGCGAGCATCTCGTCAGGGAGCTTGCCCTTCTTGGGCTTGTCCTTGTTCTACAAAGAGTCAGTATATATCCGTAGATTTGTTGTTGTAGCACGTACGTGGAGGACAAAGATGCTGAACTCAGTCTTGGGAGCGGGAGCACCGTCACCCATGCGCTGGCGGGCAATCTCAACGTCCTTCTCGAGCTCCTTGACGGCGTACTCTAGGGTTGTTCGGGTGTCGTCGACCTCATCAACGATAAGGATTCGCTTTCCGACGAGGTTCTCCATCTCGCCGAGAGCGGTCAGGTCGAGCCACTGTGTTCGGGTGACCTTGGTGCCGGGGGCCTCGACTTCATCGTTGCCGAGAGATTCATAGAGGGAGAGACCGATGGCCTGAATGGGAATGTTGGGAGCGCCACCCTTCTTGAGGAAAGATCGGAGGATTCGTGCGGGAACGTAACCACCACCACCGATGGCGATCAGAAGCTGGGGCTGGAAGTCGGAGAGGAGCTTCTCAGCGGACTTCTGGCACATCTTGTGCACCTGGAGGGCATGTCAGCGAAGTTCAGTGCATTTTGTGGCATGACAAGCAGCAGCGATAATGAGGGCCAAAATGTGTATCAAACCACAGATGAGACATGGTGCCTCATATCTGGTGGTATTGTCGCATCATGTCGGACATTTTTCATGATGCGCATCACGGCCCTCATCATCAAGGCGGGGTGGCGGGGTAGTAGTGGCAGGTTCCTTACATCGTTGTATGTGACGTAGAGCTTCTCAACCATTTTGGCGGTAATTTATTGTAATCGTGGGATATATATCGAACGTCGAGGAAAACTGAATACACGAGTATACAGGAGTAAGAAAATGGCGCGACGAGAGGAGTATTAATGCCCAAGAAGCAAAAGAAGAAAAATTAAAGACGGAAGAGAAAAATAAAATAGGGCCGAGGCAACCGCGCCCGCCCGGGGATGGATCTCCAAGCAATTTTTTTTCCATGGCAGGAAAAGATGGACATGGGTCTCCACATGAAAGACCCGCCGTATCATCGGAAGTCGCCGATAAGAACTTAACGTGCTACCTAAATGCGACTTCATGAGTTGTGAATGGTGTTTGTAACACCAAAGTTGAGTTACTATCATCTACCATGGGTTGTCGGGTTATTGCCAAGATCTGTTCTTAAGCAGCAGGAGAAGAAGTGGACGAGAACCCGGTATTGTATAGTGAGACATACTTCTTATATGTCTGAGATACCGGATGCAACATCAAATACAGTTCATTGTAGATTGCTTGCCCGTCTGGCGCAAGCAGGGGTCATCCATCCAAGGTTGCAACGTCTGGAGGTGACTTGTGATGAGCTTCTCCCAGATGATTGCAAGTACTCAAACCATCACCGGAAGTAGAGAGACTTAACGATCAGACTCTGCTGCAGGACTTCAAGGGACGTCCATAACGAATGAATGATGATTCAATGATTTTGCTCCAGAGCCAATCGCATTTTAAGTGTTTGTTCCTGTCAGCCTTATAGCGATGTTTTGCTTTATTATTAGCATTCGAGCCTGCTAATTGGTTTTGTGCCAGTATGACGTGCCCGAATTCAGAAAGCGGTGAAGCCCACTCTACAGACGCGACGGGTCCATTGAAGTAAACAAGTACCAATGCGACAACATCAAATAACGACAAACCATTGAAAACGACATTTAAAAATACGACAAATGAAAAGACCATAAACAATCGGTCTCATTAATAATTTAAGAATATGGAGGAATCAGCGCCGAAGCGAAGGCGTACATCGCCCAGCACCTCACATAATGTCGGCGCACCAGAGCAAGAACCCGCGTCACCTCGAAGAAGACGTCCATCTTATGCTTCACCCACCATGGCAAGCATGTCACGGAACAACCCCGAAGCCTTTGAACGAGCAAGATCAAGATCAAGATCTAGGTCACCGGTGAAATTGCCAGCTAATCGACGGTCGTCGGCATTTACTTTTGATAGTCCGTCAGAAGCTCTTGCTGCGCGCTTGGCGACAAGTCGGATCGTTAGTGATGCTCCTACGCCAACGCGCCCTGAGGATGGATCGCTTAAAAGGGTGAGTGGCGGGATGGCTTCTGCTGCTCGACGTAGCCCGTCGAAGCCTGCGGCTCGACCTGCGCCTGTGGATGATGAAGGGTTTAATCCGTTTAAGCGTGGAGGATTGAGACGATCACCACCAGCCGGCGTACCTCAATTGGCTGAGCCTGCGCCCGCACCAGAGAATGAAGAGTTTAATCCGTTCAAACGTGGGGGGCTGCGAAGATCACCGCCTGCTGGAGTACGAATGGATATTGATGCGCCGTCTGCTTCAATGCCTGAGCCTCAATTACCGCCAGCAGTACAAGCTTCTTCACCACCTGCTCCGCCAGCATCCATGCCAGAACCTCGGATTGGACCGCCCACAGATGAACCTATGGTGGAACCAGAGGACGAGTCACCTGTTCCTTCAGAAGAGCCTGCGCCCCCTGACGAACTGTCAATAGCCAGGTCTACATCGCCTGTCGCAAGTCCATCGCCGGCTCGGTCATTTTCTTCACTTAATATTCAGCTACCTCCACGATCATCATCCGAGGTCCGATCACCCTCACCTGCTCAGTCATCGCCAATTCAGAATCCAGCTCCAGAACAGCAAGCCGAACCCGAATCCGAGGCTCAGGGAGAACCCCAATCAGAGCCATCGTCTGAACCCGTGTCGGAACCAGTGTCAGAACCTGAGCCCGCGCCGGAACCTGCTCCCCAACCACAGCGAGACTCTCCCAGCCCGCCACCGCCGTTACCAGAATTCTCACCCTCACCTCCACCGGCTTCTATGCCACCACCAAAACTACCGCCCTTGTCCCAATCAAACCCTCAAAGCAAGGCTCCATCAGCATCACAGCCCGTACCTATACTACCGCCGCCCGACAACGGACCACGCAAAAGCTTCCAGAACAGCCCGGTTAGGTTCCGTGAGCTATCACAGCAACGCGACTCACCACTGGCAAGACCACCATCACGACTTTTCGAGAAGCCAAGGAAGACCTTCAACCAGGCCACATCAGCTTCACAACAGAGAAAGCCAGCAGCGACGACAGAGATTGGGCCAAGACAGCCACGCCCATTTGATCCGAACGCAGACAAGAAGAAGGAACGAGAGAGGATCCAGAAGGAGATTGAGTCTCTGCAGAAGGATCTCCAGCTTGCACAAAGGGAGAATGAGCGTATTCGCCTAATGCAAGAGTCTGGTCGCACTCTTGCGCCTACCGACCAGGATGAAGTCATCGACCTGATCCAGCGACATCTTATGGACGGAGACGCCCAGCCAGGCCAAACAGCAACGAAGTCATTGCTACAAGCAGCATTGAACCCTACTGGTCTGCTACCATTCGGCAAGACCATTGCCCCAGCACCCTCAGCGCCTGTCGAGGATAAGTTGGCCTATATCAAGTCTCATTATCCTGTTCCAATGACGGCAGACGAAGAACTGCCTTATCTACAGCTGTTCACACCTTTCACGGCATCATCTACTATCTCTATTCTACAGCAAACCGATGACGAGCCCTTCAGACAGCGTCACTCCATCGTTCTCCGATCGCGTGAGATCCCTGGGATCTTCACAGCCAAGGTGGAGATGATCGTCAATCCTCTCGAGCTTTCCGTCCTTGATCTCAATGTCACAACGTTAGAGCCTGTTGCAAAGCCAGAACTTGGTCCCTTTATTGAGAAGATCTGCACTGGCGACTGCAACCGTTCTATGCAGCGCAATGTGGGTATCTTGTCTTGGGCAATGGGAGAGTGGCTTCGTATTGCTGTCGAGAGAGCAGGCTTTTGGTGTCAATTGGAACAAACTTTGGGTACCAAGGATGGTGTCTCGGAGGCTACAAGACAAATGCGCTCCAAGAAGCCAAGAAGGAGAAAAGATGACGATGAAGATGAAGACATGGACGAGACAACACGAGTCGAGTCTGTTAAGAAGGCTGACCTTATCCGCTATATGGGTCAGCAACATTTTGATCTATCGATACCATACAACGATGAAGAGGAATCGGGCGCTACAGTGCGGTTAAATTGGGTGGTAGACTTTGACTGGACGGGAGAAGCACAGAACAAACTCTCCGTCCTGGTCGGCGCCCCAGGCAAATGTGAGTACACGTCACTTCCATCGCATTAAGCTTTGACTAACAACACATTTTAGGGCATCAAACAGACGAACGCGGAGTCCTTGGAAAGATCCCCAAACTTTTTGAAGAACTTGTACATGGCCAAGGAGACACAGAAACAGCTGTACGAACAATCGTAGCGCTCATTGCCGGAGAGCAATCATGATGGAGTTATATAGATCACGTATGCATTGGGTTCAGGAGTTGTTCTTGCGCAGGCCGCACCAGATACCAGATTATTGTAGATTAAAGTAATTGATCCTCAACAGCCAAAACACCTCCAAACCCCATTTTTATCCATTCAGATTAGCGTCGAGAGGTAGTCCGACTAGTCGACGGTGACGCCGAGCTGTCGCAGCTCAACCTTGGCCTGCTCAATCTCCGCTGTGAGCTCCTTGTGCGCGTTGGGGACGTCGTTGAAGGTGAGGATGCCGAAGCCGAGACGGAAGAGGAGGTATGCGCCGAAGGACACGAGAGCCCAGAAGGGAAGCTGCACCAAACGTCAGTTAACAATTCGCCATAGTTTTTAGGGTCGAACATACCACGGGGACGATCTGCTCCTGGATCAGGGGAGGAAGAGGGATGAGCTCAAGGAAAAGAGCAAGGTAGAGCTATCGCCAGTCAGTATTTATCAATCAATCCGAGATTCGAGAGTGAACGTACGGAGGAGACGAGGAGGGCGAGGGAGATGGTTTGCTGAGCGCGAGTCATCTTGGCGGTGTTGATTAAGGAGCGTGAGTTGAGCGATCGCGGGGCGTCGATTCGATTGCGATTGATGGTTGAGGAGACGTGTATAAGTTGTCAGGGGTCGCGTGGTGGAAATTCCCGATGACTAAGGTGGGGAAAGCGGGTATTAGGTAATCATGCAGGGGTGCGTTGACGGCAGTCGATGTTTGAACGGAACGCCTTGAGGGTTTGGAAGAGAGATTGTTTGGCTTAAGTTAGAGGCAATGATTACCCATGATTTAACGAAGCTAAATACATGATGGACTTCAATATGAAACGTACGGGCAAGGCGGCTGAAGTCCCATGCTGACAGACTGCCATGGCCTTGAAAGCTACCCTGGACAACTTACACCACAATTTGGTATACCGGCCATGCGATCATGGCTCATGATTTTTTATGGCTTTTTGAACTGTAGAATACATACTGAGAAACTGTTAGTTCTTGTTATATTCGCGAACAAGTTTGTTCGGATCGTTAGTTGCGGTGAATCGAATGAAAGATCCCATTGCATAACGAAGAACAAGAGACCAAAGCGGAGAAAATGCACCATGATATTTCAGCGGATATTTCTATATCTCGGAATAAATCTTGGTAGCTTGGTTTACCGTTTAGAGCGAGCGGCACCTTCCAGGACGAAGGCTGGTAGGTCCGTTTCATAAAGAAGCTGGGTATCTCGCCAATCCTCATTATAATGAAACAAATAGAGCTATACCAGTTGAAGGGTTACCTTACATCATTAAAGTTAAAGGAGAATAGACGATGTTTAGAACTAGTTTAAAGATAAGGAGCGCAGTGTAATGGCACTGGCGAACACTGGCAAGATGGGAGATATGTCAGCCAGTTGTTTGGCGCTTGTGTAGGCCTGCTTGAATAAATTGCCAGCTGGCTGCCTGATCTTTAGCACTCAAACAAATGGTTTCCTGAGTTGAGATCGTTTCACTGACCCCGCTCGGCTTCCTCTCCTTTCATTCATGAGGAGATTGCTGTCGCCAATTTTGTTTCGCGGCAACACCTTCCTTCTCCTGTTTTCTCTGGAGAAGCACTCGACGCATTCTGCCCTTCCATCCAACTCGCATTGGACGCTACCCTCAAAACAACTACTGGATAGCTCCATTCCAGGTAAGGCGACTCAGTCCTGCTATGCTTCATTTCATTGTCATCTGCTTCCAAGTATCTCTCGATCTTTCCCTAGTTTGGATCATCCTGTCTCCAAAACTGTTGACAATTAATTCTCCTCACTCTGATGCCCTTTCATCAATCTCCTCGTTTGTGACCACATCACTGACCGACATTCTTTCTGAAGTTCCATCAGGCTTGTGCCTCATCATCCAATATGGAGAACAACAAGTCTTTGGCGCTCCATACGCGCCAGAAGCGTGAGCGAACTCCAAATTTCGACAACGCTCACGACAGCCCGGACTCAAAACGCCAGGCGGGTGATATGTCTGGTATCGTGCGTGCTCCGATCGAATTTCCATGGAAAGAGTGCAAGGATTTGGAAGACGTCGAACGTCTCAAGATCAAAGAACAGGCCGTGGAACAAGCTGAACGATACTGTGAGCGGATCAGAGCCGTGCTTGAACCTGTGCTCAGTACTGCAAATGACCACACAGAGTCAATTATGCTGGGCCTAAGCATTGTCAAACAGTGGTGCGCTGATTATGGTAAGTCCCCTGAGATTGTATTTTGTATTGTTAGCATTGGCTGATTAGCGTGCAGACCAAGCTCAAGCTAAACACAGGGAACGCCAGATTCTGGTTGGCGTCGAAGGTCCGACAGGCGCAGGCAAATCGTCTTTCCTGGGGTCACTTCTCAAGTTTCCTGAATTATTCCCATCTGGACAGGAATCCGCAGCTACCGCGGTTATCGGAAAGGCCTCTTGGAACTGGGTCGATGATCCTGGATTCGAGTTTCGCGCTCAGGTTACCTTCCGAGAAAAGAAGGAAATAGCAAAAGAACTTCGACAACTCCTGAAAGACATCAACGAGTGGTTGCGTCTCTCATCTGGCCAGCCTGATGATGAAGATGACTACGATGCACAGGATGTAGCGAATACCGACACCATCGCCATTCGCAGAAACGCGATCGAACATCAACTTCCCAGAGTCCATACTGTCTGGGGTTTGGATGAGAACAAGCTACTGCAACTTGCAAAGAAATGTCCGAGAGAGATGAGCTACAAGAACGCAGCACAATCGGTCTTTCACAAGAATGGCAGAGCCAGAAAGTTCCTTGAGGATGGCAAAAAAGATTTCAACGCGAGCACAGCCGAAATGCTCTCGGAAGTCATCAAGCCGTTTTTGGACTCGAGCACCAGCTCCCATGGCGGCGGAGAAGAGTTCTCTGCTTGGCCACTGGTCAAAGGCGTTCACATTTACGCCAAGGCTGATATTTTGAAGCCTGGAATCACCCTCGTCGACCTCCCAGGGTGTGGTGATGTTGTTGCCAGCCGTTCCGAGGTTGCAGAGAAATTTGCTCATACCTTGGACGTACGCATGGTGGTCACCCCCGTCATTCGCGCCACGGATGAGAAACAAGCTCAAGCCCTGATGCATAATGGACTTGATGTAGCGCTGTCGAAGATTCGTGGAAAGATGGATGGTGGGTTCTGTGTCGTTGCTTCGAAGATGGACGACATGAAAGTGGACTCCTACATTGTCGGAACCGCTGAACTGGCGCGGAACTCTGAAGTCATCGAGAAACAGGACAGACTCGAAGAGCTGAAGGATGAGAAGTCGGCACTGAAATCAGAGCGCCGACACGCCAAAAAAGCCATCAAAGAGGCCGAAAGTGAGAAGAAGAAGGCGTCGAAGTCGTATGGGAGTGCGAAAAAGCAGCACGCCCTGAAGCTGCGGAGTAGGTCTTACCATCTCCTAATAGTGATGTGCAAGTGCTAACGAATGTCTCAGAGAACCCATACGAAAGCGACACGCATCTTTCTACTCTCAGAGCACAGCGGGACGAACAGGCACAAGTACTTGCGGGTGCGAAGAAACATTTCGAAGAATGCGGAATGCGGAGGAAACAAGTCGCCAAAGAGATGAATTACATTCGTGATTGGATTCATCATCGAGCTATCCAGACCCGCAACACTCGAGTGATGAAGCGCCTTCGGAATGATTTTGCGCGACGACAGAGCGAACTTGGTCACTCCGAGCAGCCTCACGC
Organism: Fusarium sp. MBC 364; assembly: GCA_030777805.1. Lineage (NCBI taxonomy): Eukaryota > Fungi > Ascomycota > Sordariomycetes > Hypocreales > Nectriaceae > Fusarium > Fusarium sp. MBC 364. The sequence continues at coordinate 207,045 of JAPFSC010000071.1, forward strand.
ATATTCTGAGTATGTCCTACCCATCCTGCCAGTCTCAACAAGAGCCTTCTGGCAGCTGGAGAACAATGACCCTCCCATGACTGGATTCCCCGATCAAATGTACACAGGAGTTCCTGCCGCTGAGCAATGGCTTCACAAAGCTACCTTGGGGAAGCGCGAGAAGCATCTTGATGAGACTCTGGACGAATATCGGAACCTCATGGCAACGATGGATCTCTATTCCGCAAAGAACGGGGAGGATGGGAACTTCAAGTTCACCCGAGACGAGGTTGAGGGTGCTCTGGCAGATACCCATGCCTTTTATACCCAGGTAAGTCTCCTTTAACCCCATCCGAGCCCTTTCTAATCGTGTGTCCACAGGAACTGGGATCCAAACTTGCTGAGGCTTGTAATGAAATCAACAAGCTTGATCCACTCGAATACAAAGACCATGCCAAGGGGAAGTTTCTGCATGAAGCCAAACGGATTGTGCTGAAATGGGGATACAAGTTTCCTGATAAGAGAAACGATGTGCAAAAGATGCACTTTTGCACCTACGCTGCCAACCTCAGACGCAATGGCTCAACGTTCAGAAGCCTTAGTACCAAAGTAACCTACACCTGGATCGAAAATCTGTCAGTAAAGATTCTATCGACTCATTATCAATTGTCACTGACCACATGACCAGAGCCGCACCCATCCTCGAAACACTCAGCCGAGATTGGGACGAAAAGATGAACAAAAAGCTACCGCTTATCAGAGGACCAATGATGTCAGACTACTCAAGGCTCTTTGTCGAATACCTGGACACAGTTCAGCGCGTCATCAACAAGCGAGTGCCCTCACTGGGAGCTCAGTTTGCGAACCGTCGATCGACTCTTGAGAAATCCCAGCGTGCTACTGAGATCAAGATTGACGCTGTGCTGGCTGGATTGGCTGAGACGACTGCTGGTGTCATTCTCACAGCTGTGAAGGGTTTGCAAAACGAATGGAAACCGACATTCACGTCTGCTTTGAATGAAAGTAAGTGGTCCTATTGAGCATTTGTATGATTTGAAGCTAATGTTTTGGCCAGGTGGACCTGGTTCCACCGTAAGGCGGGTAGATATTGTGCAGAAGAAGATCAATGAGGATATCTACCCCATGTGTGAGGGAATGATCGACCGCCTTGTCAACGGTGTCGCTGGAAAGAAAGCCGAGGTGCCAGACCAACTGAAAAGGGCTGCAGCCGAAGGACCCCGCCAAGTCGAGCAGCAGCTATCAGTGCTCATCAACAACCTCGTCGAGAACCTGTCCGCAGATCCTGACATCAAGGCCAAGAAAGATGGAATTCGAAAAGACGTACGCGCTCTTGTTGAAGCTTGGGAAGTGGCCTGGACTGAAGAAGGGAACTATGAGGAGCACATTCTCGACTTGGACCTCGACATTCCAGACACTATTCCAGAACCTCTGATTGAAGAGGCCCCTGAATCTGACGAAGACGAAGACGCTACAGATGACACTTTTGATGAAGATGAAGACGATTACGAAGACTTCTGAATCGCGCCTGAACTGTACGAAGGATACAGGCTGAGATTCTAGGCCCAGAGTTGGGATGGCAAAGCTGGGCGGCCTTTACATGAAGCCATCAACACAGGGTGGAGGAGAGTATCTATCTTGGAACCTCCTGATAACTATAGAGCCTAGAGACGATGGCATTTGAGGGCCATGGTACTGCAAGCCACCTTGTAAACATAGTTCTTACATACAATCATGTAGAATGAGAATGGATGACAGTTGCTGTAGTTATACTTGTGCACTTTCATCGACCAGTGAAGCCCTGGTATCAAAGACAGATGGGTGTCTGTGCATCAGTATAGACCAATTGAGGCTAAGTGAATCGAATTTATACATGCCAGTCATTTTCAATGCAATGTTATTGTCTACTATCCTTAGTCTCACGGGCTGTACGATCATGGCTGCTCTTACAATGCACCATTGTCATATACCCAAGAGGTCATGGGTATGAAGGTGACAACGTATTAACCTTAATTTAGACCCTGGAGGCTGAGCTAATTGAAACAACCCGCACCAGTAGTTTCCGAAGCAATGTCAGCTAGCGTCCATTCTTAATCTCACGGACTGTTCAAGCAAGTGTCTCAGCTGACTACCTCCGCAAAGATCTGCAAAGCTGAGCTTGGCACGTCAGCACTTCTCACAGTGGCTTTGTCCGGAGATGTCCACGGAGCTCCTTTGTGCCTATCAACATCTTTGCGACTGTGCGGTCAAGGAAGTCCAACGTACGCGGTCGGGAGGCTGTGAATAAGAGCATCACCGCCAAGGGCCCAACAGACGAAAGAATTGAGACAGCTTTGGACTAGAATTCATTGTATTTATTTTGGCATCTGGAAAATTACATGGAAGAAAGCCAAGATGTGAATAGCTTCGGGGGCGGAGAGTATGGAGATGCAGGTGAGGATGAAGGGTATATCGTGTCAATTGTATCGTCGTAGAATGGGATTGAAGGGTATATAAGAGCTTGTTCATCTGTGCTTTGGGATTGACTTATCTAGCAGAGCATCTCTAAAGAAGCACTGTTTCCTATATTTCCTATTCTATCATGGTTATCAATCGTTTTAAAATCGCTGTCGCGGCTGCTTTGGCTGCTGGCTCGACTGCCTTCGCTACCAAAGAAGAAATCGGTTGCCAGTCTACTAAAGACGTCGATGTTTACGACTACGTCATTGTCGGGTCTGGTCCAGGAGGCGGTTCTCTTGCGTGAGTCAAAACTCCGTCTTCCATTAAGAGATGGCAGGGTGGCTAATTTGGTTGCAGTGCAAATTTAGCTCAAGAAGGACACTCGGTCTTCCTCATCGAGGCTGGAGGCGACAACCATACCAGTCTCAACGAAGCATTTCCCTTACTGTGAGTTCAGAGCATTGCCATATGTGCTTCAGTGCTGGAACTAACAATTCTGTAGTGTCAGAACTGCTGCTGAGACGCCTGGCCACTCTTGGCAGTTCTTCGTCAACCACTACGAAGACTTCGAGGAAGCGCGCCGTGATCCCAAGTATACCTACATCCAGACCAACGGATCGTACTATGTTGGCCTTGACCCACCCGAGGGAGCCAAGCCGTGAGTATTTCCGTGATTCAGAGCGAGTGTGAAGCTGACTGTGATTCAGTGCTGGTCTGTACTACCCCCGTGGCTCGACACTGGGCGGCAGTGCTCAGGTCAACGCCATGAACTTTGCTTGGTCCCCCGACAATGAGTGGGACTACATTGCGAACGTCACGGGCGATAAATCTTGGGGACATGAACATATGCGACGACACTTGATGGACCTTGAGAACTGTACCTATGTTCCTGAGGGCAGCCCCGGTCACGGCTACGATGGCTACCTGGTAGTAAGTAGTCGCTCATCCACTCCTGTGACGAATATTGACATGATGTTTAGAACGATCTGAGCAATGCGACCGTCAGACTCGGCTCCCCCAACATCGAGAACATGTACCAGAAGATGTTCCGCGAAACAGAAGGCATCGACGTCGAAGGTATCGCCGAAATGACCGAACTGTTCACCCGCGATCTCAACGGCCCTACCTCCGACCGCTACAAGAGTCAGCTGTACAGCACTCCCGTCGCAATCGATCCCAGCACTGCAGCCAGAAGTGGTGCAGGTATCTACATCAACAAGGTCATCGACGCTGGACATCCTCTGACTGTCAGCTTCCACTCCCTCGCTACCAAGATCCTCCTCAAGCATGACATCGACAAGAAGCCTAGAACATATGGTGAAAAGGTCAAGGCCTATGGCAAGAAGCCGAAGGCTTACGGTGTGGAGTACATGGTCGGAGAGGGACTGTACTCTGCTGATGGGCGTTACGATCCTGAGCAGAAGGGTGAGATGAAGAAGGTCTTCGCCAAGAAAGAAGTCATCGTCTCGGGCGGCGCTTTCAACACTCCTCAGATCCTTATGCTCAGTGGTATTGGTCCCAAGGAGGAGCTCGAGCATTGGGATATCCCCGTCGTGGTTGATCTTCCTGCTGTTGGCTCCAACTTGTTCGACAACTACGAAGTCCCCTTCCAAATCCGAGCCGAACAGCCCTGGTACGAGCACGTTGAGTCGCCCTGCACCGGTGCATACAACGACTCAGACCCCTGCTTCGTCCAGTGGCGCGACGAAGCTTCCGGTCCATACGCCGCACGCGACGGTAGCTACGGCGCCCTCTACCGAACAAGCCAAAGCTGGGATGAAGACGCAGACCTCATGTTCCTCAGCAGTCCCGGTCTGTCAGGTCTAGCTGGTTTCTACCCCGGTTACTCCAGAGGGGAACTCTCAGGCGAGAACCCATTGGACTGGATGCACGCCGTGGTCAAGATGCAAACATCCAACAGCGCCGGCACAGTCCGTCTCAACTCCTCCGACCCGCGAATCCGCCCCAACATCAACTTCAACTACTTTGCTGAACACGCCGAGCGCGATATCGATGCCATCGTCGAAGGTATTGAGATGCTTCGCCGCGCATTTGACGCCACTGGTATTCCGTACACGCAGCTTGCTCCTGATCCCGAGAACCTGAGACAAAGTATCAAGGATACGGCTTTTAGCCACCATTGTTCTTCTACTTGTGCTATGGGTAAGGACAAGGAGAATTCTTGTGTGGATTCGAAGTTCCGAGTTTGGGGCGTTGAGAATTTGAGAGTTGTTGATGCTTCGGTGTTTCCCAGAAGTCCTGGTGGTATGCCCAATGGACCTACCTGGACTATCTCCAGAAAGGCCTTTGAGACACTCTTGGAGGATAACCATAAGCCTAAGAATGGGACTGGTAAGTGGTAGATTCGTGGTTAAGTCTGTCCTCGGAACCAAGAAGCATCAGATTGCTGCATGGGCAGGATGATGGGGTAGAGTGAGATTAGAGATTGTTCGCAGTGGATTGAGTCTTTCCTTTGTTATAGATAAGAGATGGATATTAGTAGAAATTGGACTTTCCTTCTATATAGATCTAAATATTACTTCGCTCCTTTAACGAAACGCCTCTATCCTGCCTAAACTAAAGAAAAGAAGAAAAGAAGATAAATACTTAGTAAACCCAGCCCTCCTTGCCCATAGTCTCCCTGGTCCAATCCTCCAATTTCTTAGCCAAGTCTGCATCCTTCGCAAAGCCACTCTCCCACCAAGGCTCGCCAAAGCGGTGGTAGATCTCAAGATACTGCCCACTCTGCTCGGCCTTCATATCAGGGCTGGCGGCGCAGTAAAGACTGTTCCAAGAACCCTTATCAGCAGACCAAAGCATTCTGAAGCAGCGGAGTGCGCCGACTAGATTCAGCATACCCTTCTCCGCAGGGTCGACGGTTGTAGCGAGGTTTGTTTCGACAAGGCCGGGGTGAACGGAAGTGACCCAGATCTCACCATCTTTGTTGTCTGAACCGGGACCGTATTTGCTGTGGAGAGTCTTGGTGTGGAGAACGTTGGCGAGCTTGCTCTGGCCGTAGCGCTCCCAGACACCTTGGTCTTTGAGAGTGAGGTCTTCAAAGTTGATACCAGTCTTGGGAGCGCTCAAGTGGCCCGAGGAAGTAAGATTCACAATTCGCACACTACCCGCAGGCAAGTCCTTGGCAGTCTTCTGCATAACAGGAATCAAATGCTCAGTAAAGACCCAGTGCGAGATGTAATTCGTTTGCCACTGCGCCTCGTGACCATCCTTGGTCATATCGAAAGGTGTAGCCATGATACCAGCGTTATTCACAAGGCCATGTAGAGATGTTTCGAGGGTAAGGAAGTGCTTCGCCGCTGCGACGACGCTGGAAAGATCCATGAGATCCATTTGTAGAAGGTCGACCTTAGCTTCGGGGTGGGCTTTCTTGATTTCGGAGATGGCTTTGTTTCCCTTCTCGAGAGAGCGGGTGCACATGTAGACTTGGGCGCCATGAGCTGCGAGGTGGAGGACTGTGTAGTAACCCCTTTGAAATGTTAGTGGCTTAGAAATGTTGGGGGGTATTTGGGTATTGCTTACATTCCAGCATTGCCGCCAGTGACGATAAAGACCTTGCCTTCAAGGTTGGGGAGGTTATCAGGATGGAAAGACATGGTGTGTAAGTGTGAGGTTGAAGTGGGTACTCGAGATGGAGGTATTGAGATGCAGAGAGATGTCAGAAGATGATGTTCAAGTGATTGTGTTGAGCTGTTGATGATGAGAAGAATACGAAAAAGGCGAGGATAATCGGAATATTTATATTCGTTTTTCGGATACTTTTAGGAGCATTCTATCCTGAAGCACGGAGTTCCGTTCTTGTAGATGTGAGCAACTTGCATGTAGTCCAAGCCATCCATGTTGATGTGAGCAGCCTGCATATGGGCTGACAGAATGAAACAGCAGACTACGGGTCTTGTGTGCCTAGTCTATTCTGTCTTTGACGTTATACCCGGCTATTCTTATCCCCGGCATCATTAAAGAGTGAGCAACCTGCATATCAAAGCCTAAACCCGAAACAAACAAAGTTCCAACCGTTGGTGAGCAGCTTGCATGACGCTAAGCCAGGTCAAGTTGGTCACCCGTAGGGTGTCAGAAGAATTAACGGTCATAAGCATAAGAGACGAAATAACCTAGGTCATTTTATGCCACTTTACATGAGCATTTAGACCATTTTATTTTTGATAGCCTAAGTCCTAGAGAACATTATTCTGTTACCCACCAAGGTTACCTCTAGATGACAACCAATAGCACAATGTTACAGTCTGCGCCTCATGATCCTTCGCTTGATAATGGTGAGTGAGCAGACTGCATGTTCCAACGTTGAGACAACGCCATTCCCCTCTTTCTTCATCATCAGCAAAATGAACACCCACGGGATAGAGTTGGCTTCCATGCCGCAGCTAGTAGAGGTTCGTACCGACTTGTGATGCTTTGTGGCTTATTGACCGGATATAGGCGATAAGAAAAGAAGATGACTGGACCGGAACGAAAGATGCTGCTGCGAGACGAAGAGCGCAGACTAGACTCAGCATGAGAGCTTATAGTGAGTAAACAAGTTCTTTTTTAAACTATAACTAATGATTGGGTAGGAAAACGCAAGGCACTAGCCAAGAAAGCAGACGATATGTCACTCGTCAAGCATGAGACGACTATTGACCTTTGGGATGTCAAACAAGAACTCATGTCGAGTGTTGCGACATCTAATGCCAAGAAAATCTACAACTCCAAAACACCACTGCTGCCATACGGAACAAGAATCAATGAGGCGAAAATCATGTTCCCTCTCTGCCCAGACCATCTCATCACACTCCTCCAATACAACGCCCTCCGCGCTCTATCCGTCAACCGCACCCTGATATCAGGAATTCTCTACACACCTCTCGAATGCGATCAAGAAATCATCCATGTAGTTCCCTACCCATCAAATCCCGCGTCCGTTCCCGCTGCCCTTCTTCCCACGATTCTTCAACAGACAGTTCCACACGGAGACTGGGTTGATTTATTTCCTTCCCCAGAAGGTCGCGACAATCTTATTCGTGCTCTGGGGACTTTTGATGAAGATGAGCTCTGGGCTGATTGTATTGGCGGGCTGTATGAAGGGTATCCGGATGACGAGATGGAGAGAAGGGGTATGATTGCTTGGTCGCCGCCGTGGGATATTTCGGGATGGGAGATGTCGGAGGGTTTTGTTGAGAAATGGGGTTGGTTGTTTAGAGGTTTACCGGGACCTTTTGAAGCGACGAATCGATGGAGGATCGAAAGAGGTGAAGATCCTCTTTCTCACATCTCTTAAAACCAAGCTTGGAGTGGTGTTTAGACCCTGATCCGCTGGTTATTGTGGAAATCAGGCCACCAAGAAATACAACTCGTAGGCCAAATCTTTGGTTCAAGCCCGAAATCGGAGACGAATCTGCTCCCATGATGTCCGAACCTTTGCAATGCCCCTAGCTGAGTCACACGATGGATATTTTCGCCGCTGCATAGCGCCAGCCAACGTATCCTATCCTTGTCTTCTACCCTCAATTCATGAAGTCGGCAGTCGTCTACACTATGACGCAGTGCCATAGTGGCTGGTATTGGCTCGATTACCAACCGGGACCACCTGATGTTAGAGAAGCGAGGTACTATCAAAATATCCATGTTGTAGTTGAACCATGTGTGTTGCTCACACTCTGGTGTCTGAAAGGTGAGCTCGTATCCTTGGTTTTTCAAGTAATTACGGGATTCGCGACATGTATGCAGAAGGGGTGGTATCTGGGTGCCGCTGGTAAAGTACGTCCTACTGGATGGTAAGAAAGGATTGTAGTGGCGGCCTCGGAGATAGACGTAACGAGGTGGTGTGGCGAGGAGATATATGTTGAAGCGCAGTTCTGGAGGGAGGACAGCGAAGGAAGGGCGCTCCATAATGACTTTGGTGTTGAGTTTTGCGTAGGTGAGCGAAGGCGAGGGAAGAACGCCAGGAGAATGAGGTGCAGACGTGTGAATGAGAAGATAACAACGGGGCTGTGTCCCTCCCGTTGTCGTTGCTGGGAAGTGTTCTGTAGCTTGGATGTTGGAGAGAAAAGCCCGCGACTGACTTGGAGGAAGCAAAGTCTTCTTTTTAAACCTCAAGAGTATGAAGGTTCATGACAAGAATCTCGTCAACATTTGGGTTCCGACTGAACATGTTTATCACTAAATTCATCGACGAGAATTTTGAAAAGGATACGCAAAACTGTGTGCTTTTTCCTTGGATATCGATCAGTACTCGAGCCAAAACCAACATAAAGTTCACATAAAACATGTATGGGCTGGCTCGTGCTTTTACACCACAGACGAGTATGATCCTAAGACACGCTGGCGCATATTAAGCCCTTTTGTAAAGTCTTTTGACTGTTAGTATGCGGGAGTTTTTGAATTTTGATGTTGAGTCCTACTTGAAAGTAACTTTGATGCACTCGAAATATTACCACGCACCTAAGCTGCAGAAATCGACATGATCGTCGTAATCATCCACGGGTCAGTCGTTGTCCGTGCTACAAGAACTGGACGGCTGGGTAGACCGCTGTAGTAGCAATGCTTGTCATCGTCGTAACGCAGCGCTGCTGCCATTCAATAGAGGGAGAAGAACTGACGGCACCCACTGGCTTCTTCCTAAACAACTGTCACATTGTCCACGACTTGGTTCGTTGATCCCATCGTAGCCAGGTCCTGATCAATCATCGGATACATGGTTAAGATGGCACGTACCCGCCATCTGAGCGAGTCAATTGGAGCCGAGGCTGGAGAAGGACTTGGGTTCTTGTCTTGATCAGTTGTCAGCAAATTGCCATCCTCTCCCACTTTAGAAAGTTTATGGAGAACCAGAAGTCCTACTTCAAGAGGTATACCACCCATCCAGGAGACTTGAATGTATCAAGACAAGAATTGATCCAAACTGACCGATGAACTTAGGCTCTCAATACACACGGCGGGTCGCAGGAGCACTGTCTTACTGATGGGAGTACTCTACGTGTTCGACGCTACCGTGTCTGTCTCTGTGGTTCCTTTTCAGTTGGGCTTCATTCACATGTGCAGCTGAGTGTCGCTGCTCACTTTGCTAGACTCGGGTTCGACGCATGTGCGCTCGAGGTTGACGCGCTTGGAGTTACAAGAGCGGTGATTACTCCTTCAGCATCCGCTGCACGTCTTCAATTCGCGGTGGGCGATCACCGGGTGTTGATAAAAAATTTGATGTTCGCCTCCTGCGATTTACTGGAAGTCCAATGGTACCGGTGCTGTATATCAGTTTGGTAGGGATCGTAGGGCCGTGTCAGAAACTTGTGGAGATAGATCATCTCATGCTCACGGCGGCGCAGGGCTGAGCTGATGACGACGCGATATGCCATGCCTCAGATTCTCAATGGTAGAGTGTATCAAATCGGATCGAGGCTTACAGCAGACATTGAGGCAACGTAGTCGCCTCGGTCGAAAGAGAGTTTTCCGACTGTGGTAGGCCAGGCATGCCACGTGTTGTCAGCCCCGACATGATCAAGCTACAGGCTACGATTGAGAACTCTGACCTCAGCTGAATCAAGGAGACCGTTGACCTTAAGCCTCAATTCGATCCGATTCCGAAAACTCTAACGTCGTTGAATGCTGTCGTCACCAAACGTGACTCGTAGTTTACCCCACAGTTGATCTACGATGTGAAACTTGGTGGACGATTGGACTGCAGACAAAGCACGATTCATGGCGTGAAACATAACCCCTTGCGCTAAGTCACAAGCTTAAGGGCTTCTGCAGAATTCTTTGGGGCCTGGACTGAGCCATTTGCATTCTGTGCCGTAGAAGTCTCGGGTGGCTGTAGGTTAACCTTGGAAGTGTTCAAACAGTAAACCCAGATAGGCATTATGCCGAGGTCAGGCACAGTGTTCCAAGCCCTGGAGACTAATTTATCTGCTACCCAAAGGCACAGTTCAAACAGCAGGTACCTGGATATACGGATACAGTATGAAACGTAAAAATGTCTGAAGAAAGAAAAAGAGGAAACTGGACAAATGCACCCCGTGACGGAATATTTTGTTTGTCGCGCCGAGTCCAGGGGTTCATAGATCCCCATCGCTCATCCATGTAATACCGGAGATAATAAAAACAACAGCCATGAACTATTCTGGGAAAAGTTACACGTCATTGGGGAAATATCGTTCTGTATTACAAACAATAGTGTCTCTGTTTTGTTTACACGGGACAGAAAAGCAAAGAAAATAATTAGAAAATGAGGCTTTCCGCCCAATGCGACGCAACAGGCGACTCGGAATAAGACCTTCAGGGGCAATCGTGAACGTGAACTGGGATCAACCACGGTGGAAAGGGTCCGATGGGCCCGTACCTGGAAGGTGGACTGCGCTACTGCTGGAGTACGACGCTACTCTGGATGGTGGCCTGGGGGAGAAGAGATGGGATGGCACTGTAGCAGTGCAGATGTGATCAGATACGCGTCTCTACCTGGAGCGTATCCGTATTACCTACGACTTGAATCATACATGACCAGACAATCATCAGACGAACCCATCATAGAACTCAAACGCGAAGACAAGGCGTTTGTACAAGACCCAGGTCCCTGGCTCCTGGTCCTGGAGCAGACTCGTCACAGCAACCAGTGGAGTGGAGAGAACCTTAGGTTCTCATCTCAAGCTACCCCTGCCCCTAGAAAAGCCACTAAACATCATCAGCACCTTAGCGCAATCTAGTGTGTTCGCAGCAGGCAGGTGCAAATCCCCACTGAAAAGACGCACCTTCTCCAGAGGAACGGTAGACGGTACTGTACCTCGCATGTAACCCCTGGAGATATCATTTCTTCTTTACATTAGCCTAGACTTTAAGCGAACAAACTGTTAAAGAACCAAAGAATTTGGATCTCTTCTTCTTCTTCTCTTCTTTTTCGTCGTGCTACTATAACTGAGACTTACTGACTCGATAATTCTTACTTCGTAAATATCGTCGTAAAAAACTGCGTCTGTTCGCCCGCCTCATCGTTAGTTCCCGCCGCCATCCGTCCCGTCGTCCACCCGCCAACGCTAGGACCGCAAAAACATTGATTTTCATCCGTACCTGGACCCAGCAGAACCAAGACCCCTTAGACGAGGCAAGAACAAAGAAAAGCCGTCTCTTTGTCTCACTCAATCTTTTGCATTCCTTTCCTTTAAAGACATCGACAGAAGCTAGACTATCCTTTCTTCATCACCTACGCTACGACCATTACCATACCCATCATGGAGGACACCTCTCAGAAGCGCATGAGCGCTATTCCCCGGCTGTCAAAGCTTCCCGTACCTAGACCAACTTCTCAAATTCCAAAGCCCACATCTGCTCTACCGAGACCGACATCAGTCATCCGCTCTTCCCCTTCAAGGGAGAGTTTGGGTGGTGGTGAGCTACGGAATCCAAGGCTTCGACCGTCCATGTCAAGAGACCAGCTACGAACCAGTCAACCAGATCTTCAACAGCGAGCTCAACGGCTACGACCTACTGCCTCAAGAGATCAACTCGCTGCTCCCAGATCAAGACAAACTTCCCTTATCAACAGACCTCCTCCTAGCAGTCTATCACCAGCAAAGCCACCTCAACGAATTACTTCCGCGGCTTATCGACCGGTAGACCTAGATGCCGATATTATCGAGGAGCGATCTACGACGCCCGAATGTGATCCTCCAGGAGGAGCTGTTGGGCATTTTGAGGGGAGCATGTTTCCTCGTCAATTGACCCTTACAAGAAGACCCTCGGAGTCTTTTGCTGTCTCACCCCTTTACGATCCACCCAACAATATCTTCAACCCCAACACATCGAGACCGCGAACCGCTTCGACCGATGAAGACGATAGATCAGATACATTGAGTGCTAGCTCTCGAAAGGCAAGGCCTTCTCTTTCCGAGAGGACTATTGAGACACTAGCCAAGTCCCCTGCGTTAAGGAAGACGTCAAACTTCTTTGATCAGGGCGTACCAGGAGCACGGGCTAGCAGTAGTACGCGCTCAAGAGCAGGTAGCAATGCTTCTCGACCAGGCTCTAGCTATGCTTCAGACTGTTCATTGAGATTAAGCCGTCCTGGCTCTAGTTCTGGTCAATCTGACCATGGTTTTCCGAACTTGAGAGCTTCAGTAGGCGGTTTTGCGCCACTTGCTACCATCGATGGAACGCCTCGAAAACGGTCGGATACTGTGATAAGAACAACCCCCAATTCGAGAGCGGGAGCATCCAAGCCACCACCCTTTGCCAACGAGGCAAGAAGCCCAAGTCCTGGCAAGACAACTATTCCTACCCCAAAGTCAGCCCCTAAGCCTCTAGCTATCCGACCTGGAAGCTCAAAGGCTTCTGGCCCGGGGATGCTCAAGAAGCCGTCTCTTCCTGCCCTCAACAAAGCTTCTTTGCACAGCGCCAACCGACGTGGATCTGTTAACTCGACCTCAACCGCTTCATGGGATGGTACGATTCCTTCGAGCGCTACCTCTTTGACAGGCGAGTCAGCTGAGCCTGGATCACCGCCATCAGCTCGTAAGTCCTCGGCTGCGCTACGTGAGCAGATCGCTAAGGCAAAGGCTGCGAAACGAGCACAAATGAAGCAAGCTGCTGAGCTCTCGCAAACAGCCGAAGGAGAGGAGGCACCCATCATTCCCCATGACACAGGTTTCGACTTTGGCGTCAACCATGACGATCCCTTCAACCTTCGGCAAGGTGAAGATCCCAAGAAGAAGGTCCTTCAGAACCGTGTCAGTGCTGCGAGGACAAGTGGACGGCTTAACATCGCCGCTCTGCACTTGAAGGAGATTCCTATCGAGGTGCTCAAGATGTACGATCTGGAGAGTATCGGTACCTTTGACGGAAGTTGGGCTGAGAGCGTCGACTTGACGCGCTTGGTCGCTGCAGACAATGAGCTTGAGGAGTTGGACGACTTCATCTTTCCTGACAGCGAGCCCTCGTCTTTTGACGAGGCTCAAGCTGCTCAGGGCAATATCTTTGCTGGTTTGGAGACTCTGGATATGCATGGCAATCTTCTCGTCAATGTCCCTCTGGGATTTCGTCGGTTGACTTGCCTCACGTCCTTGAACTTGGTATGTATCCCACTGCAGTCCCCTATGCATTGCTTGCTAACCGTCAATAGGCTTCAAACCGTCTCACAAATAACAGTCTTGATACGATTTCGCAAATGACCTCTCTCCGCGACTTGAGGCTTAGCAACAACCTCTTCTACGGCCCTCTCAACCCCGCGCTGGCGAGCCTGAGTGAGCTGGAAATTCTCGACGTGCACAACAACAACATCTCTGCCCTGCCCGCCAAGATCGAGAATATGTCACGCCTCCGAATCGTGAACCTCAGCGAGAACAGCTTCGAATCTTTGCCTTTCGACAGCCTTGCTACCCTGCCCATTACTGAACTTAACGTCAGAAAGAACAAGCTCAAGGGCACCTTGATTGAGGAGCCCATCGGATGCTTGCCCCAATTGCACACTCTAGATGCTTCCGCGAACCAGCTGGAGCGACTGGTGCCCTTAGGTTCCGCTATTGACTTGCCCGTTCTGCACTCTCTGTCACTTTCCATGAACAGATTGCAGGGCCTGCCAGACATGACCACCTGGTCAAACCTGTTGACACTTTCAGTGGAAGAGAACTCTATCTCAGGAATTCCTAACAGCTTCATGGGTCTCGAGAAGCTTCGTCACGCCGATTTCTCCAGCAACGACATCCGAGTGATTCCTCCCGAGGTCTCCCGCATGGACAACCTCACTATGATCCGACTCAGCGGAAACCCTCTCCGCGACAAGAAATTCTTGTCTATCACTACGGAAGAGCTCAAGGATGTTCTGGCGAACCGTCTAGAACCTCCTCCTCCGTACCAAGAGCCTGCTAGTCAAGGTATTCTCGATGTGCTGAGAGATGCTAAGGATGCTGATGCTAAGCCTTACGATGAGGAAGATTGGCAGTCAAATGATAGCTTTGCTACACCTCCTACGAGTCCCAATCGATCGCGTTCGCATACTGTTTCGAGCCGTCGCTCTAGATCGCATACTCTATCCAACCAATCTTGGCCTGTGAAGCCCGGTGGTATCCTGGACCGATCCCAAACTGAGTCGTCGTCGCTCCACCCTGTCGTTTGCTCAAAGGTTGCTGCTGAACACACCGTTCGCCAGATCTTCCTCCAGAACAACCTTTTTGCTACACTGCCAAACTCGCTCAGCTTCTTCGCCGAGACACTGACCGCTCTGTCTTTGTCGCACAACAAATTGGTAGGCGAGGCATATCTGACTGAGGAGCTGGAGCTGTTAGCTTTGAGGGAACTCAACCTGGCATCAAACCACATCACTGGTCTTGGCGCACTCACCAAATTCCTCCATGCACCCGGCCTGGAGAAGATCGATGTTACAATGAACCGTATCAACGCCCTCCCAACAGACCTAAAAGAGGTTTTTCCCAACCTCAACGTGCTACTTGCGAGCAACAACCACATCGTCGAGCTCGAACCCGACATGATCAAGGGCATCAAGACCGTTGATGTAAGCAACAACGATATCTCCCACCTTAACCCCCGCATCGGCCTCCTTGGAGGACCAGGTGGCCTCGAGAGGTTCGAAGTTTCAGGAAACCGATTCAGGGTCCCCCGATGGAACGTGCTTGAGCGCGGCACAGATGCTACCCTGCGATGGTTACGGGGACGTGTGCCTGTTGCTGAGATGGGTGCTTGGCAGGGAGACACGGATGAGAATGATGTAGATTGACTGAGCTCGGATCCAGCGGTATCGGAGAATAGATCGGTGGGAAATAGATGGCTACATGTGTTATGGTGGGCTTCGATTCTTGGTATATATTTTATCTTACTTTAGCTTTTATTACGGGATGTTATATACCATCTTGCTTTCTTGCCAGAGAATTCATCTGATACCTTGACGTGTACCTTGTTTTCTAAGGCTTAGGTTGCCTAACCTAAGAGCTGGTCTAAACTATTTCGTCTCTTAGGCCTTAGGCTTTTAGTGATTGACCTTGACATGATGTGGATCTGTGTTTACTGTTCGGAGAACTTGATGGGTGGTTCGTTGGAGTCCATTGTCCATTTGGGTGAGTATCTCGAATAACTAAGCCTCGCAGGCGGAGAGAGATTGACCAGACCAGACCAGACTATATACCCATCCTTCATCGTGCTAGAGGGGCCCTACAAGGTCATGGCGATGCAGCTGTTGTACTCAATCGTCATCGTTGTCCTCCCGTTCCTTACCATCCTGATCATCATAGTCACCGTCCTTGTCGTCATCCAGTTCCTTATCATCTCCGTCCTCGTCCTCCTCCTCCTCATCATCATCATCATCATCAGACGTATCCCAGACACAGTCGTCTGGCATCCGAGTGGTACGAGCCCGAGGTAGTCCAGAGTTCGCGATGACAGCGAGAGAATGGCTTATGTCTACCAGAGTTGCTAGGATCTCAGCGGAAATACCCATAAGATGCGCATCACGGTCGATGCAACGCCGTTCAGAGGCCTCGGCAGCGAAAGCAGCATCAAAAGCAGCAGCTCTGGTAGACGTGGTTGCACGGAAAACAGTCAGCGCCCTTTTACCCTTCTTGCGAAGTTCCTTGGTGGTCTGGAAACGTGTTAGAGAGACGATTCACGGATAAAAGCTCTGGGTGACTTACGGAATCATGCTCATAGTCATGGTCAAACATTTCGTCTCTCATGCATGTCTCGATATGACGAGCCAAAGCGTTCAATACTCGCCCGATTTTGCGATTACCCTGCAAGGAGTCAGCACCGAGTTTCATGAGGGAATGACAGGAGAGTGATCTTACCGGAATGCATGGCTTGTTGATGAGCTCGCAGCGCTTACACTTAGTGGACTCTTCGGAATAGAATTAGTAATTGAGCTGAAGTCTGGGCAGGGTCGCTTACCGTCATCAGGAGGAATGCAGTAAATATCATCAGCGATATCGTCGCCGTCGTCATCAGACGAGGCTTTGCCGGGATGCCAGGAGATAGCATACTTGAGGCATCGTACGCAGTTGTGATTGCGGACAGGCCTACGTGAGTTAGCCGTGACAAAACAAGGAGGGTTAAGGATGAAGGAGAGAGTATTGGGATGCGCTTGAAGCATCACTGGTAGGATTTTAGGTGACAGAATAAAGAGACTCACATCTTGAAGGCGCGCGATGACGAAAACGAATGAGAGAATGGCGCGCACTATTAATAAGTTAGTAAGAAGGTATCGCGGAAGTGTTGACCTTGTGCGGCATCCGGAATGTAGTCAAAGGGGCACATACAGTTGAATGCGTGAAGCTTGAAAGGAAAGGAAAGAGAGAGAAAGCAGAGAGATTATGAAGTCGTTCTCTACTCTCCTAAAAAGCCTAAAGAGGCCCACGTAGCCATTGATTCTGCATTGCTGCCTTCTCTAGTGGATTCGAGGAGCTATCATCGAATACACTACTAGAGGAACATGTAGCCGTGAGGCTCCAAGCGGTCAAACGGTCAACTCATAGCTAAGGGATTAAGTCTTATGGATTGAGATAACTTGTGATACACCATTGGGTCAAATACCCGTTGAGACGCTTTCAGATGCTCCATGACTCTGGATCCATGGATGGATGTGCACAGCTGGGCAACAGATTGATGGGACCATGCGATGCTTGACATGAGCATGACACTTCTTTGTCATATCTTTGCAGTACTAGGTATTGACATAACTTTGGTATACTGTGAAAAGCTTCGAGGATGAACATGGTCGATGTTGTCGGCTCGTTCTGAGGATCATGACATGGCACATATCACGCTGTGGTGCTACAGGGACAGACTCCGTCATGTTCAACTTGATGAGATCAGTGGTTCTCCCTTGGGCATATCATTGCTCCCCCTCAGAGCATCAGAGGAATTAGACTCTAAAAGCATAAGAGACGAAATAGTTTAGGTCACTTTATGATAACTTAGACAGGCATTTAGGTTCCTTTGTTACAGTAGGCAGCCTAAGCCTTAGGTAATAATCTTTCTGTTGCCTACCATTTATTGGTTTTGTCTTGAACTCTATCTAAGAGGGCTGAATTCTCTTTATGAGCGCATTAAAAGAAGGCACATTCGTCCCTCGGGCGGCGAGTGTTCTCTTTGGAAGGAAGGCATCGATTTCCCAAGCATGACCCAAAGCGTAACAGAATTGCGACAACGCGGACCTAAATCTTTGTCCAGACACTAAAGCGCATCATTTCGCCATCAGTCAAAAGCGTACTCTCATCATCTTCTCGATACTCGTTCCAATATCCTCAAATACGCTGGACACGATACACAACTATCACAACCCACACAATCACCACTATCGACAAGAATCACACAAACAATCATCGCATACAATAAAACTACCATTCGAAGCATTTGCAATGCCACCATTCTACAACCATCCCTTCATCGAGGGCCCAAGCTTGATGCCCCGCGACATATCAGCAAGCGACAATCCCCTAAAGTCCGTCAACCCCAGTCCCGACACAACCCTCAAGATCGTCGCATCAGTATGGGTCGTCGGCTGGCTCGTCTTCGGCCTGATAAGCGTTATTAGTCTCAACTCTCGCGGCCAAGCAGGATATTGGATACCGGACTGGTATTTGCACACTGATGGGAAAAAGCGTGCCAAGTTAAGTGTCGCTACGTGGTGGGCTTGTGTTTTGCTCTTTTGGCCCATTATCTGGATTGTTTATTTGGTTGGGATTACATGGAGAGCTATCGAGAGGGGGTGGAATAAAAGGAAGGAGGAACCGGCTAAGACATCAGCGGAGGATAGTTCAGAGGAGGTTTGAGAGGATCATGGACAGGTCATGGTGTTTGGGAGTTGGGATATTTTATTTTGTTGTATGTTTTGGGTATAGGCTTGATGCATTCGTTTCAATATCAAGCAGTCACTTGTCTTGTTTCAATGAGTACTTGGATATCCACCTTGTGATACCTTCACCTGTGGATGCAGTTCATGTTGTCCTCACCGAACCTACACCTTAAATTAGCGCCCATTCACCTTGATCCCCCCCAAAGTTTAGCGCACTCCAACCCAGAAACAAGCCTTGTCAAACCCTGTCTTTGGTAAAGACCCAGCCACGGGCGGAAAAACCCTTGTTCCTAGACAACCGTCGTCAAGCTTAGCTCCCTGTTTCTCTTCATTCGAAAGACAATCGTCACAAGCTTTTCAATTTTCCCTTGACCCTGTGTGTCTTTTTCATTGTCCGCATTGTCTATATATGGAAAATCAGGACTGATTGGTTTTCATTTTCTTTTTGTTCGTCATCATAACAATTGTTTTGCTTTTTTTTGTGGATACCTAACAACAAGTCCCGCGGCGCGTGCGTGCGTTTGTTTGAACCTCGACTGCATCATTGGAAACTCAAATCCTTACTGCGAGATAAGACGCGTATAGAAAAACAACCAGCATATGAACACGGTGGAGGGATTCAATCACAACAAACATACTCCGCCAATAGCGGTCTTCTAGCCGCACAGGTCGGAAGTACGACTGCTGTTGACGCGACTTGACCTTTTCATTTTCACAGTCGCCGAATTGCTTCACGATGGGTTCTCCTGCCGATTCTTCGCAGTCTAAGAGGCCGCTGGAGGGGGATACTATCTTTGTCAAGCATCCCCGTGTTGATCCTCCGACTCAGCCTGCGACTCCTCAAGAGATTGGCCCGCAAGACCCTGTCCAAGAGACACTACCTTCGACAGAGATCCCGAACTCGCCTATCGATCCAAACGAATCTTTCAGTACTCAAGTCAACGAAGAACGACCACAACTCACAGTCATTCCCTCGTCTCTTACACCTCCTCCTTCTACCCAGGTTAACAACAGTCAACATACAAGCCAACCTGGTCCCTCCAAACGAAAGTTCTCTGCTTCCCAGCAGTCGACGCTATGCTCTCCGCCGGCTACTGTCCAGAACATCATACGCGACCGCTCCAAGACATCAGACTTTCTTCCACCCGCCCCGCACCAGGTCCTCGAGGCATCCGCAGACGAACTCCGTGTCATGGTCCAGAGTGCTCTCGCCGAACAGCAAAAGCTCAAGACGGAAGCAGCCCACTTTAAGCTGCAGTACAACCTTATGGCTCTCCAAGCCGACGACGACTCCAAGCGCGCCGCTGTGGAACATGAGATGATGCGTCGCGAGGTAGACGCGCTACGCAATGCAGAGCACACACGACAAGCAAAGAAGGAACTCGATTCGGCGTCCGAATCACTGCAGGCAAAGTATCTGCAGATGAAGTCATGGTACGAAGGCTCGCTACAGGAAAAGGAAGTCCTCCAGCGTCGCTTAAAGACTGCTAAGAAGGTCATCAAGCAGAGGGAGGATGAGTACAACTCTCTTGCGGAGGAGCGGGACATGTTGTTGAACAGGATCAGGGAGAACAGGGAGCACATGCAGATGCTCTGCAGTCCAGGAGGTATATTTCACGCCCTAGCACCCAAACAGAGAGGCGTTGTTGTTCCGAGCTCACAGGGACAGCGTGGCTCTCAGCAGCAGGCATACAGAACACAGGTACGCGATAGGCAGGGCGAGCATGGTCATGGTCTGTCGGCTCTGTTGCAGGCTATGAGCCAGGACAACAACAGCGCGCCTTCAACACCGTTGCATCCTCACCGTCCCACGCCAAGACATGTCGGAAAGCATAGTCGGAATGCTCAGTCTATGTCGTCTTTGCCTACGACACCAAACAATCGACCCATGGGAACGCATGTTGGACTTTTACCATCTGTCGACTTGGTACCGCAAACGGAGCCTCAACGATATACGCAGCGACAGTTTATTCCCACAACGCCAAAATCGGAGCGTCATCGACGTAGGAGTCGGGAGAGCACCATTTCGGTGGACGATAATGAAGAGTTGGCTAGACAGGCACTCGAGTCTGTTGCTGCAGCTCAATCATTTACATCACAGGCATCACATTCGCGGAACCGCAGCAGTCAAGGGGAGGTCCATGATAGTCAGGCGAGCCAAGCAGCTGCACAGATGTTACGACGAGATCCACGACAGAGCTTCGAGGTAGCCGAGGCTCGCAGGGCAACAAACACACCAGGTGCAATGGAAAAGTCGGTTCGCATGCAAGAGAAGCTATTGTCCCATCGCAACGGAGACGCAGACGGAGATAAGCGCAAGTTTAGTGGTTACCATGCCTCAAGTGAGGAGACACGACGGGATCAGGAGAGTCCGGCGAAGAAGTCGAGAGTTGTTGAGCCTTTGACTGATAGTCAGAAGAGGCTGGGGTTGGGGATTCAATACAGAGAGTAGCATGCTGCAAAATGCGGGGTTTGGAGAGTTGATACGATATTCACGACGGCATACGGCACTGGGGCGTTTGTTGATTTGTAGCACATCATGTTGGTTTTATAGGATTGTCAGAGTCATAGCCAATGTATGAAAGATTGTTTGCAATAATGCAGTATAAGTGATTGTAAGTGAATTCGGGGTAGCAGAGGCTTACGATCCGAGTCCGGGGGAACAGACCAATTACTAGTTACAGAGTAACACCACGGTTGCATTAATGGGACTTTTATCGTCAAGCGTTGGTCAAGGATTTCTTAAGACGGATGGATGTTTTGGTGATCCGGGCAGGGCAGAAATCAAAGAATTTCACCAAGGTTTAAGCTACTATATAACAAAGCAGCCAAGCACTAGTTCAAGCAACCATAAAGTAACCAAATTATTTCCCTCTTATGCTTTCGGGGGCCAATTCCTCTGATTCCTGAGGTCTACTTCAAGGTGGATGGGTGTCTTGGAGATCCCGGCTCTTACCCGACAAGCAAACTACGCTACCCCAACAGCCGACATCTAAAGCCGATCGGGTCGAGGGTCCACAATTCGGCGGTACTCCACGGGGGTCATCCGGCTTTCGGCTGGGGAACAGGGCAATTGGGAAGCCATTAAGTAGGGGATATTTACTTACCCGGACTTTCATCAACATCCTCATCTCACCTCCAAATCTTTATCCATCTTCTTTCTTATCAATTGATGTTCATCCCAGATCAGGTCTTTATACTATACTCAAGCTTATCTTCAAAATGTCGGCCCGCCTCCACAAAGGGTTGTCGAGCGTCCTCGCCAAATCCCCCTCTGACACTGTCATCCTCTCATCTGTCCGTACACCCATCTGTCGCTCTTATAAGGGTCAGTTGAAGGATGCTTATCCCGAGGAACTTCTTGCCAGCGTTCTCAAGGCTACGCTAAAGGCGCATCCTGAAGCTCCTGTCGATGATGTAGCTGTTGGTGTCGTGCTCTCTGAGCTCGGTGGCTCCAAAGCTGCGCGCATGGCGCTCAACCATGTCGGTTTCAAGAACACTACCAGCTTGTACACCGTGAACCGCGCCTGTTCTAGTTCGTTGCAGGCTATCGCTGCTGTGTCGGCGCAGATTCAGACTGGTATGATTGACACGGGTATTGCGGCGGGTATGGAGAGCATGACGAGGAACTATGGTTCCAGAGCTATTCCTGTGGATGTCTGGCCGGAACTGAAGGAGTCTGAGAACAGACATGCGCGCGATTGCATTATGCCTATGGGTTTGACATCAGAGAATGTTGCGTCGCGATATAACGTGTCGAGGGCGGATCAGGATGCCATGGCTGTTGAGTCTCATCGTCGTGCCGCTCGTGCTCGAAGCGAAGGACGCTTTGCGCAGGAGATTGTTCCCGTTGAGACACGCTTCCAGGAGGTTGATAAGCAGGGCAACAAGGTCGGCGAAGAGAAGCGCATTACTGTTACTGCTGATGATGGTATCCGCGAGGGTGTCACCATCGAGGCTCTTCAGAAGCTCAAGCCTGCTTTTAAGGCAGATGGAACATCCACAGCTGGAAACTCAAGCCAAGTCTCCGACGGCGCAGCCGCAACACTCCTCATGCGTCGAAGCACCGCCACTGCTCTTGGTCTGCAGGATCAGATCATCGGAAAGTTCGTTTCCGCTGTTACAGTAGGCTGCGACCCTGACGAGATGGGCATCGGTCCTGCCATCGCTATCCCCAAGCTACTCGACCAAGTCGGTCTTACGACAGAAGATGTTTCGCGATGGGAGATTAACGAGGCGTTTGCCAGTCAGGCGCTGCACTGCGTGAGGGCGCTTGGTCTTGAGGATGCGTGGACGAAGGAGAAGGTTAACCCTGATGGTGGAGCTATTGCTTTGGGACATCCTCTTGGTGCTACTGGTGCGAGAATGGCGAGTACGCTTTTGCATGGGTTGAAGAGGGATGGTGGTGAGGTTGGTGTTGTGAGTATGTGTGTTGGTACGGGGATGGGTATGGCTGGTATGTTTGTTCGGGAGTAGAATAAATATTGGTGAAAATAGCTAGAAGTTTATATAATATTGCAATGATCAAAATGGTTGTATCATCTATGCAATCAGATGGGTTACAGAAGAATTATCTCAGATCGTATAAGTGACCCGGCTTCAAGATGTGGAAGTCGATGAAGCCAGATCAAGTATCTTCATTCTCAGGCCGAATCTCATGTATAAGATATACGCTTGAATGTCACATCAGTAACTTCCGCCAAAAGGAAATGTCAAAAGACATCAGAGGCAACAAAAAGAAGATCTCATGTTTGCAGGATTGGCAAAAAGATTGATCACGCTGGGGATCGAACCCAGAATCTTCTGATTCGTAGTCAGACGCCTTGCCATTGGGCCACGCGACCTTGTCTTGTTATTGATTCCTCCTCCAAAAATGGAGTATACAGACCCCTGTTCGTCCTTCTTCCCCTCTCGTAATCATTCCCCTCCGTGGAGAGAAAAAAAGGGGACCTGCGTCTTTGACAGTGTCGATCCAAAGCCTAAACCAGATAGCATTAACGTTCGATCAAAGCGCAACTTTAATAGCGCAGACCGTTGCAGGAATCCTGAATCCTTTATATAAGTGATCCAAGATATGCAATGTCTTTCCCTTTTGCTTCTTTCTTTGAAAAGGGGCACAGTGGAAAAGAATGCACGTGAAAATAAAATGAATTATTGGTCTGGATTCCACGCCACATAATGTAACCCCTGGAATTAAGAAGCTTGTCTTCCTCCCCGCCGCGTAAGGTATTTTATTTATCTTTCTTTTCTCTCCCTTGAGTTTACCAACGGCTAGGTTAGAGCCTGGTTCTTAAAAGTTATTTTAATGGGACGCATATAACCTTGATTTTTACCTTCTTTTGCTTTGGCTCTATATGCAATCATTTACTCGCGACCGGGACTGAAACATTCCCTTGCTCTTGCCTTATACCTGACGTCAAATCGCCCTGTACAACGCAAAACAACCTTCACTCATTGATTACATCCACCTCACACAAAATGGCTTCGCCGGTTCTACGTCTCTTTCTCGGCACGTTAGTAGCCATATGCTTCATCGCAATCTTCACACCCACGGAAAGAGTCACCTCAGTCGCAAACTCGTTCAGAACACCTCAAGCACTGAAGAATCTCGACGTTGTTATTTCGCAATTGGAAAAGAACCCAGTCCTCATGCGCGCCGCCGTGACGAACCACAACGACCACCCCGTTACCATCCTCAACTACGGATCACCGCTAGATGCGCTGGCTATTCAGATGGGCACGCTGTACATTACTTCCAAAGACGAGACTACACCTCTGGAAGTTCTGCAGATTGAGGCTTCGAGGCTGTGGCCGCCTCTTGAAGACGCTTTGATTGAGATTGGAGCGGGACAGACTGTTTCTTGGGAATCTACACTGCAGGAACCTGTTGTTCCTATGGATAGTGTCTACGAGCGTGGGACAGTTCAATTGAAGGGGCATTGGCTGGCAGTATGGACACAAGAGAAGGCGGGAATTGATCCCAGCGAACTGGAGGAGGGAGCGCTCATCAATGGGACATTGACAGGTCCTTACACATCGAATGTTCTTGAGATTGAACTCAAGTAATCACATCTTTGCTTTGCAGGCGTCTAGGGTACGATTCATGTTCTTTTTTCTACAAGCTGTACAGTACAACTCCGCATAGATGGGCATAATTGGTAGCGAATTTGTTGAAGGGAGATAGAGCGGTCAAAAAGATTTGGGGGTTAGATACAATCCAACAGTATTACATGCATTCCAGCTGTCGCCCTGCTTTTGATCAGCCAGCCACGAATGTTACCCTGCAGCTAACAGGGGAAATAGTAAAATTGGTGGAACGTACGATCGAAACAATAGTTGAACAAACAATTGAGGATCTAGCGACTATGGAACTGTTCTATTGAACTCTAACATTCAAGATGCCATGCCTTGTGGGAATTGTTTTGTTTTGTCAACGGGTGAGCTGCAATGGACTCGACAAGTGAGACATGGTGACATGGTGACACTTTTTCATGCGTGGTAGTCCAACGTTCTGGATCCTTGACAGGTTCCCCCATCAGGTCTATTGCATTACTTCAATGGCAGTCAATTTTCTTTCTTCAAGTATAATGAGTCCATCCTTAGTAACATTCATGGCTAAGTTTACATCATGCTCATCCACAGCCCTCTGTCATTCTTTTATCATGGAAGTCTGATTACGTCAGTTTCAATGTGGGGCCGGATGGGTTCGCGGGGAGGTCAATCGTTACCCCGGATCTCGGTTAAGGAAGCTTCACCTCCGAATCAATATCTCGAGTCGCGTATCTGAAGCTTCTCTTTTCTACACGAGAAACTCATTTTATTTGAGGCGACGGTCACATCATAGTACACGCATTTTCACTTGACTTGTCACAATGGCTAAGAAGCTCAATCCTACGCAGTTCACCAAAGCGGTTTGCCTCCCCAGTCGCATCTTAAGTCGCATAATCTCCAGAGTCCGATTGCAGGTCGGGAGGAGCCGTGTGTGAAATGGGATAGTCTTGCTGACAACTTGTGGTATACAGGTCATGCGCTCATTCATGAAAGACTCCGGTCTTGAGCCAACGTACGTCCACTTGCTCCAGATCAAATGAGACGAAGGAGTCACAAGGGCCCATTGCTGATACCATTTCTCGCTACAGCCTTCTTGGAAAGCATGTAAGTTAAGCTATGGCCAGGCCATGTACGAATATTGATGATACCGCAGTTCCGTGTTCTCAACGCCGTAGAAGGCAAAGTCGAATTCGAGCTCGACATCCAAAAGAGCCACACAGTTCGTCTCTCACCCCAACACCATCACCTTTACTAACCACACTCAGAACCGTCTCCAAACTCTGCACGGCGGAACTCTTGCCAGTCTTGTCGACCTCGGTGGTTCTCTCGCAGTTGCTTCAACGGGTCGCTTCGCGACTGGTGTCTCAACTGATTTAAACGGTACGCATGCCGTCCTTACCATAATTGCTTGACTAACTTGCTAGTCACTTATCTGAGCCCCGGAGGCCGTCCAGGAGATGTACTCAAGGGAGTTGCTACCCTGGATAAAATTGGAAAGACACTTGCGTTTACGCAGGTTACTTTTACGAATAGCAAGGGACAGCTTGCTGCCAGGGGAAGTCACACGAAGTAAGTTACTCTATGTTGAAGGGGTGAAGTATGCTGATTGTGTGGTAGATATGTGACTGGAACTATGGGTGAGGCCGGCCCTTATGTTGCTCCTCCCGAGTTTTCGGATGTCGATTAGATCAAAGATCCAAGAGGTTATAAATATGTATAGATTCGCTAAGCATAATGGTCTAAACTACATAAAAGAAACATAGAGGTATCACGCTAAAAGAAACTCAGACGAACCGTTCCTTCTGCTCGCATCATCATATCCGTATTATCATAACATCCATCTCATCGTTGGGCCGCATCCTTCAATACTGCCTTCCAGAGTAATGCTCAACTGGGACTCGCACCTAAGGGATAGTGTACGCAGGGCCAAAGGCATTCACAGTCGGCAAACGCGCCTCCTGCTTCATCCAGACACCATCCTCCTTCTTGCGTCCCATAAGATAGACCAGCACAAGAGTGATGAACTGAGGCCAAATGTTGAAAAGCGCTTCGAAAATGTAGTAGAAGGGTTGATACTGCACCGGGCCGTTCTTTCTGGCGTTTTCGAGATTGTACCAGGCGGCAAATGAAGCCATGGTGAAGCTTGTGTGAAGAAGCCAGACTACTGATGCGGCGATGAGCATGTTTGAGACCTGGATGATGTTAGTACTGCCGCATTTCTTGTTATACATACTAAAGGAGGAGGGACTTACCCAGGTGAGATTCCTGTCGGATTGTGCATGGCCAGAAGGCTTAGAACTATCAACCATACCCATGTCCGGCTTTGCACGTCTCTTGACCATAACCGTCCTGGCAACAATACCAAGAGAAATAACAAAAACAAAAACCTTGAAAGCAAAGCTAACCTGGGTAGCCCTGGTCATAATAATAACATAATCGTCACCAGGGCCATAGTACGTCGGAACAAGAAGGCGAATATGAAGACTTAACGTCGTCAAGGCCAGAGCGAGTAGCACCAGAGCTGCACCGTAAGAAGCGAAGCGAAGGTTCTTGCCAAGGTAAGGCTTCTCGTTGGGTTTAGATGCGTGGTGCACCATGAGAATACCGGTACATAGACGAAGGAGGATCATCATGATGAGAATATCGGTAATCAGCTCGAAGAACATCCAGACTACGTTGCTGATAGGTCTAGCGTAGCCCATGGCGATCATGAAATTGATGGGCATATCGTCGTCGAAATCGCCATCATTTGGGACCAGTATGTTCCATGCGGCGTTGAAGGCGGAGCTGGCGGCGGCGAACAGAGCGTGTCTAGTTTCGTTAGCTAAGCTTCATGGCAGTTTAGAACAAGTTTAGACTTACAATGAGAATGTGACGAGAGCGTATTTGAGATATGTAAATGCTGTTCTGGCGGGGTCTTTGTTACGACGAACTGTGCAGAAGGTGCTGCAGAAGATCATGAGGGCGGGAACGAAGCAGCCAAAGACCATAGCCGCATGGGCGATGGGGAAGCTTTCGTAAGACTGCATTGTGTTGGTTTCCTGTCAATGGAAGAAGACTGTTGGTGATGGACGAGATTTGCGAAAACAAAGTGAAGCCAAGCACTGGCCTTTTAACTAAGTCATCTCCATCGTGGCTTTCCTATTTCATCACGAGCAACAATCTTGAGACCCGTTACGGCGTAGTAATTTGCAGCAAGACTTACAGCCAAGAAGTGATATTGAATGCCTGGCCAATGGAAGAATAGTAATGGTGCAAGGGTGCTGGCTGATGCAGTCGGCACTGCCTCTCTGGGCGCAAAACCAAGGTCTTTATTGGTGGTTCAAGCTACGTATACGGATTTTCGCATGGGAATTGATTCATGTTTGTAATTCTGTGTAATTTCTATGTAGAAGACTGTCGGAGGTGTGTTGTCACTTGCAAGGCTCAAGCAGTCTGAAGGGTCAAGATGGACGTCGTGTTCAGCTCTGTACCTTGACATCTACTGTTCCTTAGCACTAGGTCCCTCTAGGAGATAGATGATTTCCAGGTTGCTATTCAATGATTCTCCATCTCCGATATTTGCTTCCGTGCAGTAAAGCAGACCGACTCCAACTGGGGAGTCTTACATTGCTCAGCCCGAATAGCGGGCCCATTTGTCGTATCCATACCCAAGACTCGCATAACGGAAATGGTATAGACTCTAAGCCAGTTCCTACCTTAATTTCATGCTTAAAAGGGTAATAGCCGGTGCAGCTGCCCTGTTAACCATTCTGCACCCGCGTCTCGTGACTGCAATAACGAGACGATATGTCTCAAGCCAAGGTCTCCGTTCCCAACTGTAATTGTTGCTGGTATATCGGCTATGCTTCGAGTGTATCCTGATTCTAGAAGCTTTATCAGACCCACTGTCAGAGGTTGAAGCTGGCTTAAATACCTACGCCGCGTCGGTGCAGTTGATGAGTTGTAAGTGAAGAGGCCTCCGGGTTGAGGCTCTGTTATCCATCAACTACTCGCAGAGAACACAGGAGAAAAGTGAGGTTAGAACTGTCAAAGCGGACATCGCCAATCATGCTGGGGCCATTCTCTCTTCTCCCAGGCGAACATCTATAACCAACACGACTATGCCTCAACCTCCCAAGTAGCAGAAATTTTACTTTCTAAGACCTGGGCTGCCAAAAAGAGGTACTCCAGGTGCCAGTCTGAGATGGCATAGAGTAATCAAGATGTTTCGTCTCTTGGGTTCTTGACGGCCAACTCCCCAACACTCAACCTCACAGCAAACTTAACACATGAATCCTCATCTCATAATTAACTATCAATCTTAGCATACAAAAACCTCGGCAACCGATCCGCCTCAGGAAAAAGTTTCCTCGTCCCAGTCTTCAACCAACAATTCGCCCCATGCTGCCTCATCGCTGTCGACATGTCCTGCACAAATGCAATACTATCACAAGCTTTAACATTCGTATCATCCTTATGCAACTCCGTGTACATAGCGCACGCGTGCATGCAATCCCAGGCAGTGTATGCTATCAGAGGCGCG
Organism: Fusarium sp. MBC 364; assembly: GCA_030777805.1. Taxonomy (NCBI): domain Eukaryota; kingdom Fungi; phylum Ascomycota; class Sordariomycetes; order Hypocreales; family Nectriaceae; genus Fusarium; species Fusarium sp. MBC 364. The sequence goes on from JAPFSC010000071.1 coordinate 235,856, forward strand.
ATGTCGTTGGCGGGGCCGGGAAAGTCGAAGCCGCATGTGTAGCTGAAGACGTAGCCGTTGAGAGTCGTGTGGGAGCCTTGGCCGTTCTTGGAGGAGCAGGCGGAGGGGAGGGTTAGGTTTGCTACTTGATCGGGGGCTGTTGGTTCGTAGAAGTCGGAGGTGCTTGTGTCTTCGATAGTGCTTGTTTCGGTGGTTTGGGGGTCTGTGGAGGTTGGTGTTGGGCAGGATGAGGCTTCTGCGACTGGCGACAGGACGGAGCCAGAACTGCTGGAACTAGATGGCTGTAAGTGTTTATCCCGCGATGCGTAAGTGATGAGATCTTACCTTTTACATGAAGCCAGAGCTGCTCCTAGGCCTCCTCCAACACCCGCTCCGACGATCACAGCCGTGATGAGCGCGACAAGGGTACATAAACTCCATATACTCAACCCAAAAGGTCCCTTCCTGACTTCAACCACCTGAGTATAATTCGTGGTGGGTTCTTTATGATGATACACCTCGGGCGCATGCGCAGCGCTATCCGTGAACACCTCCATGCCATCATGTCGACGAACTTCCATTTTCCCAAGAAACGCCAAGTCGTTCAAAGATGATCGTTACCACAAGAGAACAGAAAGTTGTTCAAAAGGAATAAACGAAAGGGAGCTTCGAAACGGGCGAGCTCAGAGTTATGAGAAAACATAGTGAAACAGCCGGCAGCTATAGCTTCGGCTTGGACAGTTCACGTACGGAGTACCCAATAGTAAATCACGATGTCACCGCTCGGTTACATCACTAGTCAAATGAAAGTGGCATCCAAGCTTTTGAAGGATTTGGGTTTTTGGATCCATGCTTTCTTCTGGGGTGTAAATTAACGAGACCATTTGTTTGGACGGCAACCCACACGTGAACGTCCGGGATATATTTGCCGATAGAGTTTCCAAGGTTGAATGCTTCTCAGAGTTACAGTGGCCGTTGAAGCCTTGTGGGTTAAGCTTCTCATCTGGCAACTCGTCTGTTTGAACGTTGAGGCTAAGCGACAAGGCTTAGCCCATCATTCCAAATGTGGAAATTACCGACGTTAGTCATCCAATCATAATGAAACCAAGTGAAACCTCGGTGAAAAGATCTAAGACCGGTCCCGAGACTGAATTGCTTTTTAATTCCGAGGTGAACAAGGACAATAAACAGAAGGCAGTATTGAAGTTCTATGGGTATATTGTCAGTTAAATTAAAATAATATATACAAAATAGTCATAAAGTCACCATCGTCTACGGTAACTCGGATGGGGTTCCTCCTGCGCTCAACTCCGCTGGCTTCATGGGTTGATAGTGGCCATGCCCAGCATTCGTATTGTCTGCTCCATGCTTGACCATATACTCCTCAGGAATAGGCGTTGGCTTTGAAGCTCTCTTCTTTCTCCTCCAGAGCCAGAAGCCTACTCCAAGTCCGAGAAGCACGACTCCTGCTCCGATACCCACGCCTAGACCGATAGGTAGCGCGCTGCTGCTGCTGCTTGAAGAGCTGTCTGAAGATGTAGTTTCGGCGGCAGCCGTGTTTGTTTGTGTGCCTGTAGTCTGCGTCGTTGAAGTCGTTCCGGTAGTAGCGTCGCTAATTGTCGATGTCTTTTCGTCAATCAATGACGCGTCTGTGGGAATAGTCGTTACGATTTTGACAGGATCCAAGGTGAAGACTTGTGTTGAGTTATCACAGTCGCAGCCACCGTAGCCATAGCAGCAGAATTTGCCTGTTCCGCAGGGCACAACTCCATTTCCAGTGTCTTCAAACGTTAGTATACATAGTAAAATCTTGACCATGGACAAACACACCATCACATTGATGCAGACATGATGGATCATCCCAATTATCGTCCGTACATCCGTTGATGAAATATTTCGTTAAGGCATCCTTATCGGACGTAACACAAAGTCCGTTGCTCGCACAAGAGTCGCCAGGTGAGCAGCAGGACTTGAGATCGCCATTTGGATCGCAGGCGAAAAGGTCGAGGTTCTGATTTCTGTCTCTTCCGTAACAGCTCGACATGATGGATAGTACAGCGAAAAATAAATGAAGAAAGGAAAAAAAAAGAGTGCCTCAGGGGAGACCTGTGTTTCTATCTAAGTAGGAACCGAGTAGGATCTCTTCGCGAGAGTAAGCACCAGTGATACAACCCCTGTATCCTCTTACCGCTGCGCCGCTGTGCTCAGCATCAAGCCGATAATCGGGACCAATGAAAGATTATACCGTACGGTTATTGAGCTGGGAATAGGAAAGCTAGTGCTTCAACGTTGCAGGGATGGAGCATGGATGAGAGTCTCCAGACGTGGAGAGTCTCGGTTTTTCAACGGGTTTTCTAGATAGGGCTGACAGAACATGCTTTAGATCTGAGCGTATTGCCGCCGAGTTTTGGCAGATTTTGAGGCTGTTTAATATTATGAATATGGTCTTTGAAAACTTTGACCGAGAAGACTATTGTCTGGCTTGGGGGGCTATTTTCGGAGTCGCGAAGTTGCATCTGTGGCAGTGACTCTGAAGGATTCAATTCCTTGTCATCATCTTTAATGAGCATGAGCTGAGTGACCATCACAATAACGCCTCGCGACATTCCCAGTATCATAAAATACAACCTGTCAAATCCTTCTACCTCGCTTAGAACGTCAAGAAGCTTTGAAGCATAGATGCCGGAGACTTGAAAGGAACATAGACTGTATTATTGCGGATACTACAAATCTGAACGAGCGGCCCGTCTTTTAGCCCCCAAACTCGATGGATTTAGTGGACATCCAATCCTTTCTTACTGCAGACTCACTTCATTTCACTAAAAACAGGGAATCCTCAAACAGTTGTTGATTTGCACTTTTACGCGCTAGCTCGCAGATGCTATGGCTGGCTTTGTGCATAACAAACTGCTGTATTTGTCCCCACCACAAGCTTGACAGTCGAGTCTATGACGGGGATAAGAAGTCATTCAGATGGTTTATACAATCACCTTAGATCTCACTCAATTTGTAGTTCATGTCAAATCCTTACCGTTGAATCCAACGTCTAACCGCACGCACGCGCACCCGTTAGACTTATCTGAGACCAACAACGCAGACTAAGAAAGCTTAGCATGGACCCCGTGGAGGATTTACAGAGCTAAAGCAACCTTGTGATTGAGCCGCATGTCACTACCAACCATCTTGTTCACCGCAAAAGGTCAAAGCGAATTATCAATCTGTTACTGATTAAACAATTACTAGTATCTGCCTAGGGTATCGTGTATAACCTCCATAACACCTCCAAGGGAATCATTTACTGAGTCTTTTTGTTCGCGACACTCTTTCCCTGCGCAGTGTATCTCACGTAGGCGAAAGCGCCGAGAGCGCCGATGGCAAGAATGGCAGCGTTGCCTGTATATCATTAGCATCCTCTTCCTACCACTTTAATATTACAGAATGAGGAAAACTTACTGGCTACAAACTTGCCGACACCACCAGTGACGTCCACAAGTCCAGAGACAACATCGCTAATGAGGTTGAACACTCCCTGAACAAAGCTCAGAACCGCAGAAAGAATAGAGTGGATGATGTTGTAAAAGGTGTTGAAGACTGAAGCGAGGAGCTCGTAGATTGAGGCAAAGAGGTCGTTGATAGCGCTGGTGACTGCCATTTTGGTGTTTTAGAGGTGTGTCGTGTGAGTATAGTATAAGTCTCAGGTATGGCAGAGGATGGAAAAGAAAAGGTGGTTTCTTGGCTCTTTTTATCACTCAACTACATCTTTCAGCTTGCTCCAGAAATCTTGTTCCTGGCCGTGACGTCGTCATGCTGAGGACTCAAGATCGCATCGATGTGCATGTGACGTCACCCTCGTGAACCACCAGACACCATTTAAAGAAGGTCAAAGATTTGTATTGCGTCTTGATGAGGTAAGGTCGCAATTTCTATGTTTCAGCCTTGTTTGTTTGGAAGGGCCACGAGTGTTGATGGGCATGTGACCTGTTGCTTGATGAAGTGCTTGCTGAGACATTAGGGGACTCAACGCAAAGGGCTCTACTTTCATGGAGAGGCTCTCTAAGATCTTGAGAGGTATAATCGGCTGTGTGAACAGTTACGGCTTCTCTATCTGATGGAAGGACATGTGGTGCACTGCTGGCTGGCAAGTTTTGACCCTCTTGATCAGATCCGCAGGGTATTCAGGTCCACAAACCTGGGAAGTGACATATCCCCACGAAGTACGGAGTAAGATTGACATATTTTAGCAGATGAACCACTGTGGGCAAGCGCTAGAATCAAGGTTGTTGATCTCCCGTTCATCGTGTGAGAAGCAATAGGTGGAGCACTATTGGGCTATTAGAAGAATTGACTGCCAAGAGGGTACGAGATATAACGATCTAAACTTTATTAGCACTCCAAGTCTTAGCGAAAAGTCCTCCTGCTTCTCAGTAAATTACTAAATATAACAAGGACAAGCACGCTGCACAGGTCGTCTCAACACAACGCAGCAAGGCGCTCTGATGCGCAAATGCTAAGGATTCTTAGAAACAGAAACGTAAGATCAGCAGCAACTTTATAGTTACACAGTAGCTGCTTAATCTCACTCTCAAGGCATATTAAAACCAAGAATTATTTGGTTAAAGGAAATACAGACGCCGATAAGTCGAGGCATCGGAGATCAATACGGGTTATTCCGACGAAAGAATAGAGGCTGATGATCTGGCCAAAACGAAGAGTACTGTAATAGGTGATGAAGACAAGAATTATCCTAAAATCTAGGTTATTATAATAAATAAACCCAAGTGCTAGTCTGGGCAATAACGCAATTATTTCATCTGCTATGCTCTCAGTGGCTGATATCCTGATGTGTTGCGGATCTCTCGATCATCATGTATCAAAGAAGACGGTTGTAGTATTGGAGTTAGGCCAAGTACAAGTCATCACGCTCACCTGACACAGATCTCAAACACATCGCCGTCAAGACAGATCAAGATCATTAAAATATCGTAAATTCGTTAATGATGTAGGGTTTTCCATAAAAGACTCCCAACCCAAACCAAGCTCGTCTAAATCTTCCCAAATAATATAATAGGTACACACCAAAATCGTTTATATCCAAATTGACGATCGTATCGTATACTGCGCTCATAAGCCGTCGAGGCTGTTTCCATATTCTTTTCCGATCAATTTCGTAGTCGTGACGTTTAAGTCAGAGTAGCAAACATGGCCCGCATGAGCTTAGGGGGAGGACCTGTGCAGCCGAGTCAGCCACACGTTCACTTCAAAAAAGTATAACGAAAAACGCGTACCTTTAACGGTACTTAGGTACGCTAATGGCCATCCTACCTTTCTTGTCCTTCTCGATACGAGGAGGTTTACGGTGCAGCACTTCCTTCTCAACACGTTCTTCCCGGATAACCAACTGGCCATCAGGCAATCGCTCGGCGCGAACGAGCTCACCGCCAGTAGAGCGGCCTCTGGGTCGGTGCGCCAACTCGCGCTCGAGAGCCTTGATTTCCTTTCGAATGTCTTTGCCGCTTCGGGATCGTGAGCGGGATCGGACGACAAGCTCCTCGGGGTGGTGGTGATGGTGGTAGGTGTCCCGGTAGTAAGAGTCATAGCTTGACATGGTGGTCGAGGTTCGGGATGGTGAAACGTCTCGGATGACGGTCTCCTCGTAGTCATAGACAGATTGTTGAGGAGGTCCAGCAGGTGGAGGAGGGCCTGCAGGAGGGGGTCCAGGCTGGTAGAAAGTGGGAGGAGGCATTGGCTGTGCCATGGGAGGAGGAGGAGGTTGATAGTGCATAGGAGGCGGGCCAGGCATTGGCATCGGCATAGGCTGAGGTGCCTGTTGAAAAGGAGGAGCTGGAGTCGCCTGGACTGGAGGTGGAGGAGCAGGGGTTGCCTGGACTGGAGGAGCAGGAGTAGGTGGTTCCTGAACAGGAGGAGCGGGAGGAGGAGGAGTCTTTGCTGGTGGTGGCTCAGGGGTAGGCTCTCTCACAGTCTCGGGAGGTGCAGGCAGAGCAGCTGTGGGTGCCTTGGGTTCTCGAGAAGCAGCAATCTCAGCTTCAACTGTGTGGTGTTAGATGAGTTCAAATTGGATATCCGTGAAACTTACCCTTCTTATAATCCTCGCTGACCTTGAGCAATTCGTCGATGTTATCTTGACCAAGAGCTTTCTGGACAATGAGTGTGTTGCCCTAATTGATGTTAGAGACTATATACAAATTCGACCAAGATGAACAAACCTCTTCAAAGAATGGGTATCCAAGATCGATAAGAGCACGCTTAGAAACAAGCTTGGCGGGAATGCGAGTCTTTCCCTTCTTGGGGTACTCGCTTCTCACTGTGGTACCTCCGCTGCTGCTAGAGGAACGGCTGGAGCTGGAACCATAAGAGCTGCTTCGAACGGAACGAGTTCGAGTAGAGCGAGAATCGCGGCTTCGACCACGGCTCTTGCGAGATCGAGTGTATTCTCTTTCACGAACACGCTCAGGCATGGATCGATAATCTTCGTCACCGTAGTAGTCGGGCTCAGCGATTTTGATGTCGTCATAATACTCATCGTTGTATCTGCGAGGTGGGGGCAGTCCTCGGCTCTTGGGCAGAGGAATAGGCTGATAGGGAGGAGGTCTGTACTCATCTCGGATATCTCGAGGATCCCGAGGACGAACATCCTCGCGGCGAGCAGGAGCTGGGTATTCCTCACGATGGTCGAGGAATCTGGGTCGGCGGTCATATGTGTCGAGAGATGATTGTCTGCGGAGGAAACCAGGTCGACGAGGAGGAGATTCACGACGGGGAAAATCTCGCTCTCGTTCCCTCTCTAGGACATCAGTTCGGCGAGCCCAAGGAGGAGGCATGTCTCGATCTCTCTCGCGCTCCCTCTGAGGCTGAGGTGGGTAGCGAGAGTCATCGCCGTAGTAGCGACGGTCACGGACATCGTCTTCGTCATAGTAACCGCGGCCAGGTCGACGGTCATGTCGCTCATCTGAGTGGTCGCGGCCTCGGGTGCTGCGTGTATAAGAGCCTCTGTCATCGTCGAAGCCGCCCCGGTTTTGGGACATACGCTCGAAGCGATCGCGGTCCCAGCGTTCGGCCATTGTTGGAGATTTGTTATTTGCAGTGGGTGATTTGTGATGGTGGCTGCTAAAAGCAGACCGAAAGGTATAGAGACTGGTCGTGTGCCAGCCGGTTGTTAGTCGGGCGCCTGTTTGTCGAAAGGGTATCGAGTTGAAAGATGATGGAGAGAAGAAAGAAGGGGAAGAGAGAGGAAATGTACTGGAGGGTGGGTGGGATAAGTGACTGAGGAGGGAGAAAGGACCAAGGATTAGTGGTATCGAACTTGTCCTGGGATTGGATGAGCCAAGATGGAGGGTGAGTGAGAGAAGACCAAGACGGCCGATGACGTTGACAGCTTAAGACCTGACCCCGCTTGTCGCGACATTCCAGGGCCGAACGAGGTCTAGTGGAGACTTTTGCACTTCCACTGCGACTGCTTAGCGGCTTGTGACTCCCGCTAGGTGTTAACCTACAGGGGGCTGTGCGGTACAGGAAGAGCCCTGAAGTTTTAATTGCTCTCTTGTCCAGCTGATGACGCCCTGTGATGAAAGACCCTTAATGAATTTGGTGAGACAAGAGCAAGACATGACACCTGATGGGAGAGAGTAATTGTGCGACATATAACCAGCAGACTGGGGATTGAGAGTCGAGTGTTTGTTTCTAAACTTACGACGGAACGGTTGAAACGTTACGTACCGGTACACAGCCATTTTTACACAAAGAAAAGTCTCCTCAGCCATAGATGGTCTCGACGCCCAAAGCACAAACCAAGTGGGCCGGCACAGCCAAAAGCCGGATTATGGCACATTAATGCAGGGACTGGGATTGCGAAGTTAGCAGCCGGATGCTCATCTACATAATGTCAGAATCGTTTAAATCCGTTTCATATCAAGAAAAAAGACAATAAAAGGCATTTGTTAAGTTACAATTAACCATGTGTACGGTGAGGATCATCACGTGGGACCAGCCGTTCTAAAAATGGCATCCCCATCAACAACTTCTCCATCTTCATGATAACAACTGACAAGACAAGAAACCCACAACGAACAAAGTTTCTCAGCCTGCAGGGTCCTCCCCTGAACCAGGCTAAAGTACGAGCCTCAGTTCTTTGTCTTTCTCTTACCGAGCTCTTGACTTGAAATACGGATACTCCACCGACAACGGCACCGTCCGTCCGTTTCTTTGTGATGGATGCAGCGCTATTCTTTGGGAAGTACAATTACAGTATCTATTGAACGGAAATTCCAATCGTCAACTGCCGCAATGATGCCTGTGCGACTCCAGGTGAGTTTTTAGTCCTTACCGAGCTATTGAGTCAAAAATAACAAACTTGTTCGGGGACTCGGAATGTTTTTTCTGACTCGCTCTGACCAGATGCCATCCTTGAACCAAAGCTGCAAGGACCTCTCCTCTCTGTACGATGACGTCGAGTCCATCCCCGCTAAAACAACCACTCTCCGGACCAATCATAACCTCTCAACTTCTTTGGGTGCTCTCACACACGTGAAACCTGGAACAAGTTCAAGTCCAAGTCCCCAGAAGTGATCATCGTGGGAATGCTTCGGTTCGATCCGACATTAACTGCCCGATACTCTGGGCTGGGCAATCTCTTTGTGCCTGATCAGCCCTTTCTGGAGTCTTGACAGCCCAGCCCAGATCTTTAATCTTCCGACCGAACTCGATGGACCCCTGCTCCCGGGAACCGCTTTCTTTGTGCCTTGGCCTAGGTTAGTCTCCGGCTGCCCTGCAGATGCCAGCACAACTTATTCTTTGCTGTTTCCACCTTTTCTTTCGTCTTGTTTCAACGGCGTGAGCTTTCAAGGTAAGTGCTTTCCTCACGGTCCAGCTGTCTCAGTCTCGGGGTGATGTTGGCCGACATTTTCGACTAGTGTCGGATCAAGGCGAGGATACCCTTGGTTGCTCTTTCAGCGCGAGTCCACTTGTCAGTGTCTAAACTTTTCTTTGTCCGGGATGGTATTCCCAGATGCTGGTCTTTTTCAATGTTTTACGTCACATCGTCAAGTTTGGATATAAGATGACAGCTGTCCTGCGCCGATGCCTTCAGACACAGGATCAGTAGGTCACCTTATGTCGCTTCAGATCGAGTTTGAGCTATCACATCCCAAGGGTTGCAGGCATCTTCTGATATCCTACCCCCTTCAAATGAGTGTTAGTTCGCCGAATGACAGAGGCTCAAATCACGATTCACGCCATGTAGTATAGTGGATTGTTAATGAGTACTGCACTCAAACCGTGATCATTCATTGTGTATCCTAAATAGCCCGAAATATTTTGCGAAACCCCGTCATTACATTCCCACTAACACTTGTGCTGCGAATACCACCCAATCAACAACTCATAGAAACAGCCTGGGCATACAAAGCATACGTATCAGCGTGGTTAATGTTCTGCTCCGCCGTCAAGCTACGGACAAAGCTGTATCCGTAACCACCAAAATCAGAAGTACCCTTAATCTGATTCAGATGCGTCATCTCATGCAAGTTGGTGTTACCCTTATCTTGGCCATGACAGCTATGCGTCGTGGCAGGCAGACGATCAAAGTACAAGTCACAGTATGACATGTAGTTGGCGTTGGGGACAGTATAAGCGAGAACACCGTTCTTGCACGCGCCGTACTGGTCGCTGCAGTAGTAGCGCATATCTCCCGAATCAATGGTTCCGCACGCGCCAGCGATTTTGGAAAAGACGTCTGCCACGGTTGAGCGTGTCGCTTGGTCAGAGCGCTTGAAGAACTCGTCCAGTTTCTCAGCTGGACCACTGGCAGCAGCGTTCTGGGCGTTGACGGCTTGGTCGAAGCATTGTTTCAGAGCGGCTTGGGTGACGGCGAGTCTGTCGCCGGAGCAGTCACTTTGGACTTGGGCTCGCTTGTTCTTGTTGTGGAAGGCTGTGCGGACAGAAAAGGCCTGGGGCCCGTCGACTTCGGCGTCGAGTTGGTTGGAGTAATAGGGGACGGAGCCGATGAGCTCGGTGGAGTTTTCTAGGGCGAAGGAGAGGGCGCCCGAGGTTGAGATGCTGAATTTGCCGCCAGTTGAAAGGTCGTGAAATTCGGCGATGTCAAAGGTGACTTCGGTAGAGCCTCCAGAGGGGATTCTTTGGAAGGATGTGTCGTCGAGCATGGAGGTGTCGATGGAGAGGCGAATGCCATCGAAGGGGACAGGCTTTCTTTCTATTCGGTGTTAGTTTGTGTCCGCCGTGAAATGAGGATGAGAAGACAATCAGTGAATCTGACGGGCATCTGATATTACGATGATTGATAACATCACAGATATCTTATACCCGACATCATCTACCCAGCTTGCCCACTCATCTTGAAGACCTTACCAGCAGTAGCGCTAAAGTCACTAGCAGAGTAAACCTGAGCCTTCTCAACAGGAGTTTCATCAAGAAACGTCCCAAGCCGGAGCAACTTCAAGTTGCTTCTACCATTATTGGTAATAGTAGCCTTGATCTTAGAGTTGCCCTGCAACTGCAATTCGACATCGAGAGGAGTAGGAGCGCGTTGACCCCAGAAGGGAAAAGGGAAAGCAACAGCCACGGAGGCAAAAGCAAGACCAGCAAGCAATTTCATGATGAACGATAAACCAGATCGGAAGATAAGATAAATAAAAGAGTGTGTCGTGAATTAATGAAAAGTACAGCAAAAAAAGAATGAACGAATGAATGAAGAAGAAACAAGGGAACGGCGTGAGAAGGGATGGTAAAGCATTGTGAAGCAGACACTGCTGTATACTTATAAGATTGGGTTTGGTGTTTATTAACTAGACAGGGGCATGGGATGATTGCGATCTTAATGCTTTAGCCAACATGTGGACCGTGTGTTGTGTGTATCAGCTTGTTGCTGTTTCGGTTAGTTTTGTAGTTGTTCAATATGTTTGATACAGAGGAACATCAAGATTCTTAATTAAGAAGTCTCTAATTAATTCTCCGAAGGACGATGAGTCTTGCTTTCACCCAACTATCAACAACTAACTGCAATTGTAGATATTCAGACTCTCCAATTGAGACATTTAATCGATTGAGTTTGTATCGATCTTGAAATCTGCAAGTCAGAAACCAAATTATCTCAGGATCAAGTGCCGGTCCGGGCGTCATGCCAAACCGCCTGTCTCACCCGTTTCCGAAACACAGATTGTAGCATCGTCACAAGGATATGGTCTAGACCCCCACTACCAACAACTAAAAAAGGGACATGTCAGAATATTATTCCCGATAGCGTAAATCACAGCGAGAATCGGATCGGGTGAAATTCTTCAGTGGTATTATAAGATCGTGTTAAGAAGACTAGCTTGAGTTGTGAATTGAGCTTGTTTAGTATGGTCTTGGCAGTCGTGAACTTGCGAGTAGCGGGTAAGTGGTTTTCTGGAGACATAAGTACCATACAACGTTGGTTGGTGGACGGATATAAGAGGCTCGCGTGCGTATCAAGTAGATAGTATCTTCCGGTGATTGTTCAATTTAAGTGCTATATGTCTAGGTAACCAACCGCATGTTTGTAGAGCGCCATGAACATCAGGCGACCAATCTTGAAGTGACTTGAATAGGTTGTGGACTTACCCGACTGTCGGCCGGTGCTCATCAAGACCACGGGAGTTCACGGCAATGGTATATGAATGATGGTGGAAGAAAAGAAGAGGAGGAGCAGGAGGAGGCCTAGAAACCTAGCAAGAGATCTAAACTGCCTGTCGCTAGCAGACCGGATTCCTTTCATCTCCTGACATTTCCTGTTGTTAAATCATCTAGGGTGAAGGAAAAAGCCTATGTCTAGGAAGGCCAGATGTGTCTTGCCCACTACCATGACACAATCAGCTTCATAGTCTCTGTATATAATTGAGGTAAGTTTCGACACAGTGCTATATTCCCAACAGCAGCTGAAGAGAGCAACACATCCGCAACGTTACGTTCAAAGCCAGTTTGTTAGTCACGACTGTTATGAGAGGCCTCCTTGTAAGTCACTCAATCGTAAATCTCAACGCCGGGGCCATCTAGAGCGGTTAGCAACGTTTGTATTTACGGTGAGCCATCATTCTCAGATATATTACACCCAGAGAACTAGTGACCATTTAAGTTATTCGGTCCGTGGCCAGGTCACTCGCCAGAGGCTGGTGGCATATGAGATCTATTAGCTTCTCCTCGAACTTGAGGATATCTTTCACGGGTTAACTAGATTGATTTGCGAATCGTGTCTCAAAGTACTCTGAGCAATCGAGGCTTCACACATTTCCTCACACGATAGGCCTTGACGATACCTCGGGGAAATACCATTTATATTTTACTCTATGTCACAAAGCCTCTACTCCTCTGGATCCAAATGCCATGTATCCCCAACCCGAAATCCCTCAGGAAACGGATCTGTATGATCCAACACAATCTGCTTAAAAGCCGTTATCCAAGCCTGTCCCTCAACAGACGGCAACACAGCAGAATACCCCCCAACCTGCGTAGTCCCCTCCACTCTTCCAATAAACTCCGTCCCAGTGATCCCCCGATGATAAAAGTTCTCGCCCTCTTTTAGCTCCCCCCTAGCATGCAGAACAGCTAGGCGAGCACATGTTCCTGTTCCGCAAGGGCTTCGATCAAGACGTCCAGGAGATACAACGACTGTATTGTTCGCAGCCTTTCCATCCTTGTACTCGTAGAGAGGTTCAGTGAACTCGATGATCGTTACACCGTGAATTCCAGAGTTTTCGGGATGGACAGGGTCTGTTTGTTCCATTGTAGCTCTCTTGATGCGTTCGCCGACTTCCACCAATTTGGCTCCTTCGGTACTCTTTATCTTGAGACCAGCTGACCCAGCGTCGACCAAGACGTAAATCATGCCTCCGTAAGCAATATCGACTTTCACTTTCCCAAGCTCAGGAACATCAATCTCCTTATCCAGCGCAAACACAAACGCCGGTACGTTATGAAACCTGACACTCTTGCACTTGCCCTTCTCACACTTTGCATAAGCAGTAACCAACCCAGCCGGCGCATCAAGCTTAACAACCGTCTCAGGCTCTTTCATCTCCACCATGCCCGTCTCTAGCAGGCAGGTCACTGTCGCAACGGTATTTGCGCCAGACATGGGTGGATACTCTTCATGTTCCATGATGATGAAGCCATAGTCTGCCTCGGGGTTTGTTGGTGGGAGGAGAAGGTTGTGACACATTGCTGAGCAACCTCTTGGTTCATTGAGAAGAAGATTGCGCAGGTGGTCTTCTTTTTGTGAGAAGTAGACCATCTTTTCGTACATTGTTTTGCCAGGGACGTCACGGACGCCGCCGGTTACGACGTCGCAGACTTCACCGCCGCAGTGGACGCCCACTGTGTTGAAGCTACGCTTATAGGGCATGTTGAAAGAGTTGAAGTAAAGTAGTACAAGAAGAATAGAATGATTGAAGCTTCCATGTTGAGTTCGTTTCTAGAACTTCTTACGGAGGATTTATGTAGATATGTATCGGTATTGTTAGCCGTAGTCAATTGGTCCTATGCTATGCACATTGACAACCAAATGTCATTTGTCTATCATCAAGTTTACTTCAGGCATCTTGTCGTTATCTTTCACACATGTTGAACGTAAGGTTAGTGTAGCTGCCGCGGGGTGAAGAAGTCGGGCCCGGATCCGTGGTCTATACCCACCGGCAGTAGCTTCCGATGAAGGTCCAGACCCACCCAGCTCATGTACTGATTCCAGTATAATAAAAAGCATCAACTAATACATTATAAACACCTATGCTTGCTTCTACATGTAATTAGACACACCCTTTTATATACACTAAGAAATCACCGTTCGTACAAGTCATCCATTAACCTTCAAGCTCTTGTGGCGCTGAAGAAACCTTGCCCCGTTTCTGATACATCTCACTCGTCGAAGCATAACCCTCAAGTTCCTGCGGCGACATAGGCATAGTCATCTTGTGGTCATTGCGCCCATACATCTCAGCCGTCGCGATGTGAGGAACCTGTGCACGTTTGTTCTTGTTCCGTTTGCGGAGGAAGAGCCATGCAGCCACGGCGACAATGGCGATACCAGCGGGAATGCCGACGCCGAGTCCGATTTTCATTGCTTGGCCGTCGTCTTCTTCAGTTTGAGTTGAGGTGTCTGATGATTGGGTTGGCTCTGATTCATGGGTTGATGTTGATACAGCCTCAACGGAAGTCGTGGTAGGAAGTGAAGAGGTCGTCGTCTCTTCCTCGGTTGAGTTGCCGAGGGCGAGATTGCCTTCGTCGTCGAGAAAATAACCGCGTCCTTCAGCGCAGCATCTTTTGTTCTTGTCCACGCAACAGTAGCTTCCATCTTTGCATTGCTCGACCCTCGGAAAGATATTGTTCTCCTCTTCTGTGACGGAAATTAGTCAAACTGGTCAAGAACAAGTTGAGGAAACTTACCTGTAACACAGATAACCGCACACTCCTTCATATCCCAAGGCGCAGCAGCACACGGTCCTCTAACAAACATATTCTTGGCCTGTCCTTTCCTTTGGCAGAGTCGACTCGGCATGCACTCCGCGTCCGGACCACAACATGCGGAAGAGCCAGGGCACTTTCTGTTCCCTTCCCATGGTTGGCCATCTACTCCCCAGCACGTTCTGTTACTGTTATCTTGAGCGAGTACATGTGTGAGTAGAAGAAAGGAGGCGCTGAGGATGGTTGTGAGATGCATCTTGAAGACCAGCTTCTGAGCTAAGAGAGAGAGTGATGGATGATCGCCTTGTGAGGAGGGAAGCGCTTGAGTTTTAGAGCGCAGGCTGGAGACTCAGCTGTAGCCAGCCTGCCAGCCCCCAACAGTGTTATATGCTGTTGGCTTGGCCGCATATCCTGGAACTTTTGGATTGTTGCAATTGGATGGATGGGATAGGGATTCGGTTACAGGATCTGTAGTCCTACAGACGAGAGATCTTTCTGTTAAAGCAAGACATCAACATCTTCACCGTCTTAACATAAGAGATATTTCAGTCAGTCCCATGGACCCTATGGAAACTATAGATAGTTCAGACCAGGTGAGAAGCCTCTACGAATTATCAAGAGTCGTCACGGAAGACCGGTTTACCCAAGCGCCGGAAGTCTATACTGCATCACTAAGTCTTATTAACAAGATCCCTTCATCGCTTAGATGAAGGTATCATACTATCAGCATAATAAAGATCCATTATTAGGATCACCAGAATCAGCCAATAGTTAAAAAGCAAAAACAGACAGCGAAGCGGCAAGAGGCAAGCGGCAAGGCAGACAAACAGGGTGAAGCTGGAGATCAGCGGCTCAGGCCACCACAACCCCTGCATCCCTCAGATTTCAGCGGCTCGTGTTTCCCCATAAGGCTGGACGTCCCAGTTTACGTTCCAATCTCGATTTAAAGACTCGTCTAAGTAAGGCAGAAAGAAGAATAGTTAAGACCTGAACTCGAAAGAAAGAGAACATTTCGAAAGTAGAGTGAATACATGAGTGATAAAATATCATATCATGTTTTTAATAGCCAAGAAACTGTGAGACGCAGCAACGGCGCAATCTCATGTGGTTGGCTTGTTGGTCGTCGTCTTCAATCCTGCTCATCAATAATTGGGTCACTATCCTGGAAGCCATCCAGGGGTGCAGAGTGGATTACTCGGTATCCGTAGTGCCGCTGCTTAATTAGGTCCCGCCTTGCCCTCCATCTTTGCTATTCTTGATTCTCCATCAAACCTACGTCACGCGATCATGTCGTTGGCATCGGCACTCATTCTCAGAGTCAGCCAAATCATAAGAGATCCTCCGCGCGCTCTTGTTCGATTAGGCATATTCGCTGCGTTTTCTATTCTTTTGATTCTTGTTACTTGGAAAGGCTCTTCGGGGCTGTCTTATGGCTGGAGCGCTGCGCCGATAAGCGAGGCTGAGCTTAAGAACATTTCGTTAAAAGCGAAGGAGTTTGGCGAGAGTCCGGTTAAAGCGCCGTACAAAACTACTTTTTGGGAAGTTGGACAACGGTCAAGAGAGTTGAGGAAATGGATTGAGAGGGCTGATCATGTTGGGACTTCTTCGTTTGCTGGGCGACAATTGCACGATGTTGTTGAGGCTACAGCGCAGGAATTGTTTCCGTTTTTGAAGAACCCGCCGCGCAGACCACATACTAAAACGCCGCTTGCTGATCTAAGACGGACCTTCAAGAAGGGATCGAAGGGAATTGTCATTCCTGTTGGGGGTGGTGAACAATCTGTCCGGTTTGCCGGCCATTTGATCGTCAGTTTGCGAAAGGTTTTAGGTTCTCGATTACCGATTGAGATCGTGTACGCGGGAGAAGATGATCTACCAAAGAAGGATCGCGACAGGATCTCGAGCCTGGATGGTGCATCTGATATCGAGTTTGTCGACATCTTCACCATCTTCGACGACACGACTTTGAAGCTCAAAGATGGAGGTTGGGCTATCAAAGCTTTCGCAATGTTAGGTTCTCGCTTCGAACAAGCAATACTCCTAGACGCAGATGCCGTTTTCATCCAAAAACCCGAGGAACTGTTCTCTCAACGAGCATACAAGGAGAAGGGCGCTCTACTCTTCCACGACAGACTTCTTTGGCAACATGCCTTCAGATCGCGCCACGATTGGTGGATAGACCAAATCAAGGTCCCATCAGCGGAAATGAACAACTCCCTCGTCTGGACAGAAGACTATGCCGAAGAATGCGATTCCGGAGTCGTAGTTCTCAACAAAGGCCGCGTAGACACTCTCGTCGGTCTGCTCCACGTCGCATGGCAAAACACGCATGATGTCCGCGAAGAAGTAACCTACCGACTCGGTCACGGAGATAAAGAGTCTTGGTGGCTCGGTCTGGAACTCGGTGGTTCGCGATACGAATTCGAGAAGCATTACGGCTCGATGCTAGGCTGGGGCAAAGAGAAAGGAAAGGTGTGCAGTTTTGTTATTGCACATACAGATGAGAAAGACAAGTTACTGTGGTACAACGGAAGCTTGTTGAAGAACAAGAGGGTGGATCCGGAGGGGTATGAAGTTCCAGAGTATTGGATGATGGATGGCAAGTGGCACAAGGGTAGGACGAAGGATGATATGAGCTGTATGGATGGAAGTGAGGTTTTAAAGTTGAGCGATAAGGAGGAACGTGTTTTGAGGGATAGTATTGATGTTGCGAAAAATGTGGATGAGGCTTTGAAGAAGTCATCATGATGTATATTATTGGGATACAAATGCGTAGTATAATACTTTCTTACTTGGCACATCCAATCTGCAATCTTCACAATTGACTAGAGCTAGCTAAGCCGCTGTCAAACAACTTGGCGCTTCTTGTATGGGGTAAGGATATCGGACCCTGATCCGTAGTCGAATGCCAATGCGGAGTAAACGACACCGGTGACAGTTGCCGATGAGATGTCCCTCCAAAAGATATGGAGAAAATACCACCAGGCCAAGTCAATTAGTTTATATGAGAAATAGTCTGTGTATCCATTCTTGGTGGGTTTAATGTGAGTTGAGATAATACAAACCTTGGCATAGATAACCGGATGACGGTGCTGACATTTATCACGATGAAGCGGAGTAGTCTACTCCGACCTGGCATCTATAAGCTACCTTCCGATAAATAGCTTCACTTACCCATCTCTTTAACTCTCACCCTATTCTTAATCTCTTTTCATCATACTGGTTAGCATAAGCCAACATGTCGAACGGTCTACTCATCCTCGGCGACGATGAGATTCGCAACCTTCTGCTCACCCTCTCAAAGTTCGAAATCCTCACCTTCAAGACCGCATTAGAAAAAGTCCTTGTCGATTTCTCCGTCGGCGGCGAAGGCGAATACCAGCCAACTCCAGATTTCGTCAACAGACCCTCTGGTCAAAAGACTCTTTTTCGCACCTTCACATCTCCGGATGGCGTAGGCACAAAGATCGTCGTCACACCAGCACCCATCACAGATGAGAATGGAAACACAGTGAATCGTCCTCTTGGTGGTTTGCTTTCACTATGTGATTCCGCAGGCGTGCCGACGGGTATCCTGAACGCTGCTGAACCAACGGGATATCGTACTACGCTGTCTGCGCTTATTCCTTGGACATGGAGAAAATGGACGGAGAATATTGTTGTTTTTGGCGCGGGGAAGCAGGGTCTTTGGCATGGGAGGCTCGCCCTTGCGTTGAGAGGCGATGAGATTAAGAAGATCACTATCGTCAATCGCTCCGTCGAGAGAGCGAGGGATTTGGTGAAACAGGTCACGGAAGAGAATGAGAAGTACTGGAAATCTGAAGCTAAGCTGGATGTGCTTGATCCTGCGCAGTCAGACTACGATGAAGCTCTGGCGTCACTGTTGGGCTCGGCGGATGTAGTATTCTGTACCGTCGGTTCGACAAGTCCTTTGTTCCAACTCAAAGCAATACTCGGTGATGGATCACGAAGCCGATTACCTTTCGTCGGAGCCATCGGTTCATGGCAACCCGACATGATCGAGTTAGACCCCGCGATGCTCCGCCACGCAGCTTCACGAGAAGACTCATACAGTCCACGCGGCGCAAAGGGAAGCATGCTTGTCGATGATCTCGAAGAAGCACTGGTCAAGTCTGGAGAGGTGATACAGAGTGGTCTCAAAGAAGATGGTTTGCTGCAAGTGGGAGAGATCCTAGACTGGTTGGACGACAAGTCTGAGAGGAAGCCGGAGGGAGGTGTTGAGAAGCTCAAGGCTTGGATTAGCGAGGGGTTTGTGGTGTACAAGGGGATTGGAGTTAGTGTGACGGATATCGCTGCTGGCAATGCGATTCTCGAACTGGCCAGGAAGCGCAATGTTGGAACTACTATTCCCAACTTCTAGATCAACAGGAACAATGTTTAACGATAATGTGTTGACTCTGATGTGCATCTCGCACGTTACCAAACCAGTTCAGACCTATATCATATGCAGTATAGTCAATCACATGTTGCGGCTAACATGCAATGCAGAAGCAGTTGCACTCCCAAGTTGTATAAAGCAGGGTATAATAAACAAGAGATTACCTTGCATCGCATATAATTAATTGGCATGACAGCTGAGATGCTGATCGTGGATCGACTTCCGGGGTGCATGCATGACGTAATCTACCGGGCTTTTCCCGCTAAAACCGCGTCCCTGGGAAATCTAAACCCGAAAAAGATGGAAAGATGCCTACCTAGAGAGCTGTTCATAGCTCCTTCCATCGTGAACATCAAATCCGTATATACTACTTTCCAACAACATCAACGCGCGCTAGTCTTTTTGTTCAGTCGCTCAACACCCACCCGATCATGAGATAGCATTCACACACAATTACTGACTGACTGAATACACGCCCATCATGTCAGTCAGCCCAGCGCCATCCCTCCAACTGGCGGAGTATCTCGAGAAGCTGCCCGGCACGACGTTTAGAAAACTCTACCAGCAGCCCTCCACCGCATTCGCCATCTTCCGTCGCATGCTCCCCCATCTCGGTTCGTTCATCCACTGCTTCAACCTACACGCGACGCTCTAACTCTCCTGAACAGCAAAGACTTTTGTCATGCGCATCCTCTACCTCCCTAAACCGATTCTCCTAAGCGACCTCGATGATTGGGTAAAGCCCAACGCAAAGCGTCAGAAGGATCAGGCACTCGCTGTCCTGCGCGGGTTGCATATCGTGACGATTACTACGCCGAGCAAGGAACGACCGCAGGAAATGCATCTTACATCGAATTTTAAAATTTCGCTACGACTCGCGCTTTCGGGAGGCGGCTCACACAACTCCTTTGGTGTGCCTTCAACACTACAAATACCACCTGAAATCGACATCGCTTTCCTCGATCGCTATGCTAGAAAGAAGTGGGAGGATATTCTGCACTTTGTCGTGTCTAGCGTCGGATACAAGAGCACGGGCGAATCTTCTGGACCGAATAAGAGCGTGAAGGAACTCCTCGTCGCGGGCCGTCTCGTCGATCGAAGACCTAGTGGTGCTATCGGTATTACGCAAGCTGGCTTCACCTTTCTGCTACAAGAGGCCAATGCCCAAGTGTGGACTCTCCTGCTACTCTGGCTCGAGGCCATGGATGTTAACAAGATGGCTGGTCTCGAAGCTACAGATATGCTTTCTTTCCTCTTCGTCCTGGCCAGTATGGAACTTGGCCGTGCGTACGATACTAATGCTTTGACGGAACAGCGCAAGAACATGCTGCCGTCTCTCGTCGACTTTGGTCTTATATATATCCCCAACCACAAACGCTCCATGTTCTTTCCTACAAGACTCGCTACAACATTGACATCTAGCGGCAACAGTCTGCGCAGTATCAGTGACGGCGTAGCAGCCGCCACAGCAGCAGCCCTCCAACCAGGCCAATCCCGTGCACCGGGTAGCAGCACAACAGCATCCGCCAACGAACAGCGCGGCAGCGTAATCATCGAGACAAACTACCGTATCTACGCCTACACCCAATCCACGCTCCAAATCGCCGTTCTGGCACTCTTCACCAAGCTCCAAATGCGATTCCCAGACATGGTCGCCGGTCGAATCTCGCGTCAATCCATCCGCCAAGCCATCAACTTTGGCATCACAGCTGAGCAAATCATCTCCTACCTCTCAGCCCACGCACACGATCAAATGCGTCGCAGCGCAGCACTGAACAACAAACCCATTCTGCCACCCACGGTAGTCGACCAGATCCGTCTATGGCAGCTCGAAAACGAACGTATGAAGACAACAGGCGGTTTTCTATTCAAGGATTTCGAAGATCAGAAGGAGTATCTGGCTGTGGCAGGATTCGCGGAGGAAGTGGGTGTTTTGGTCTGGCGGAATGATGTCAAGGGGATGTTCTTTGCGAGCAAGCATGAGCAGATTAGGGATTATCTGCGAATTCGAAAGAAGGCTGAGTGATGAGCTCAGATGGACCTAGACAGGCCTTACGATCTCGTTCCGAATGAGCCTTTGAGGAGAAAAAGGACTAGAATGGGGAGGAAAGCATTGGAGTTCATGGCGTTAAGTTAATTGGACTGAAAGGACCGGGGAGATTGCTATTCCATTAGCTATAATGCGCATTATGTCGCATGGATATTATATAAACAACACGCTCAAGGCTCAGAATGTCTTCTCTTTGCACATGTGACACAAATACCACGAGGAACAGACGAGTACCAAAAGTCTATTATTGAATTATCATTAAACCTCTATGAGCCTTCGCTGGCGATGGAACTTGACCATGATACAAAATGAAACGCTAATAAACCCAAATGCTTTTCCATCCCATAGCGATGTCATCCCCCATTCGTAAACAAAGTGATAGCAAAGAAAGAAAGTGCCACAATACCAATCCGAGCTCAAACATGTCCCTCTTAACCTTCATACACTTTTTCCTAATCAGCCGATGACAAAGAAACCTGCAAACAAAGAATACAAATGGTGTTGGGTGCTCTCCTTCCTTTTGAACAAAGACTTCTAGTTGAAGGAGAGTCGTTTTCCGCGTTCTCGAGCAGCCAGGGCTGGGTTTCCCTTCTTGGAGACTGATAGACCTGATGGTTCATTCATCACTGGTAAGCTTCGTCGTACACTGGAGCTTGTGTTGTTGCCTCCACTGAAGATTCGTCCCATCAAGCTGGTGTTTTCTATACTGCCTCCTTGGGGGAGAAGATTCGGTTTGTTCATGCGTCGGGCGTATGTCTGCTGCCAAGCATATAATGACCGACGTGCTTCCCTGGTGACACAAAGGTTTTCGAGATGTTGGAAGATGCGCAAGCATCGAGCATCTTTATTGCTCGGTGGTTTGCGTGGCTTCGTGCCTGCCAAATTTGTAAGAGCTGACGTCGTGGTAGAGTAAGAAAGATGTGTCGGGCGGGAATTGGCAGCAAAACAGTCGGGTCTCATCGAATAAGGTTGGTAGCTACTCCCATACGACAAGTCTGGATACGATGCATCTGCGTTGTCATAATCCTCAGAAAGAAAGCGATCATGTAGAGACATGAAACGACCAGACCAATATGCTGAAGGTTGAGATTTGGTGATGTGACGAGGGTCCGGTGGTGTCTCCATGGTGCTTGCACTGCTGCGCCGAGATGCTGACATAGAAGTCAGAGAAGATCGTGCGAGACGAAGTTTCGAAGTGCCAGCTGACAGTAGACTACTCGTCGAAGATGCAGACGTCTTGCGAGATTGATCAGCAAGGGTTCGAGGTTGAGGAGTTGTCTATTTTGAGCTCAATGGTCGAGAAATGGAAGACTTGATCTCGCTCAGAACATTCAATGTACGAGACTTGGGGAGTCGACTCTTATTCATGCCTTGAGGGGGCGCGGCTGCTTCTTCTTGATCAAGGGGAGGGACGTTCTCGTCTTGAATCGAAGTGTCAACGGATGAATATACACCAAAGCTAGAGCTATTGGCTAGTGTCTTCCTAGAAAAGTTGGTGAAAGATGCAGTAGTTGGGAGAGGCTTGACAGGAGTAGCAGTCAAGAGCGATTGATGAGATGTAGTAGCAGTGAGACCAGATTTGGCAACAGTAGGAGGGCTAGCAAGTGAACCGTGAGTCGAGAAACTTGCAGAGATGCGTCGAGTGGTCTTTTTAGCTTGTGCATTCTCTTTGTCGGATGATGAGTCGTCTGAACAACAGTCTTTGATCGTGGGAACAATGATGAGTGTGTCGCTTCGAACAAAATCTGGTCCTCGAGAGTTCTTGACGGGTCCAATGGGTTCTGATATGACGGGTCGTTTTCTCTTAGATCGTAAGTTGGTGGTCGGGAGTCGTAGTTTGGAAGAAGGTAGGCGTTTGCCCTCAAGCCCGGCACGAAAGGTATCCATTGTATCAAGAAGTTGACAGGTAGAAGCGATGTAGTTATTGTGATGGTTTCGAATTCTCCTTGTCAGAGTCTGCGTCTGAGTCGGGGTCTTTCTCTGATTCGAGGTCTCTTTCTGATTCGAAGTCTCTTTCTGATTCACAGTCGAGACCTAGGCCCCTGAACTCAAGTTCATGGACGCAGGTTTGCACAAACGTACCAGCAATTAGACGGACTTTGAATTGGTATACCTGAAATCTCAACGCTGCTATAATGCCTAGCAGGTAGACTTCTTGATTGAATCTGTGGAACTCGAGCAAAGCCAAATGGTCGGGATCTGATGTACACGCACACCCTGGTCGGTTGCATGGACGGTATGGCACGATGGTAGTTATCTATAACAGGAGCGTGAAGTAACGGACAAGATAGGCTGCGGAGAAGTGACTGTAGTCGTAAGTAGCAGGATAAGACATTGTATGAGAAACGAGTGTAAGTGGATGGTCAGTGAAGATTCCACGGGTCGATGTTGTTGTTGATGTTTGTTTTGTTTACCTTCCCAGTGCCTGCCTGGATTGCCAGTTGACGACAGCCTAACAGACGAAATACTTAGTACAGTTACGTCAGTATAAACGACCACTTATATCACTTTATTTTGGCGCCCCGAAATTTCAGGAACTACCAGATAGCTGGCGATGCAGTGGCACTGCGGAAAGAACCAGGGCAGATGCACTGCCAGACTTTGGCAGTTAACAGTTAGCAATGCTTTCTATTTCCAGGCGTCCCTGCCTGCCATTCATAAGTCTAATCCAGTCATTGTCTTCATCAATCACTCCTGACCAGTGTCCGCTAAAGATGTCCGTTGCTCTCCCCATTGACTCCATTGTTTCCATTACAGAACTCATCATCCCACCCATTAATCGTAAACTCAAACTTCAAATCTCCCTCTCCTTTCGGCACCGCATTGCCATTACCGTCCCAAAGCGCCCTCTCGACCATCGTGACGTTACCCTCCCAATCAACCAAGACTACCGTCTGTCGCTGCGTTCCGTACATTCCCGTCTCGAAGCCCATGATGGGTGTTGTGCTTGGGTCCGGTCGTCCTTCCGACATGAGCTCTTCGGCTGCTGCTTGATCATCCGTCGCCCATTGGCCAGGTCCTTTCGCCATGGCTGCTTCCATTGCTTTTCGATGCTTCTCGTCTCCGATCAATGGGATGAAGACGCTCTTCTTGAGCTCGTTGATGTACTCGACCAGACTAGCGTTTTCGTTCCTTGGTAGTGTGTCGGTACTGAGGACGTCCAAAAGATTGGCAATTAGGTCATCCTGGCTCGACTTGTTGGATACTGAGTTGTCGATTGCTTCGCGAAACAGCTTCTTTCCAATAGAGATCTTGGCCCACTCATCCTCCTTTCCTGTCGCATCGAACGCTGTGTTACTCAACCCCCACATCTCACTTCGCTCCTTAGCAATAATAGGCACCTCATCGACATTACCTGCTCTGTTGCTAATGATAGCGATCCCAGGAGTCTTCCTCCTCAGCTTGCCACAAACCATGGAAAATCCGCCGACGCCTTTAACGCCGTCATTCTCAACAAGTTTGTGCACGCTATCCTTCAGACTCTCTTCAGGCGGCGTACCCAGCCAGGCAGTGACCATACCGCCTCTGCTTTTGGCTGCATGAATAGGATGATTCTGGTCCTTAATGTCGGTTTCTCGATAATTAGTGAGTACAGCCATATGACCGTCTTTGCTTAATCCCATCCACGTTCCCTTCTCTGCTCGTTGAAGATCCCGGGATGACAAGACTGGTCGACCGGATGTGCTGTGCGTCCACCAATGTGGCCGCGATGTAGGTCTAAGAATGAACTCATCTCGGTTATCGATGGCGATTAATGCATAATCGGGATGCGAAGTGGTGAGAAGTACGATGCACATTGTGTATTATATGTATGTATGTCTTTAGTGTTTCACTCCAAATTCGGAGATTTATGTCAAGTAGATTGATGTTGAAAGAGTTGACGCAAGTGGCGGACGATCAGGTACAGATAGACGTTGGGTAGTGGGGGGTCCACGCCTTTTAACATGTCTCATCAACGACCAAACAATTTGTCCAACTTGTCTCAACAAATACGTGTTTCCATTCACAGCCTCGGTACAGTAGCGTCATGCGTAGATGGTCTAGATGCCGAATGATCTGATCTGATCTCATGGATGTTTTTCCCGGCTAAGGCTACGGGCGGCTTCGGGCTTGATTTGCGGGGATGAGGTCAAATTTACAGGGGTCGTGTCTACGACAAACGTGGGATGCCAATGTGGTGAGACCTTGGTATCAGACTCACGTGGGAAATGGTCAATGTTTATAACCTTAATTGGTTCCAGATTGACGGGGCCTACCGATCTACTAATTGGATGTTTTTGATGCTCCGTTTTCGGGTCACACCACTGAGGCTCACGGACTGACAGCCAAGCATCATGCCACTCGCCAGGGCGTCAGAAGAATTGGCTACCCAGAGCAAGACATGAGTTAATTTGGTCACTTTATGGTCGGTAGTTTATATCAGCATTTAGGCTTCTTTATTTTAGTAGCCTAAGCCTTGGACGTCGTTTCGTCTGTTGCTCACCTACCTACCTAGCCACTCTTAACGGAAATAATTTGGCAGCCTTAGAATAGAATATCGAGTAACCAGAACCTAACAAACACATTGACTTAGTAGACGTAATACGGATATTGTCGCATTACGGAAGTGGGATCCTGTAGCTCCCTACCCTTTCATCGCGAGTCAGGGTAAGGGTTGATAGGATAGTCCGGGCTCTTGAAGCAGACACAGCTGTGGACAAAGAGAACACTGGTTCTGGCTGATAATGATTACGGAGGCCTTTTAGGCAGCTAATTTTGGGAAGCTTTACATCTGTGTGAGCTGAAGTTAAACGTCCTGTATCGAAGTCAATATTTTGCCTCGGGTCCAAGGCACGCAATGAACCAAAATCCAAGTCTGGGATTGGACATGTCAGTGTTAGCCATCAGGATATAGAACATTTATTATCACAAATACGGTTACCAGTCCAAGTAATATCTGATATGATTCTTTTCATGATGTGAAGACTAGCCCAGGCTGGCCGCAGCAACATTACGACCGTACATGAAGCCATCACCACCATGCATCCAGCATCAGTACCAAAAAGGGGGCTCAGACGAGCGCATCAACGAAAGTCAGACTCTTTACTAAGATGAAGGAGCCAATTACTCTCATCTCTCTTGAAAAATGAGTCAAAGATGTCGCGTGGTAAAGAGATTTCCGAAGTTTAGTTGAGTGTTGCGGCCATTAACCAGAGTATCATCTGCATCAACCAGAGTATCGCAATCCATCAAACCAAACCCCTTGATTCTGCGCTCATTTTCATCAAAATTGAGAACTTTAAAGCCTGTAATTTATCTATATAAGAAGGGCATCCGTCCCCTTCCCTTGGAACCAGCATCTTCAGTCTCTTGACAGCATTGTCGAAAAGTGATCTGCTTTCCATCATCATCTCAAACACTCAAGCACTCACAAAGCCTCCTCGCTATCATCCAACAAGTAAGTACTGCATCTAGCAACTAATCTACTCAGATCCTGGCTCCCGTCAATAATTCCCCATCTTTTTAAACTCATCTTCAAAATACTTGTTCTCCGCATCCCCGGCAAACGACATACTTTACTTCACAACAGTACTAACGAGTATTCTATCAGTCACCCACACAAACCCGTCTCAGTATCGTTCGGGTTTATAAATGTCATCATTTACACCGATCAATCGTCCGGCCGGTACCCCAGCTCCCTCTCTTACTCCCGCAGAGACCGGGCTTCTCACACCTCCGCCCACTCCTCCTCCTGTCAACGTAGGCGCAGCTCTCTTGCATTTCGGGATGCTCACGCCTCCTCCTAGTCCTCCTGCTGCTGCTATACCTCCGCCTCCCCCTTCCACACCTGTTACCCCGGCCCAAGCACGAGCACCAGCCCCAGCCCCAGCCCGACCATCAGCTGCTCCCAAGCCTCCCAGGTTGCGCAAATGTGACGATTGCGGCAATACCTTCAGCTACAAGAATATTGCCGACCACAGGAAGGTCCATAAGATGCTCGGAGACGAAGGCGGGCTGGCTCGTCCCTGCGACCAATGCAAGAAGTACCCGGATCGGTGTTATGTGGCCATCCATCCCAAGAAGCTCAACACGTACGCTTGCGCTGGCTGTCTCAGCTCCCATAAGCACTGCAGCTTCAAGTCGATCAAGTTTGAGAGACCGAATGTGTGGGCTGATAGACATCCTAATCTGCTGGAGAAGGAAAACATCCCTCCTAAAGAAGAGGACAGTACTTCAAACTCATCGGCGAGTAACTCAAACTCGTCGTTGAGTACCTCAGTCTCGTCAGTGGAGGAATATCCTCATAATAGGCCCTGGGAACAATAAGCACATATAACGTTCTTGGCACTCTTCTGCCCCTTCAGGGGGGTAACTGAAGAGTTCTCCTCTGAGGCTTAGACTACTATAACAAAGTACTTATGGGCGAATGTGTATGGGTTGTCTTTCTTTGGTTTGAGTTAGTGCTGGAGTTTAAGGAGTTCAATGGAAGGAAAAGGGAAGGACTTTTTGTATTCAGTTTCCTCAATGAATATTCTCTCTACACATCAATGTGCCATCAGGCTTGTGACTTTTCAGTGATTTGATGTGTTCAATGTACCAATTGTTGATGTAACAGCGTTCACCATGTATCGCGAATTGGGACCTCATTCAAGACAGCACCAATACCAAATATACAAGAGCAAGATATATTCAAGTGTCAGTACTAAATACAAGACCTATCCTCATGTTTTCTCTTCCACCCTCAACTCCCCATACAGCCAATGTATCCTAGTCATCTCCGAAGCGGCGACTTCGGCTCAGCAGAAGACCTACGCTTAGTCCCAGGCTTCTTCTTATCCCCTCCATTAACACTCTGTCCCTCTTCCATCGCCTCAACAACAGTAGTTTGATCAGACCGGAGCACAATTCCCTCAGCGATGACTTCATCGCGACATACAAACTGCGGGAACAGAACTGCTAGGACGGTAGGCTTGGGGCTTCCCTTGGCTGGCTTACGGGCGATGGCATTACCGACGTCGTAATCATCGTACTGTCCTGCACCTCTCGAATCTTCTTCGTCGGGGAGTTCAGCAGTTATCATATCCCTCGACCGCTGCGCATCTGCCCAAAGCGCAACAGCCTGTCTAAACAGCGCGGGCACAGCACTAAAGAACCCAGTCTGTTTATACGCCACGACAAGCGGATGAAGCGCCGTTCGCACCTCATTGCTCGCTTTACGGACAATGTCCTCTTGAATAGTATCGACTTGTTCAGAGTCGGTAAGGGACCCAAGAATTTGACAGCGGTATACAGTTTCGCGGCGCTCGTCGCCTTTGAAGAAGCCGAGCATGCTGGAGGCTGAGGTGCGCATGTCGTGGGATACGTAGAAGGGTACGAAGATGTGAGAGAGGAGGGTTTCGGATATGACGGCGTCTGCGACGGCGCAGCGCATTTTTGCGGCGGCTTTTGTAGTGCGGGTTGAGATGGGGATTTTGGGGAAGCGGGCGAGTAGTTCTTGAATCTCGCTGGCAGAGTCCTGGCAAGGAATCAGTAAAGGGTATTCAAAACTCAAGAGAGTGACTTACAACTGCACCATCGTGGAAGTTGAAGTACTCGTTCACGAAATCATGAACCTTCTTCGACAACTCCTGAAGATCAGAGCGCCTGTACACATTAGCAGGTTACCACTTGTCAATGGCATAGTACTCACAACTTCTTGACCTCCTCAGATCCATAGTCCTTCAGGATGCCCTCTCCAAGATCACTCTGCGCCTTGACCAACCTCCCCTTCACACTCTCCAGCTCCTCAGCACCAGTCTGCATCTGCGACCGATGCAGCTCACACTCCGCATTCATCTCCCTAATCTCAGCAGCATGATTCTTAGCATGCATCTCCGACGCATTCAACAACTTCCTCAATTTATCCGCCTCGCCCGCTCTGTTCTCCGCTTCAGCAAGTTTCTCTCTTGCTTCTTGTACCTCCTTCTCCATAGCCTCAACAGCCGCCTTTTCAGACTCGTACGTCTTATACTTTTGCTCAAACTCGGCAAATATCATGTCTGTCTTTGCGCTGGCTGCGGCTTTGTGCTCTGAGAACTCGCGCACGATTTTGTCGTTGAATTCGCGTAGGCGCTTGACTTCGCCTTGCTTGGCTTCGAGGTCTGCTTCAAGAGCTTTGCGCTCTTCGGCGGATTTCTCAAAGTCTTCTATGGAGCCGACATCTTTAGAGACTTCCTTTGCTAGAGCGAGGAGCTGCCATAGCTTGGTGTGCTTATTGGCGTTGGTATTGGAGTTGGTGTGATTGTTTTGTTTGTTGGTGGTAGGTGTTTTCTCAGGAGTGACAGTGCCGTTACCATTGGTATGGCCATGACCATTGACCTTGACCTTTGGATCCGCCATGGTTGTTTGATGGAGAAAGATTGGAGTAATCAATTTGTTGCATTATATCGCTTGAAATCGTCACATTATATAAACTTGTCGCTAAATACACGATTGAAAAAAGTCCGTTTCAATTTTGAGGCCCTCCTCGCAGAGCCTCATCGTCCGTTCGTAGGGTGAGGAGACAACTCATCACCACCACACCACTACACCGGTCAGTCTAGAGGCAAGTCATCTTTTGTTTCCCCGCGAAATCATCCTAGTGGCTCAACACCAATCGGCCTGCCCAATCCTCATAAGAATCAGGCTGAACCGCATCAACGGGGCGTTACACCACACGCGGGGTAACCCCAATAGCAATGAGCCTTTTGTGCCAAAGACACCATCATCGTCTGCAGAGCTGAATTTTGTCGGAGATGGTCGTCCTTGTAGCCTATTGAGGGTGGCTCGTTGTTTGGTCTCTTGGTGTAACGGTGAAAGCATCGTCTAGACAATTGGCTGTCAACTCTTTGCGATGATCGGTGATGCGGTCGCCTTGCGCAGATGGAGCTCTTGAGGCCATCTCGGCGCTCGTGTCGCATCATCAGCAGAATCATCACACTGGAGCCTAGAATGAATACTCCGTGTCCTTGTCAACGTTGTCGTCCATGTCCTCCGTCTCGACCTTCTTGAGCATATTCTTGGCTTCCACTCTCTTCGAGCTCTGACCCTCACTGAGTCCAGACTTGTCAAATAGATGAAGCTCAACAGATTGAGGCGCTTCTCCAAGGACAGGCTTTGGAAGCACCTGCTTATGGACACTGTACCAACCGTCCTTGTCCATCAACTCATACAAAACCTCCTCAGAATCGTGGCGGGGCTTGGTGGCCAAGAAGACCTTTGTAGTAAATGGCTCTCCTGCAGGGAAGTAGGTCAAGTTTGCTGTGTGAATGGCCGAGAGTGTTTCCACCAGGGCTGGAAGCATGTCGACATTGTAGGTGCAGTCGCTGAGCATCACGAGATCCCAGGGTCCAGATTTGACCTCAGGTCCAAAGCGACCCTGTCTGCCCTCCTCCCAATCCAAATTCTCATAGATCATCCGCACCGGAGTCTCCTGGAATCGTAGATGCGAGTTTTCCAGCCTCTTCATGTTGGATCTGGCCCGCTCCTCAGCCTCTGGCAGATCTGTCATCAGGATGGTGCAGTCACCATCAGAGGGACCTAGTCGAGGGTACACAGCGCCGAGCCCGATACCCAAAATGCCCACACCGCAACCCACTTCCAACACACGGATTGACTTTTGGCGGTTGAATATGTTTTTCATCGTCCTCATGCAGGGGTTGGTGCTGGACTCGCTGTCGGGAGCAGTCTCGATACCCACAAGTGCACATGTCGCTACTACGCCGCCATCCCAGATATGCCGTGCGATGCTCTCTCCAATCTCCTCCTCAATCTCAATCGTTCCCAGCCCGTCGGATGTCTCGTTCAACGAGAGCCTTCGAATGGACACATCCGTATCTGAGGGCTGAAGAGTCAATGGTACCCAAGCTGGCATGACAGCACCCTTCTCGGCGGCTTCCCTCCGGTACCTCATCTTCTCAGCCGACAAGGCCAGAATGCGGGGGACACTTTCAGCTGTGTGAGGAGGATCCGACGCTCTCACACAGATATGGACTCTCATTCCAGATTCAATAGCTCGTTCGAGAGCAATAGGAAGTTCCAATGCTGGTTTGGCGACACGCATACCGGGCTCCCAGTCAAGGTGTCCTGGATCTGAGAGGAGCCATGTTGAGCTGCCTTCTGGTGATGCAGCAACCGCAACGACTTGAAGGTCCAGGAACCTCTCCGGGAATAGGAATGAGTCTCCGAGATCAGTTGTGATGGTGAAGAGCAGTTGGACCAAGGTACCCCGTCGGTTCTTTATCACTTTGGGAGATCGAAGAAATCTGATATAATGCATCGTATTGGTGTATGAGTGCCGGCCAATACCCAAATTCGGTCCGTTAAAGTTTCACTTGTTCCTGGACGCTGTTGGCCTCCCTCTGTAAATATTTGAGTTTCAAACGGCGATGCTGTTGCGGTTGTTGGCTTTATTTGCGCCTCGGTGACCTGGTTGCCCAACCTCTCTCGCCTGGGCAATTTTGATCTTCAGCTAGCTTAGTCATCACTTCCGCTTCACATGCAAGCCAACCGCTTCGGGTCGCCCTCAAGCGAGATGTTGATATTCCATTATTCGATATGAAGGGACTCAAGAGTTCGTTGCGTTTGACTTGGAGAGTGGGAGATGTAACTGACAAGGTGCGCTTTCGCTGCGAGACGTTGTCCCAGTGCTGTGGGAATGCTGGTCGTTGTAGGACCCATATCTGTAAGGAGGCTCCTTCCTCAGCTCAACCATTTGCCAATTTCGCTTTTGGCATCCCAAGCGACATAAAAGATCATCAAATAAATACACTGAAGTGCTCGTTCGTATCCGTATAGTAATGAAGAAATGAAGCGAAACTGCCACCAGAGATCAAGCCCGCCTCGGCTTCATCTCGTCCCCAATCACGAACCGGTTACACTTGCCTCTTGAGAGGTCCACGACATACTTGGAAAGATATTACAGGTTAAATCAACTCACAGCTTACATCGGAATGAATCAAGCATCACGTATTTTACGGTCAGCAAATGTGAACGCGGAAGGAGAAGTTCACTGTCTCGAGTGATACTGGTGAGTTGAGTTCGTGGGAGGCACTTCTTCACCCTCATCTTCACTCCAAACCTTCACAAACACGACTAATTAGTTCATTAGGCTCCCTATTTTTCGCTCCCGCCGTCTTCTCAGTCGCAATCCTACGTGAATATTGATGTGTACTGAGAATGCTCGGAGGAATTGACATGAGTGGTCACCTACCCGGGAGCAGCTCCATGTCAAGAAACGGTCATACAGAAGATGTAGACCTGTCCATGATACCAATCAATCCGTTTCAAAATTACTTATACAGAAAGAAAACAGAGGTTTATACGTGTTCGTTGTCATTAGATTTTAGTGGCTGATGTGACTTGCACACCTGACCTATCGAGGTTCGACCTCACTGGAGTCAATTGATGACACTTTGAAAAAGAGACTTGTCATGGGCTTGTTGCATATATACCTTTAGCATTAAATGCAGAAAGAAAAAGAAACGAAGAGAGAAAAAGGAGAAGAAAGGAGATTAGGTTCTGAGCGGGAATTATTTGCTCTGCCCAACCTATTGTGTCAATCACGTCTTTGCTGCCAGCTATCACGTCTCGAACTTATCTCCCTCAACCACAACCCTCAAAACAACATCTCCCAAGTACCAACATGATGTCTTCAACCATGAATGAAGATCAAGAGAAGCTGCGCGCTATCTTAAAGTCCAAGACCTGGTTCGGCTTCGACCTAGACGACACACTCCATGAATTCCGCAAAGCAAGCCGCGCAGCAACAACACACTGCCTCAATCGCATCGTCAACACCTCAACCGTAAGACTGGAAGATCTCCAAGAGCGATACAGCATCATACTCAAGCAAGGCACCGCAGATGCCTTTACCGATGGCAAGACTTCACATGACTACCGCAGAGCGCGCTTCTCTGCTACGTTGAGTCATTTTGGACTGAGTCACGACATTGTCGATGAGTTACTGGAGAACTACGAACGCATCCTCGTCGAGAACCTCACTCTCAAATCAGGTGCCACATCACTTCTCAAAGCTATCAAAGCATCGGGTCGAAAGATAGTAGTCATCACAGAAGGTCCCCAAGACGCCCAAGAACGAGCCATCCAAGATCTAGGCATCACCCAATACATCGACTTCCTCGCAACCACAAACTTCTTCAGCGTCTCCAAAACCTCGGGCCTCTTCCCCAAAGTCCTAGATCATCTCCAGATCTTACCCGATGAGATCGCATACATCGGCGATTCACCACAACGTGATATCGAACCCGCGACCAAAGAGGCCATCTATGCGATTCACTTACACGAAACCCAAGCAGAGCCGCTTGTGCTACAACCCCCGAGTATCAATTCATTGGACGTGCTAGTCCAGCTCGTGACCCCGATCTAGCGCTACAAGGCTGAGATCTAGTGTAGTTCAAATGATACACCCGTTTCAACGTGTCAGTCTCTCACAGGAGATATTGCTGGCAAACAAATCAGACGAGTGCAACCGTTTGTGATACCGTGATATCTCAGCTTTTGGTAGTACAGTAGTGAGTTATGACATTGGTGGTTGAGTTATTAGCCCGAGACATTCACGAGCACTGTGATTATCTCTGTCTAAGCTGATGTTACTCCCGTTATCAATCTCCCGTATTGATCATCTCTATAATTAAAACAATCGTAACTCAGCCTTGTGGTGTTGCTGATGCTGTGCCTCTGACGTTCTAAATTAATCCAGCTGCATGGTATCTGACAACGGCTGAGCCTCGCAGCTTAGGTATGAATCCGGCGCTGGGGGTTACACGGCTGTCATTCAATTTATCCCTTGGTGCTAGGGTGTGTGCAAACAGAGCACGGCTAGATGCATTAATTATTCTGTCCCCGTACTGCAGGTATCCAGATGGATGGACAGCAGAGAGATCCATCTGTTCGGGCGCTAGAATAAGTGCTGATCTATAGCGGTATAAAATGACCAAACTATTTCATCGCTTATTCTAGAGGACCATTTTTTCTGTCATCCGATGCTTGGTGAGATGTTACTTGAACGTGGTCAAAATGGAGTCTTGACACTTCACTGATCATCCACCGACGACTTGGCAAGGATGTACTGTCCCATTTGATCATACCGACATACCTCATGTCCAAACTACCTGATTCTGGCAGACTGCGATACTTTCCCCTCGTTTCCCTTTTTAATCGAGCCGCGCACGAGCAAGAGGGGTAAAAAGGTTTAAAACAAACTCAAATGGCTTGGTTTTGAGGCACATTGCTTTTCTAGTTACAGGGTGGTGGTGAAGATCCGGGCCGGGGAAGGGGAAGGGAGGGGCGCGGCAGTGAGGTCATGTCATGATATGGACGGATGCCCTGGTCAAGCACTGTCGTCATGCAGTTTCATAAACTTGATCGCCAGGAATTGGGTTTGGATGTTCCAATCGAACTGAGTTATGATGAACGGTAGATCATGTGTTTCAGACAACTTGACTCGTGCAAAAGTATCCGTAAAAGCCATCCTCTTTTTTTGAGGCCAGAAGACGCAGAGGTGGAATGTAAAAAACGCGCATGGGTATGACTTGCAGCTTCAAGGTTAACCCCCCGTTCACTTAAGGGATAGGTACAGTACTAAAGAAACGGTTGGAATCTGGTGTGTTCCAGAAGTAAGAACCACGGCCGTTGGACTAGCTGGGGAATGAGAAAGTCAACCGTAGGAATGCATTTATTCGTAACGGATTACTGTTTGCTCGAGTCAAGAGTTTACTAGTTATTGTAAGTTTGGCCAAAGCGTTAGAGTTATGCCCGTGAACCCGGAAATGCCGCTGCATTTGCCTTTTTACTAAAGTAGAGGCTTCACTACCAACTGACTTGTGTAGCGATGTAGTGCTGGGAAGTGAACTGTTAGGAAAGGAAGGACAAGAAAATGGGTGTGGGTGCAGCGAGCGCCTACAAGACCAATCAAGCACATGGTTGCAGCCGTGAACTGTTCTTCTGTCGTATTTGTGATGCTGACCTCTTTCTTCACTCCCACGTGTAAGAAAGAGGTTGGGGGTGATGGGGGGCCAGATTGATATGCTGGATCTTGCAGCTAAAGTCCTACGGATAGGTAGACTGGGGGCACATGTGATATGATGTGTGTGATGTCGGCCAAGTCAGGGTCTGGTCGCGATTACGGTCGCAGTCTGTATTCGCTAGTATCGTTTACCGGCTATCTCGACTAAATCCATGGATGTTTGGGTCTTTTGAGCAAACAAAAAAACAGGGCCTCATGGGCTTACGGTACAGCATTGTACCACCACATCCTTTTCTCACCCCGGACCGCAACCTTGACACCCACTTCTTACCATTGTTTTCTTGCCGGTCGGTTTGTTGATCAGATGTGACAGAATCGTAGCGCACACCGGAAAAGGTCCCCCGTGGTTTAGTATCCCATGTGCGGCGTCTAACTCACGGCGGCGCCCGTCATCGTGAATAACCGTGAACATCCATATCATCACACAGAGCACAAGAAATGAAACACTGGTCACTTTACGGGAGGACAGACCACCATAGGCTACTCGGCAGCATCCTAGGTCTTGTAGACTTGAACAAACTTACGACAGGTGGCATACCACGTACAATCAATCATGGACATCACATTGCAAAGAACAATAGTTTTGAAATAAGTTTCGGATTTTTTTGCCTAATAATTAAAGATCCTAATTCAATAATATCCAACTTGAAAGTGGTATAGTCAGGCTCCCCAACTCCTCCTCTCATACATCTAATGCATGAGGGACATTGCTTTCCAAATCCATCAATGAGGAACGTAAAACGTTAGATCCTCCAAATTACCGTGTAGTAAAACCTTCCGTTCTAAGTGCGAATCACTTTTTGTTATCCTAACGCGCTTGATCCCATAAAAATAAAAGACAAAGAAAAGTAGTAAAAAGATCCGTAAGCTCCGAAACAAAAAATTCCAGAAGAACAATAATAATCGCGTGTCCTGTCGATCCTCCTCGTTGCTAATTCGTTCCTTGCGGATAGCATCGCTCGCTTGCTCGTTTTTTGCTCTCCCTCGCCAACTGCTCTCGCGTCATTCCAAACGGAAATAAACACCTGGGTATCTCGAATTGGAAGAAAAAGAAGTCCCCTTGATATCGATCCACTCCCTCCGCGCGCGCGTTGCATTGCTGGTGGTACAGGTCGCCCCTTGATTCTTGGTGTCTTTGATAATAATTGCCAAGTCAATAAAAAGAAATCGCTTCCTCAGGGGCGAGATAGAGATGTCGTAAAAAAGAAAAATGAGAAATCCATGTGGTGTTTCCAGGGATTCCAGCGAAAGTGGTAGTATACAACGGGTATATGGGCATCCAGTCCGGCAAGCTTTGGTAAATGTCACTGGCCGTGTCATAGGAGTCCATGGGTAAAGGTAGATGGTAGTTCAGGTCAGGTAAAAGTCAGAAACATGGTCATGGTCCTGGATGATCCTGTGGAATAGTGTGGTCCGCTTATTTGGTAGGGTTCCTGAGGATTTCTTCACAGTTGGCGTCAAAGCGAAGGTTGAAGAGCCTCACGTTTTGCATAAACTTCTCGGTCTTGTCGAGCTCACGGTCACGACCGAAGAGGGTCTCGACAAATTCAACACCGGCATTCTTGCCGAGACCAGCTTGCTTGCGCTTAGCGGCCTTGAGCATAGGGGCTTCACAGGCCTTGAGAAGAGAGCGGAGCTTCTCAGTGAGACGCTCACCGGCCTCGATGAACTCCTCAACGAGGTCACGGTTGTCGGGAGTACGGACTCGGCCGACGGTCTCCTCAGCTCGCTTCACCTTACCGGCGAGCTGGATAAGAAGAAGCCACATCTCGCCGGCCATGTCAGAGATGGGAGTGGCAGGACCCTGGTGGTAGACGGTCCAGTCATAAATCCACTTGCCCAAACTGTTGGCATCAAAGACACTACCGAGGAGTAGGATAGGCTCCTCGGCAGGATCCCAGTTCTTGAGTGAGTATCCAGTAGGAATGCGATGCTTGCGGGCATCGGCTTCAGTGGCCTTGGGAGTGGAGGGGGTAGACGCAGGCTTGGTGGGTCTGGCGGCAGCGGGACGAACCGTCGAAGGACGAGGGGGAGGAACCGTGGTAGAGGAGCGACGGGAGTGAGAGGGGTGGTGGCCGAAGCTGGTAGGAGGTCGAGATTGAGGCGAGGTGAAGACGGAAGCGGCTCCCTCTCGTGTGTAGTATTCATCGTAGCCGACAGCGGTAGCACCCTGGTAGTCGTCGTAATTAGTGTACCGTCCTCGGTCATCATCAAATTCTCGAGGTAGGAAAGCGGATCTGCGGTGATGATGGTTCTTGGAGCGGGACTGTGCGGGAAGCACATATGTATGTCCCAGCGCCTCGATGATCTCGTCCTCGTCGGATTCTCCATAAGGAGTGGAAGCCCGGACATAGGTAAATGAGAATCGGCGGTCGCGCTTGGAGCGCGGAGATGACTCGGAAACGGAAGGCCTGCGCGACGAAGAAGTTTTGACATGACTCACATCTGCCGTGCTATATTGCCCGATGCTGTTGTAGCGAGGCGAGTCCTTTGGAGGACGAGGGCTGAAATCGCTAGCCTGGGAGTAGCTGTTGAATCGCGAATGGGCCACTCGAGTCGCTGGCCGCCTGGGAGTTGACTCGGCCCAGGTCGGCCTCGGGGAAGGGGTTGGAGTTGCGGACGACATCCTCGTGTAAACGCTGTCGTAGTCGTGGATCGGGGTCGATCCAGGTGTTCGTGGAGAGTGGTAACTCATGATATGGTGAAAAGATGTCCAACTGACATCCACTGTTTCCAGGCTAAAAAACAACTGCTCTCCTCCCGAGCACCCGCAGTTGTTGGGTTGTGGTTTCGCTCGCGGATTTTCGGTAGTTGTTTTTCGTGTTTTTTTCGTTGGTTTTTTCTAGTGAGTAAGTTGAGAGGCTGTCAAAAATGTCAAGACTGCATGCAGCAGATTCAACAATCAAGATGCGCCGGGGAAGAGACGCCCAAGGGGAGGTGATAGGAATAAGCCCGTCACCTCGGTATGTAGTCGGAAGAAAAGAGGTTAGAAGATTCTTTTGCGACGGCGAACATGACCAATGGGTATTATATCTCTCCTCAACTTGGAGGAATAGGCACCAGATCCCGTAGAA
Source organism: Fusarium sp. MBC 364 (assembly GCA_030777805.1). Taxonomy (NCBI): domain Eukaryota; kingdom Fungi; phylum Ascomycota; class Sordariomycetes; order Hypocreales; family Nectriaceae; genus Fusarium; species Fusarium sp. MBC 364. The sequence goes on from JAPFSC010000071.1 coordinate 273,847, forward strand.
CCCGGTAGTAGTGTCGAGAAGACGCTGGACACTCGAAGTGATCCAGTTGAGTGATGATTAAGAAAAGAGCGATGACGTCGATACACGACGTGCTGATAAAGCTTTGGTGAACTCGTTTGGGGGGACTTTGTGATTGGCAAGCGCCAAGATACGTGTAAAAGAGAGGAAAGGAGGGTTGAGTGGGTGGTGGCCTAGATATATATTCCAGTCGGGAGAGAGATTTGTGTGTGTCTTTCTTGCCTGGTGGGCACCGCACGGCCGACTCCCAAACCTGCCTGCCTTTAGCGGGTGATGACAGGGGAGGACGCTAGTGGAGGAGGGGCGCTACCAGGGTTCAGAAAAGGACAAGGGGTGTGTGTTCTAGGTTTAGGGGGCAGGGGGTAAAGCCGCAGCGCTCGTGAGGGTGTGAACGAGTTTCTCAGAACCAGAACCAGAGACAGGGGAGCCTGGCTGATGCAGGCTTCGCAATTGCACTGCACTTTGCACTCCCTTCTGTCGCTTGCTTTCTTCCAGTGGCTTGTTCTTGGTTGCAGTGCAGTTGCTGCGGTTCGTTTGATGATTTATTTTAGAATTATCGTGCAGAATATTCTCAGATGAATTAAATGACTGAGAGTCGATGATATCTTTTGACTCAACCGACTCGGACTCTTCTGGTGTGTCCCAGAACCAACTGGAAGATGACTCAGAGAGGCGGGCAGTGTTAGGTTGTTGCGGTATTGTATTGCGACCGAATTAACAGCGTACGGTGCAGATGCAGCCTAGGTGCGATGCAGCAAGTATTGCTAATCAGGGTGTAAGAGTAAGAGAAGAGCAGAGAGAGTTTAACGCTTAGTAAAAGATTTCGACTGTGCGCTGCTGGGCTCAATTTCTCTCCAACCAGCAAAGTCAACGTGCGGCGCACTGGCCTCACATCAGATTTGTTTGGCGAAATGAGTTAAACGGTGACGCAGTCCGTACAGTACCAGACCAGGACACCGCTGCAAAATGCGGCGCGGCACTGCGGGCCAAGTTTTGTTGGTTTTTTTCTGTCGCAAATGGCCGTGGTGGGTTTGACGGATTTTGATGGCGGTGTTTCTTAACGCCCTGCCGCTGCCACAACCCAATTCCTTCTCTTGTTGGGTACTGGTATTTCAGGTTCGAGTAATTATGAATCGAATCGAGTACTCACGCGCAGCTATGACTCAATCTTTCGTCACTTGTCAGCTTCCAGATTCAAAGATATCGAGAGGCGAACCAGCCGCAAGAAAAGGGGCATATGAAAAAATGGCATCGATAGGTAGGGTCAATTATAAGAGGCAGCCTTTTCACATGAAAAGGAGACAGGAAAATAGCATGAAAAACGGGACAAAATGATTTGATTGATTGCTTTTCCAACCAATTCAGCTCTGAATGTCGTGGGTGTGGGTGTAGTGGCGCACTGCTTTCTTTGTCTCTCAACAACAAGACAGGCACAACACGAGGGACACTGCGCGCACGCACACACAACGCACACAATTCGGGCTTCCCCTTTTTTTGTGAGGCTCTCTTCCTTTCTTTTTATTATTTCTCCTTGCCCTCTTGTAACACAGATAGCCAGCCACCAGATGCAGGGAGAAGTGTGATACCAGGATGATAAGAGAAAAGTGCGCAAGCTGAGCGGCTCCGACAGAACCAAGACAGGCCACAGAACAGGACTTTTCAGAAAAATGAGAAAAAAATTTACTTACCACGGACTTTTCGGGAGGCGGGGTTGATTGCCGGTCTTTGGTGAGAGTATTGCTTCTTTGACTCAAATGTCTCTGTCTGTTGCTGCGTCCAAAGCGCACACCTCTGTTTAATCCCCCTGTTCCAAAATTCGATTGCAGGACTCGCCAGAAAAGGCACAGGTATCCAGTGCCTTCCAAAAAGAAACTCCACCAAATGCCAGTCGAATTTACCGGCGGGCAGTAAGCGAGATTGACGGCCTGGGTCCAAATTCAAAATCCCAACGTCTTGCGTACCCGGATGCCCGCGATTCTGTTCCGGTGAAAAATTTTCCTTCTCCTTGGGCTTCTAGGCGCGCTGGCGGCAACGGACCAACAGGGGATAGGCCAGCTCGGTGTGATTCAAGAGCCAGGGCACTCAGTAGACCGTTACACCCCCCGGTAACTCTTTGATATTAGATTAGATCAGTGTAGCGTAAAGTGAGTCCTGGGTAAGGTCTCTTGAAGGCACAGAGACACACGGAAATACGAAGCTGACGCAACAGAGCGGCCAAATGAGAGCGATGGGCTTGGGGCGCCGTTTGCCTGGAGCTTGTGTTGTGGTCCCAGGAACCCATGCAAACACTATCAAGCCGGCCCTTAATAGCACTTGCTTGACACAAGTGCGACGCGAGGCTGGCAAAGACTACCGGTAGGCTACCACCTGGAGTCGTTGCCGTCAGTGTCAGCCGAGTCAGGTCTGTTGTTGAATGGCTGGACCTTGTCTTGTGTTGCAGCCGAACGAGAAATCCACTGGTTGCCAGGGCTTTGGATTTTTGATAAATGTCAACAAGGCTGGAGCCTGGAATGGATGATCGCAAACCAAGGTTAAGCAAGACAAACAATAGAGTTGCGAGCCTCAAAGCCTTGGTAACTTGAAGTTTGTAATGGGTTGCCTGGTCTTCAGTTACTTATACGGAGTGGCACGTCGTTAGGTAACAATAATCCTCGTACAGAGTGACTGTCACAGTGGCGGAGAGATGGGTGATGAAAGTCCGCAACACAAAGCAAAGCTGTGCCGCTGCAGTAATTAATTAATTACTGTAATCAATGGAAGATCCAAAAGACCGTCGTAGAAAATCAGGGAAGGCTGTCGAGTTTTATCAATCAGCCTCAGGTTCTTCACACCATCAGCTTTATTATCACACGCTCATGATGTTGACGTTAATTGTGTCATGACGTTTTCATTGGGCGGTTTGATGCGCATACTGCACATACATCATCAGCAGGAGCAGGAGCAGGAGCAGGCAGGAGCGATGGTGTCGTGCATCTTAGGTTATCCCACCTTCCACCTTCCCCGATTCCCCAAGTGCTCTCTTGCATATTCTTTCCCTTGTGACAGGTGCTTCCTCCACTACCAGACAAGAATATTACATCCTTACTGCAACTTCTCCGCATCACATCACGCCGCTCAATAAACGCCGTGAATTCGGTCACTGCCAATCGGTAAAATCCATTCTTCGATTCGAGCTCGCACTTCTTCAGCCGAATGCATGTGATGAGCTCTTGGTTGGGTCAGGCTTACGAATACGGGCGGTAACGGAGGATCCTTTTCTTTTTCTTCCTGTCAACTTTCCTCTTTCAGAAATACTGATGGGATCTTGGAACCCTGTCGTTGCAAAATTGATTCGAGTCCTAGATTACCGTAAGAAAGACCCATATCCGAAGAAGCGCCAGAATGTGCTCGAGACGAGGCTGGGCACAAGCGTTCCCTTGCATGCGAGCACAGAAACGAAACTCCCTACATCAGTGCGACCGACGTTCCCAGTCGATCATTTATCACCGTTGTCAACAAGATGCGATGTCATGCGAATGCCACGCGATTTGACGGATGAACCACAGATAAAGCAGTGGATCAACCAGCTGTCGACAGCTTCTCCGCACGGAACGGCGGGGACCAAACAAAGATGGATATGGAGGCGGAGACGAACAGATCGTGCATACGGTTCGGTACTGGCACTGGATGACTGGAGCGCGGCAGCGGAGACAGCAGACGTCAACCCTGCACCGGCGAACCGGCTCGCGAATAGGGTGCTTTCCAGTGACCGTCGGCCTGCAACTGCAACGACACTAACTAAAGACGATGTAAACAGACACAGAGGCCTTCTTCCCGGAGATGGATAAGCGTCGTGGTAAGCCGCAGCTTTGTTCCATTCTTCCATTTTCCATTAACAACCCCCGTCAGAATTTCAATTCCGCATCTTTATTCAATCGAGACTTTGTGTCTCGAGCATCGCGCTAACATCAGTTCTGGGAATGACAGACGCTTGGTCGCGCCGCCCTTTAAGTGACTGCATTGTTAAAGGCAAATTGCCCCTTCATGTCAGTCATATCCGCCCTTGACGGCCTCCCATTTTCAGATCGTGTTCCGAACCCGAAATGTGGCGACTGACAAGGGAGCCGTGGTGCTTTCTAGCAATCGCCTTCCCATCGACTGGATATTGACATCGGCCCTTACTCCCTGCTTGCCTGTCTTTTGTTTTCTATTGGCCGATCTGTGGTGTTGATTGGAAGCGACGCCGCGAACCAGCGGCGATGGGACAGAAGTTTGTGTCTTACAGACGCAGCACTCGGCCTATCTCAGATACCCATGACTTGATGATTGATCGCTCACATCGTCTCAGATCTGCAGGCCTTTGTGGCTCTTTCAAAACGTCTTGCATCCATGACTCAAATTTTGCGTTCTCGCCATTTAAACCCCTGCCTTCGAGGGCGTATCTTGAGTCAAATTGACACATATGACACGGAACTCTTGAAGTGTTTCGAACAGAACAGAATATTCGTCAATGACAGTTTGTCTCGATACTGAGACCAGGAGAAGACACAATAATCTTCTCCGTCCGCATCCGGACCGATGAACTTGACATTTGATTGCGAGTGTCAACGCTCTGGCCTCCTTTGCTTCGAACTACTCTTGGAATCCTAGAAGGCTTTTACCCGGATGTCATTTTTACGACACAATAGCGCTCTCTCTGGGATGGCCGGACCGAAATTTACCTGTGCCCCGGGCGCAGGGGTAGGGGCTTTCAACAATCATCCCGGACATGCCATGGATAGGGTTTGCAGAGGCCGGTGATGGGACGGACCAAGCAGGGGGTGGATAAGAATTCCTGGAGCCGGAGGATGGAAAGCTGCAGAGAGGAACAGTGTCTTCCAGCCGGACCTTGTGGTTATTGCCAGGGGGGACAAAGTTTGGACGGGCGTGCCTAGGAGACCCTGACTCCCGTCTAAGATGACTGGGTCCATGCGTCCAAACGCGTGCCTGAGTCCCAGAATTCGGTCACTGAGGTTTAGCGGCCTTCGCACCGACAACTTGCCCTAAGGCACCCACATTGACAGCGGCTCAGCGATCAAGACAAGAGGATGGAGTTTTGGATGGGACGCGGGGAGAAATTCTGTCCTTTCAGAGGTTCAGGCACACCAAAGGTTTGTTCAGTGGATGCGCGGGTAACGGAGGACAGCCGGATGGAGACTACATCAAACATCGCCCAGCTTCAACCCCAGTCGTCTGGTCTTGATGTTGCTAATATTATCAGGATCAATATTTTTCATGACATTGGAAAAAAGATTTTGTGTGCGTCTGTGTGCACGGCGCCCACAATGTTAAATATTAAAAAATCGGTCAGTGTGCAGCAGCTTGAGACAAGGATTTGCACTACTGAGACTCAGCACAAGTCCTCGCAATAAGACCAACACAGCACCACGACAACACAATGCCAGCACAACCCTAATAAGGGTCAAGAATGCGACAATACAGTGTGCGAGGTTGACGAGACCCGGGCGTTCGGTCTGAGCTTCCCTCACCTTGACCTTGACCTTAGCTGATGGGCCCGAGATTAAGGCCAGAGAGAATGGGTCGACGGATTGAATCAATTTACACTTACACACCCCGCACGCCCCTACTTTGGGCCCGGCCGGTAATGATAAAATCGCGGCCCAACGCTACGACGCAATTATCCTGCTGGGCACCATGTTTCATAGACTAATAATAAGAAAATGGATGCGAGCACAGCGCCTTGCCCTTGTCTTTTCATGGTGAGTCCCTGTCGGCATGTGGTGCACAGCCGAGTCCAGGTAAATTATCTAGGACTGTTTATCTCTGGATACGGATCAACAAAGACAACAGGACAACAGGACAACAGGACAACAGGACAACAGGAGCCAATATTGTGATGGACAGCTTGGGCACCAAACCGATGGCGTTTGTCTTGCGACGAAACTTTGAGCTTGAACTATTGTTCCAGAAGAGAGAAAATGCACTTTATCTGTGCGAGCTGTTGCGCGGTAAAGCTTGTGGCCGGATATGGATATGCATGTCCAACATCGAGACGCACACGCCCTTGCGGCGTAAGAGAGCGATGCTCCTCCAAATGTTGACGGTTTTGTTGTTGTTGTTGGCCATTTTGTGGAATCCCATCCCCATTGCCATCCCTGTTCCATGCAGTCCTGGACAGCCCTGGATGCAATACCTGGTCAAAAAGCTCGGATATGAATAATTTTTTTATCCCTCTGGTTCTCATGTTTAAATTTTTCATGGCGAGATATTCCTATCGATGGAGTTGATACGAAAGCATTGCCTCTTACGGTGGCATTGTTATTCCCGAAATGACTGATCGCGAAGTCATCGCTCGATGTTCGGCACTTTCGGTCGTCTTTGAGAACAAAGCTGTTCACCGACCGATATTATTTTTCTCTTACACCATGGCTGCCTCTCCAAGTGGATGAGTCGGTGACTCATAACAGCCTTCGCTTGATGCTGGCGCTGACAGTCTCTGCAGCTTCGCTGCGTGTACCCTCTGGTTTGCTGTATTGATGTCCAAATAAACCCGCGGCCCCGTCATATCGGTCCCGCCTGCACCCCAAGTTGGATGCCGATTGGCATCCACCACACACACTGCCTTGTCTAGCAGACACGTTGCTGTGTGTACCAGCGTCGACCAAGCTTCGTGATAGAGAGAGCTTGACCCCTCGGCGTGTAAGAGGAGCGGAGGAAAACAAAGGACAAAGAGCTTGAGCTTTCTTGGATCAGGACTTTTGCCATGCGGATAGCATGTCCAATACGCTTCTAGACCCTGGGTCGATTTGACAGGCTGGCTGGTGCTTCTCATCCTACCATTCGCTATCTCAAGCGACGATATCGAAACAACAAAGACCCTCCAAAAATAAAATCGAAAAATAGTGCCCCTTCCAGGTTTCCCCTCGGTTGGTTCCCCTCCAAAAAAAAAAAAAAAGCTAAGCCTACTACTGCAGGCTTGGAGACACGCTACAGCAACCTACAATAGCAAGGCGGTTCGAATTTTCTGGCTTGACGTCTCTCTCTCACCGACACTTGCAAAAGACGGTGCCTATTGCTCGGGTGCGTACCTTTGATGGGATGCACCATCGCGGGGCACTTTGGAGACGGGCCGCTCTCGAGCAAGTATGGCGCTTGTAATCGGCAACTACTGATAATTATCAAGGCTTAAGGTGTCATAATGAAGTAGCCTAAATGCCGGTCTACACTCGCCTAAGGTGACGAAGCTTTTCGTCTGGCTATCGTGTGCTCTCGACGGCCAACCTTCTGATACTCTGACACCCGAACCGGCCACAAGGACTCGTGAGGCGGACCCTTGGCTGTATCTATCCGAAGCCCAGGCCACGGTCACGACGTGGTCACCAAATGGCCAAGGCTGAAGCGATACAAGACCCAAGCTGGCCGCATAGTGACGTATGCAGGATCCCACGGATCCATCAGTGCTCTCAACGAAACGGTTCTAGCGAGCTCATATAAAGTGTATACTGTACTACGGGAAGAAAACTCTACTCTATGCTGCGTCTCGTGGCGTGCAGTTGAAGCTAGTGTGCTTGAATGTCAAAGATATATACATACATTTACATATACATATATGTACAGGCCGTTGCAGATGTAACCTTATGGACTAACACAAGATAAGAACAAGCGCTGACGATCAGAGCACACCGCAAAACACCGCCGTTTCAAAGATCGCGGAACTAGAAGGCAGCGCCCGGGCTATAGCGTCCTCCGCTATTTGGCAGGGACGATCGTGACGATTAAATTTTTTGCTGCGCTGCTTCGTGGGCAGAAAATCTCTTCCAGAATACACGATAGCGTCTAATAATGATGTGTGTCTCGCGATCCATGGTGATTAGGGCAAGACACGCAGCTGCATGCATATCCGACGGAGCCAAAGAGGGTCTTTTTGGAGATGTCGGTAGAGAAAGCAACAATTCTGTTGGAGCGACAACGCTGCATCAAGATGGAGCCCCATCATGTACGCTACAGGTATGGCATCAGCGGTCTCGCGCGTGTCGGGAACGAACGAAAGAGAGGTCTAGAAGAAGCTAATCCTAGCCATCTCGTGGTCGAGAAGAAAACATAAGAGTCATACTGTAACAGTATGAGCAAGAAAACCCCTCCAGTTCGATGCGTTCATGCCCAGCGTTTGGGGTTTGATTTCGTGATGGTGTTGTCTGCGTTGTTCATAGCTCGAGGATTGGATGCCAATGCTCGGGTCCGGCCGCAGAACAAATTCAGATCGAAGGATGACAGCCAATGACATGAGTGGAAGGTTGAATTGTTAGACCCCAAGTTGCTTAATGGATTTGACTAGACTAGCTGCACGTCGGGAACCAGAACCGCTTCCCACGTCACATCACATCTCAAGTTTAAAAGCGTGACCCCCCCTCCCTGAAGAGAATGGGAACTGCAAAATGCACTGCGCATGGCGAACCAATAGCAAAATTAGGGCATACTTGACGAGAAGAATGAACATGGGGCGGACGCACGTTGAGTAGGTAGAAGCCCTGATGTTTTGTAGTTTGCTGCACGGTTGCAGCAAGTAACCCTATACCACAAGGAAAAAGAAAAATGATTAATATTCGCAATGAGGGTAAGATGTGGACTAGACTAGCAATGTGTCGGTGTAAGTGATAGACTATTCTAGTTCGTGATCATCATGCCAAATATCTCATGTGCGAAAGAAAGTGGTCTGCTGCCAAGTTTTTTTCTGTCCACCATTTGTCCGTCCACATCCAAAGATAAACATGACGGTAAAGGAGTGGCCTCTGACAGCAGGCCTCAAAATTGTGTGTGTGGTGTGTTCCCCTGTCATGTCATGAAAATGAACATGCATTACCCTTGGAGAGAATCACGTGGCGGTGCCTGTGGCGGTGCATCGGACGTGCAAGCCACAACCACTCGGCCGGGTAGACAAAGACCCTCTCTTCTGGAATTGAATTGCGTGACGGGGGATCCGCTTCGGGCATGGCCGGGGGCGCGCACGGGAACGGCACCTGCAGGAGGGATCCCGATTTTCTGGGTCTGTGATGCGGCCCCATCGGAGTTTATGTTCGGGGGTTGACCTTTTAATTATGTGACGTAGTTATTTCAATGTGCTGTCACTGTTAACTACCTGTCTCTTGACTGACATCCGGTCTGTGTTTCTGGACCCTTTTTCTTTTGACATCTTTTGTCTGTGCTTGTAGTTCAGTCCCTGCTGCCTAGCTGTCTGTCATTTCCTCCCCTGTTACCATTTTCAATGCTGAGATTGGGCATCCTTTCTCCACGCCCAAACCCATTGTATCAAGACACCCATAAATTCATTATACCAGGGAAAATAACTATACACCCTGATCTTAATATTTGATTAGTTCATTAACTGTCAAATATGACTAGTTTAAGCAAGATGACTCACATCCGTGGAGATGAATAGTTGGTCAACATCCATGCACCGCCACACCAATACGTAAACACGGACTACCTTATTTCTTGCCCTTCAGGCAAGTCATTGACGAAGAAACAAGGGTCTTGACAGGCAGCAGTGCGCAAGAGGGAGCCCATCGCCTATCTCAAATCTCATACGTGAACTGTGTCAGAGCGTAGGCGGCAATCTTGTACGAGGCAAGATGTGTCCAGCCAATGCGATATCGCGGGGCATGTGAAGGTGGCGATGTAGTTGTCGTGTAAGTCAGGGGTTGAGTTTTTGCCTCCGGGTCCGCGGATTTGGAATCCGGGATATGGACACGCCTTAGCTTGGAGGATTGGATATCAGAGGTTGAGATAGAGGCGAATGGTGATAGAGAGATGACTGGTGGTGAAGAGGTTGGTGATCACGAGACTTGAAGTAGGGATACTTTGTATCTTGGCGATATGGTTGAGTGTAAGCACATGTCGAATACAGTCGGACTTACAATTCGAAGCCTGAGGTTGTCAGTATCAGGTATTCTGTGGTTTGCCGTATTGCGATTTTATCAGAATGGTCATGAACGGCTCAGTTTACGCATGTGTTGCAGCCTGCTTTGAAGACGTGATACCTCGGACAAAGTCCCTCACCATGAACGATCCGTGACCTGATAACAGACACTGTTTTACACCAGAAGGGTGATCACCAAAAAGAGTCATAGTAGGGAGTTGCGATTATCTGAAGTCTAGAATGTTAGGCAATGGTATGCACACATTAGACGGGTATCCTGAACTATGACTGCAAACTTCTAAAGGAACTGCAAATAACTATGAGTTTATGAGTTACTCTGACTTCCCATCATGCTCTACAGCCCAAAGCTCCCCAAACCGACTTCCCTCCATCTCAACAAGCTCCCTCGGCCCCCCATCCTCAACAACACTCCCCCTATCAAGCACAACAACCCTATCAAAATACTCCATGACCATCTCCAGCCGATGCGAAACCATAACAATAGTATACCTCTCAAACTCATTCCTAATAATCTCCTGCATCGCTCTATCCGTGACTTTATCCACACTGCTACTTACTTCATCCAACAAGAGCAATCCACCCTGATTCTTCTCCCCTCTATCACGGACTCTGCGGCGCAGGATTGCTCGGCCGAGACTGAAGAGTTGTTTTTGACCTGCACTGAGATCCTCGGCGCTCATGCCGGCGTTTAAGCTGCCTTTGTCGTTGACGAAGCCTGTTAGGCGGACTGTTTGGAGGACGTTGAAGCATTCTGCGTCTGTGGCTGCGTTGTAGGGGTCGAGGTTGGCTTTGATGGAGCTTCCGTCGGGGAGGAAGACTGCGTCTTGGGGAATGCAGATGATGCGTTTGCGTAGAGTGGCGCGGTCTATTTGATGAAGATTCACGTTGTCGATCTGGATGTTTGAAGCGCACGAGGGAAGAGGGTCCAGGAGACGTAAGAGTAGGAGGATGAGAGTGGATTTTCCGCTTCCTGTACGGCCGCAGATTGCGACCTTCTGTCCTGGAAGGATATTGAGCTCAAGGTCTCGTAGGACAAGGCTGAGATCCTGCTCATCCTGAGTATCGGTATCCATTTCGTAGGAAGCAGAAACCTTGTCAATCAGAATGTTTCCATTCTGCGGCCAGCTCTCAGGAGGCTCAATATCCTCGCCAGGCAAATTCTCAGTCGCAACAGTGTCACTGAAGGACCTCAGTCGGCTCACAGCACCCAGCGATGTCTCAAGAGAGGTATAACTCTTGATGACATCAGACAAAAACTCGCTGAAAGTCAATAGGGAAATAAGACTAGCACCAGTCAAACCCGCATTGGTTCGAAGCTGAGTTGCTAGTGCGACGAGAACAACAGCGATACCTGCGACAATGAGGCGAAGTGAAGAAGCCAGCCATTGCTGGATCATTGCTAGGAGGTAAGCTGGTCTTTGGGATGTGTCGAGAAGCTGGTTGCTGTGTAGTATGTCGTTCTTTTCCCAGCCGAAAGCTCTGATTGTCGCAATGCCCTTCATGGTATCGGTAAAATGCGTGTACAACGGGCTCTTTGCCTCGAGGTCAAGAAGTCGAATCTGTCTCGACGTGCGAAGATAAAACATCTGAATAAAATAAATAACGACAAGCAAAAAGGGATATCCGATAGCAAGGTAAGGTGAAGCAGAAGCCACCACAAACGCAGACCCCACACAATTCGAGATGTCCAATGTGAAATTGGTCAAGGCTAGGGGTAAATCACTATCAAGGAGTGTCATATCCTGCGAGAAAAGGTTCGTCACAACACCAGTATCCGTAGTCGTAAAGAACCTCAACGGCGCAGAAATAACAGTGTAGATAGCTCTTTGATGAAGTTCCGTTCCTGCAGAGGCAGTCATACCAATCAAGGTGATGCAACCGTTACAGAATAGAAAGATGACAAAACCTGACCGTAGGAGGCCGAAGATGCCTACGTAAAAGGCGAAAGATTCCTTGAAGGCGTCTTCGGCCCAGAACTTCATCCATACACTTGAGAGACTTAGACAGGCTCCGGCTAGCATTCCGGATAGAGCGACGGCTATGGCTGCCCATGCTCCGACGCTTTTGAAGTAGTGCTTGTAGATGGAGAAGTCGCCTGTTTGTCTTGCTTTGTCCTCTGCTGCTTGACTAGAAACAGGCTGTATCGCGACTGGAGGAGCGACAACAGTGACTTTTGACTCAGACTTCTCATCGTCCGAAGAAGAATCGGTATCTCTGTGTTTGACTCCAAGACTGTGAACATACTTATTGTTGTTCATCAACTCCGTAAAGTCACCCTGCTCAATGATAGTCCCGTTGCCGAGCGCAATGATATGGTCTGCTAACGGCAAGTGACGCACTGAGTGAGTACACACAATAACCGTGGCACTTCTCCTCTTTATCATGCCTCCTGGCCCGAAAACGCGGCGGAATAGCTCTGATTCAGTGCCCAAGTCTAAACCGCTGAGTATGTCGTCAAAGATCATCAAAGTCGCCTCAGAGTACAGCGCGCGAGCTACAGAAAGACGTTGTTTCTGGCCGCCGCTGAGCATGATTCCATTGCTCCCGATCTTAGTATCATGACCTTGTGGTAGAAGGACGACATCTTGAGAGAGCATCGTAGCCTCGATGATGTCGTCGTACTTTGTCTGATTGAAAGCGCAGTGGCCGATGATGTTTTGTCGGAAAGTGCCGTTGTATAAGAAAGGTGACTGAGAACAGTATGCGATGCGTTGAGAAGATGTGAACGTCTTTATCGTGCCTGAAGACACTGGGAGTTCACCGAGTAGAGCTTGGCAGAACGTTGTCTTGCCGCTGGCGACTTCGCCCACGATGATGGTAAGTTTATCAGCGGGGATGCAAGTGTTGATGTCCTTCAAAGTCATCTTCTCTCCTCCCCATCCAAAACATCCATCCTCAATAGCGAAAGCGACATCCGAGCTCTTTTCAGATGTAGAAATAGTTCGAAAGTCGTTGCGCGGTTCAGCTGCGAGGAATCTCTGCACACGAGATATACAAGTCAGAGCGGCAAAGATACCTGGAAGGCTCTGGAAAAGTTCAACAACAGGGGTTGTGAAAAGGAGGATGTACGATAGTGAAGTGAAGAGCGTGTTGACGCTCAAGTCCTTGGATGCGAAAGCGAAAGTGATAGCAGGCGAGATGGTGAATGGTGTGAAACCCAATACTGCAGCAAGAATTAATAGCCAGCGGAAGCTATTTCCAACCTTGATCTCTCCCACGCGAAGAGTCTGGATTAGATCAGCCACAGGACCAGCGATACCAGAAATCTTATATAGCTTCATCTGGGAAATCGCATTGGAAGTCAATCCAACCCTGTTCTGGATCTTTGCCATCCATTCACTCTGTCTCTTGCCAACCAAAGAGATCAACCATGACAGTAGAAGGGCACAAACTGCAATAACAACCAGTGGAGAAACAAAAGCTGCGCCTATCTTTCCATAAAGAAGCCAGCATCCAATGGCCAACTGTACAGGATTGGCCCAAAGATCATGAGCCCTCTCTGCACCTCGAAGGATCCGCTCAACATCGGAACTCATGAGCGTCAACGCAGCAGAGTCATCAGCAGCCGTCATCTTCATCTGCGTTGTCTTTTGGTAAATAGCAGCAACTAGACAACCGCGAATCATATACACGGCTCTTTGTTGGTAGTAGCCGTAGAAGGCTGCGGAGACGCCTATACCGGCGTAGATGAGGAATGCGGCGCCGATTAAACCGTAGCCGACGCTTTTCGAGGATGGATCTTCTGGAGTTTGTAGATATTCCAACGTAGCGTCGATGTACAGAGGTTGGCAGTACTGAAAGGCAATGAGAGCGACGCGAGGAACGATTGGTAGGATGAAGGGTCCTGTCAGTGTTCTCGCCAGATCCTTCAACAGACCTGACCTGGGCTCCTGGCTGTATCTCTGAACCCGGAGATGTTTGGCGAATTGATTGTGTAGCCTGCTGGATGCCATCTCTTCATCAAGAGGATACAAATCCTCAATGTTCAGTACTTTTTGGTAGCCGCTCTTGAACAACTTGTTAAGCCAAGCAAAAACGCCCACAGAAAATACACCACTCGACTCCTCAGGACTATGCTCATCGGCATTCCACTGGATCCATCTCGTCTTGGAAATCGTCTCAAGACAAAGAATAACAGCTTTTACCACGACGGAAGCTGTAAAGAGCCGGGCTTGGATGGTTTGTTGCGAAGTGCTGATGAGAAGCCATGCTGTCCTAGTCTGCACTATGTCGAATAATAGAGTGAGGAGGATGTAGATATTTAATAGTGTAGATGGTCTTCTAGCGCATGAGTGCTCTTTCCAAGATAGTGCGCATGCAAAAAGTGATGCGATGAATGCAAGTGATGATCCTGCGAGGGAAAGGTCATGAACGATCCCTGCAGTTCCAGTTGCGATAAGCACCAAGACACCAAGTTGGGTGGCCACAAACACGATCAAAAACGCCTATTCACTATCAATCACTTACTTCATCACTGCGACAAAGAAACACTTACAATTTTAGTAGATTGCAAAACAATCCCATTAACAATCCTCTCCCTCTGCACCAAAACAGCAACCCTTCCAACAGCCGCAGCAATAAAAACAACAGTCGGAATAATCGAAAAGAAAATGCGTTCAAATTTCTGCGTAAAGTCGAAATCGCCTCGACATCCTCTGACGCCTGGACCCCAGGAGCCGTCGTTTAAACAAGATGAGGCCATGGTTGATGAGGCTTGGGGTCCATTTCCTGGGAATAATGGTGTTTTTATTTGCGGCTGGGGTAATTGATCGGCTGTCAGATGGGCTAACGATGTGCCGAAGTGCTTACGATTTACATACGAATTGAGGACGATTTACCGTACGCGTTGAGGAACTTTTGTCGATTGACGCGAATGGTTTCGTAGTAGTTGACGATAACCAACAAGCTTACGACCTGCCTTTATTGGTAAGGCTGAAGGGCGGATCTATCTATGAAACGCATACACAACGATCTTCCTAAGTTTATAGTAAGTCTTGTAAGACTTTAGGCAATGATCTAAAGTTGCTTAAGTATAAGATTTACATTTATTATAATGTTAGAGTAAGCACTGTATTAGATCAAAGATTGTAAGTGATATAGAGAATCGCCTCATCGAGACAGGTTGCATGCAATTGGCAAAGAGCATACCTACATAAAGCTCCCGTTTTGTATAACACAAGTATGAATATATTAATGCAAGCTCTACATTGCTAAAATGGAATAGAAGTGGCAATTGGCATGAAGAGTTTCGTCAACTCCACGTAACTTGATGACTAGTTTCTGCTCCCAGGCGAGGGAGACTCGCGGCTTCTTGGTAATGCCGAACAATGCTTCATTCTAAATAGTATACGTGAGTCAACAAATGCTTCCATGTATTACTGTTATCAAATTGCCACGGCAGCGCACCAGACATCTCGTGAGGGTCCCCGACGCTACAATTTTAGATGAGGATGATGAGATGGCATGGTAAAGAAGGCAAAGACTACTTGAGAATGTATCCGAGGTTATGCTTGCGGCAGAAGGAGCCAAGAAACACTAGGACTTGCCTTGTGTGCCTATCGTGATGCTTCTCGGCGATTTCCATTTCAGTATATCAAGGACTCCTTCCTTACTAAGCTCAGAAGTACATAACCCCCGCTTGTTGATAGAACCTCACTCTTTCATCCCACTCAATCAAACAACAATCCACCTGAGCTCTTCAAGATGAGTGAAAATGCCCAGAATACAGTGGCATCCTTGGAGGTGCTGCCTCCCGAGATCCTGTTACCAATCGTCAAGAGCCTTCCAGGCCTAGACACCCTTTGGAATCTGATGACTGCCTCGCCGAACACCTGGCGTCTCTTCAGCAATTACGCCCTCGATATCACCGAAGGTATTCTTTCTGGACCAAACTCGATACTGTACAGAAAGATCCGAGAACTTGTCCGTGGAGTCATCCTCGTGCGTGCCAAGACACTTCCTTTCAAGGATTTGAACGAGTTCCAGACCCAGTTCTTATACGGCATGGTTCCTAACGAACAAAAAGATAAAGAGTTCATGACTCTTGGTCCTGGGATCTTATCTGCTTCGGCGGTGCCTGTAGATGTATTCAGGTCTGTCGTCGCAACAGCATGTCAGATCTCCGCCCTTTCGCAGGGCTGCTTGGCATCTTATCTCGCGCCATTCAGAGACATCAGGCCGTTGCATACCTCCGACCCACAGGCTTTGCATGCTTCCAGCCCCCCTTCATGGACTCGCAGTTTCGCTTCACGTTTTACGCATTTCTGTACCTTTCGGAATGATCCGATCCCTGTCTGGGATCGTGAAGCTGCCGGCACACCTGTCAAGGTGGTCGACGCAGGACAACCGAGTTGGCGCGAGGAAATGAGGGCTTTACGCGCTATGTGGGTAATACAACTCGTGGGCGAAATAAGAGGATTAGTCAAGGAGGGCTGGCCCGAGGAAGATATCGACACACTGAAACAGATCGATTTGGTCGATTTAGTCGAGAGACCTGATGGCGTGATCAAGACCGAAGAGATCAGATGTGCTATGGATTACCTCGCAACGCTTGGAGGTACCATACAGAACGACCACTATCGACTACCAACGCCATCTCTGGATCTCAAGAGCCATAGATGGATTACAGCAGAGAAAAAGCCAGTTAAGGATCCCTTTATCTTGGTTGGGCATCGTCATAACGGCAAACTTCTCAGACTGGGGAAGGGTGAACCCATACCAGAGGGCAGCAAACCAGAGTGGTATCCATTTCTCAGAGATGATATGAAATGGAATAGGGCAGAACCCTCCCTCGATAGAGAATCATGTGGTATATCTAGTTGGCGCTCCTTATCAACTAGCCGCGACTCGCCTGCTTATGGTGTCAAATTTGATTCTTTCCGCCGATTAGGCTTTGCCTTTTGGGAAAGGGAGAGGTTACATCTTGCCGGTCTGGCAGATGGGATACACGAGCCATTCTACAAGGACGACTTCTACCATTTTGCGTTGGAGAGTATTCTGCCTGCTGATGAGGTTGCTAGCCTCAAGGCTGAGATCCCAGAGCGAGAAGTACCTCGGATTGCGCCTCGGCTTCGATCACGAGACTTCATTGCATCAGGCACTGCTCCATCTCTACCAGCGTCTTCTTTGTCAGCACGAAGAGCTGCATTGAGATTGAGCAGCCTATCCACTCCGCCTGTCAGCGGATCCCATGAGACTCGTTAGGGGTCTTTGTGACTATGTATTATTCAGCCTTCGGCTGAGCAAGAGGGTCATAAATTTTGTCCTAAGTCTACCTGAATGAGAGAGTTTATCTTTTATTATAGTCTTGATACCAGTGACCAGGCTTATACATGACCATGACCTCTTTGGTGAGTTAAAAGGAAAATCCGGGTGGCGGGCATAACTTCTAAGTGGCAGTTAAAGCCCAGCTGTTTAATAAAAAGGTTTAGTTTTTCTTTTGATGCTTCGTAACTGAAGTGTCTAACTTATCTTTACAGAGTTCGAGGCCCTTGCTTAGATTGCAGTGTAGGGCTTGAACTCATCTGCTGTGACACCAGAAGGAACCGCAATCCTCTTATGCTTTGAAACACGTTCGATCGACACTCGCTGTCCGCTCTTCCGAAGTCTCTCATTTTATGACAATCTCTGAGAATAAACGCCTGTACGGATAAAAGCTGTTGGAATTACTTTTCTTGAACACCGTATCCAGACGTCTCTAGAAATGGCGGAGAAACATCAACTCTCATGTCACGTTGAATACCATGCAGACACTGACATGGATCCTAGACGCTTATACCCTTATCAATTAAGAGCGGTGTCCTGGAGTTCCATACGTCTCTGGTCCGTGGACCCTTTGTCGAACCACCATCTATCCAGCTCTTAAAATCCCTTCCATCAGCCAGACGCTTCCACATTTCCACCAATATCTGGGGATGTCAAAGCCACCAAAACAAATGCCATTGGCTTTCTTCATTTCTCTCAAGCAACAATCAGCGCAATCAGACATCCCACCATCAACGCAGTCAAGTCCTCGACGCTCTAGACTGAATGGAGCACCCCCGGGAACTTCTAGCAGAATACACTCACGTTATTATCTACCTGGGCATTTACCTGCAAGTCCTTAAGATGGATGTCTGACATCTACAAGTTCACGCCGGGTCCGGCACAATTCAGTGAATCTATGATCAAAGCTTCACCGAAACAGTTTCAACCTTGCTATGTGGGACTGAGAGGGTATCTGGCACTTTTTCTGCAGGGCTGCAACCTACAGACTTTCTATGAATATTTGAGAAATGCAATCGAGTGCAGACCGAATTGGCCCGAGAGCCAGGCCGTGCTGCCGAACAAGTTAATGTTCGAGAAGCGCTTTTTGGTGGCGAGCTGGGATGGACTTGGATACTTGATCTCCACTCTCTGTCTTTTGGATGATGTCGGAATCTTCGTAGGCTGGCAAAAGCTCAGCTGCTCTCGTCGGCAATGCCTATGCGCTGCGATTACTCCAATAATCTGGAGCGTCACAGATAGACTGCAATGAGGACAGAAGTCCGTTTGCGTCGTTCTCCATTTGATGAACTTGGCAAATCTCGGGCACCATTGCGTGATCTGGTGCCATTCTTTCGGGAGCTGAAATTCCTCCATGTCAGTCATCCCTAAGAGAGGTAGCTCTTGGCCCAATTCTCAAAATGCCCTTGAGCCGCCTTACTTGAGATGGTATGCCAGAGTTGAAGCCAGTCATGAACGACGAGCTAACGCTCTCACGGATGGATATGTCCTTAGCCATACTCTTGTCCTGGCCCACTGCCGCATCCGAAGATCCCAAGACCAGCCTCGTAATCGAACTCTCACTCTCACCCTCGAAG
Source organism: Fusarium sp. MBC 364 (assembly GCA_030777805.1). Classification (NCBI taxonomy): domain Eukaryota; kingdom Fungi; phylum Ascomycota; class Sordariomycetes; order Hypocreales; family Nectriaceae; genus Fusarium; species Fusarium sp. MBC 364. Next base: position 292,621 of record JAPFSC010000071.1, read on the forward strand.
CCGCATTCTCTGCCATCTTTTGGACCATGCTTTCCTCTACCACGACCTTTGGCTATGGTTCCCTTCGCGATAATGCTATTTGGCCCCTCGATGATCTGCCCTGGGCTCGTCTATGCTCCCACAACCCTCTCACCTAGGGTGTTAAAGGTCTGGAGTTGTCTGTCGAGTAGCTCACCGCCGTTACTGAGCAGGGACACCTCCGCAAGAACGACGAACCAAGTCCCACTTCACGGGTCTGTTTCTACCGACAGCAACCACCTCGCTGCAATGGGCCTCGACGCTCGCGCCCGCTGCCGCTCCCGAGGAGGCACTTTCGCCGTTTCGGCGATGTATTCACTTCCGTGTGATGGCTCTCGCGTTCGATGCCCTTTGGAACGCGATGAATGCTACCCTAGTCTGGGTATATAAACCCTACAACCACCGGCGACAATACTACCATCGTCCCCCAAGGTGAACCAGCCTACCATCCATTGAGATGGCCTGGAGCATACCGATCGGAATAGTATGGTGCCCGACGTCTTGGATATACTATCTCATCTTCACCAGCCAACCGTATAGTGGGATGGCCCTATAGCCGTCGGTGGAGGAGTGATACACAAGCACACATAGGAACTAAAGCGAAGTGTTTTCCCTCAAACTCTGAATCTTACGAGCTTAGTGTACATCTGAGCATAACCGTATATGGTAAGAAAGGAGGTTGACACATCCACAAGGCAGTCCATAGGCTTCGTGGCCGGGCAGTCTTCTCTCAAGAACGACAACACACTGTGGGAAGCTGTTCATATACCCGAAGAACTTTTGAGACATGTCACAAACTCCTTGAAGAAAAAGCTTGTATTGAAACGTTGGCTAGATCAGGAGCTCTATCCAGAAGCGTGCTTCTCAGCCCCCTACACCTACCTACCTACCTACCTACGTTGTAGAAGTTGAGAGAAAAGTTGTTGTTTTATGAGTTTGGGCCGGTCCTTGGAACATTATTCCACAATAGGGTCTTCTAAAAACCACCAGAACCCTGAGTCATTGCCCAACGTGTCGGTAGGAATGTTTAACGTTATCTGATCTGATCCGATCTGACTATCCCATGTCAAATGCGGACCTCATCACAAGCCGATGTGCTTACACATGTATTCGGCCGATCACGGACGAACAGAGCGGAGACCGTCTAACATCGGCGGACTTTGGTTTAGTCAGCGGAAGAAAGCTGAAACGCCACAAAAATAATCCAACCGGGTTCCTGTCTTTAGATCCCTGATCCCGGCTTATCACGGACAAGGTTCTTACGGGGACTGCGGTTAGATTTGCCATAAAGTGAACAAGATCAGCATACGGATACAAGAAAAGGAAACGGTGAGCCCTATACTGTGATTCTGTGTGTTATAGACAGGTGCCTAGTCAGACCGATAGTTGCTATGTATACTGTCTCAGTTATGTTGTGAGATATCACCTCCGCTTTGACTTGAATTTGAGTTTGAGATCTTCAAAAGTTCTGGAAACAAGAATCGGATTCATCTATCCGATTCTTACGCCATGATCACCATAACAAACCAATGTGTCACGCCGAAGCGTATTTGTCTTGGTGTAGCGTATGTCTTGCAACTATTTACAACTTATAACTACTTTTTATTGCGGAACTAATCCGCATTGGGGTATGAGTCGAAACCACTCATGAGTCCTCGGACTTAAGGAAGCAGAAGAAGCTCGCGGAATGACACAAGATCCAGCCGTTGGGCTTGGCTTAGTTTACGGTACGGATACTGTAACATTAGGCGTTCCCACAATTACCGTGCAGAATCTTACTCCACAGAGTGAGATTGGGTGGGTAAAGGTACAGATGATAACCGAGTGTTGGGTTTCAACGTTGCAAAAAAGAATGTGGGATCTACATTCTGGAAACTACGATAGATATCTAATTGCGAGAACAAAGCAAAGTAATGCTCCTGTGTCCTCTATTGTAGTAAACAGTGACTGACTGTTGACGCTATGAAGCCTCACTCAGATATTCATGTCTCGGATATAAACGAAATCATCCCTTATGCGTATCCCCATTAGGTATGGATGTCAATCTTTGACTTTATTTGTCCCGACCAATCAGAACCTCAACTCGGGATGCAAGACTTGTCCGAGATGAGTCAAACTCTGAATGAGGGACCCATCTACCTGACTTGACATGCCCAAACGAGGAACTAAACGACAAGGGTCTTCGCTGAAGCAATTCGCGGCTTGTGGGGACGTTGCCCCCTACAGACGGACATTTTAGAACTTTTTATTTTGATTGGTAAGGTACCTCGTAAATTAAAGGGGAGAAAATGGGCGAGCACTGCTAACTCGTGTTGGACTGGGATCTGGTGCTTCTTATTTTGACAACCCAACACTTACAAGTCTCCTTCACGGACGAAAATCCTCCCAAAGGATTGTTCTCCATAATAATCTTTTTGACCAGGGGAGCTCTGTCTCTTTTTTTGCCTTTGCGACTTGGACTTATAGAGCGGCATGTCGGCTTCTTTTTCCTTTGCGCCTCTCCCCTTACCTCACCTCTTGTTGTTCACCAGCAAGCCTATGGTCAAGTATCACAGGCTGCTATACATATATACATATTAATTATTTCTTTATTCCTTTTATACAATACCTTTAATACGTTCAATTGGGTTCAATTAGGTGATTTACCTTTTTCGCGGCGGGTGACTATAGGGCTCCCAGACAGTTTCATTACATCAACAACACAACTGTCGACAAAATGGCTGAAAAAGATCTCGGAAAGGCCGAGCAGGCCATTGCCGCCAATCATCACACTGAGCAGGCCGATCCTGCGTACCGCAACTCCATCGAGACCGACTCCACCCGTGCTGAAGGACAGAACAAGGCGCAGAACGTTGGTGTTTCCGTTGAGCAGGCCGAGGCTGACTTTGCCGAGCTTCAGCGTGAATTCACTGGTGTTTCGCGCGCTAGTCGCAGGAAGAGTAGAGCTAGCGTTGCTGATCCTGAGAAGAATGCTACTACTGCTGATGAGGCCGAGGTTGAGTCCCTCTTTGATCTAGAGGCGGCTCTTCGCGGTGGCCTTGATCGTGAGAAGGAGGCGGGTATCAAGTCTAAGCACATTGGTGTTTACTGGGATGATTTGACTGTCAAGGGCTTTGGTGGAATGTCCAACTTTGTGCCTACTTTCCCTGATGCTTTCGTTGGTTTCTTCGATGTTGTCAGCCCGGTCATCAACATGCTTGGTCTCGGACCCAAGCCACCCCAGGTCGCACTCCTTGATAAATTCAGGGGTGTTTGTAAGCCTGGCGAGATGGTTCTCGTTCTGGGAAAGCCCGGTTCTGGTTGTACGACTTTCCTCAAGACCATCGCCAACCAGACATATGGCTACACCGCGGTGGAGGGTGAGGTTCGCTACGGACCATGGTCCAACACCGACTTCGGTCGATCCTACAGGGGTGAGGCCATGTACAACGCAGAAGACGACCTCCATCACCCTACTCTCACGGTTGAGCAGACCCTTGGTTTTGCGATTGATACCAAGATGCCTAAGAAGCGACCTGGAAACATGTCCAAGGAGGAGTTCAAAGAGAGCATCATTTCTATGCTTCTCAAGATGTTTAACATCGAGCACACACGCCACACCATCGTTGGAGACCACTTCGTTCGTGGTGTGTCCGGTGGAGAGAGAAAGCGAGTTAGTATTGCAGAGGGTATGATCACCAACGCTGCCGTCCTTTCATGGGATAACAGTACCCGTGGTCTTGACGCTAGTACCGCCCTGGATTTTGCCAAATCTCTCCGCATTCAGACCAACCTGTACAAGACGACTACTTTCGTCTCTCTGTACCAGGCTTCCGAGAACATCTATAACCTTTTCGATAAGGTCTTGGTCATCGATGGTGGAAAGCAGGTCTACTTCGGTCCTGCTGCTTCTGCTCGTAGCTACTTCGAGGGTCTTGGTTTCGCTCCTCGTCCTCGTCAGACTAGTGCTGATTACCTGACTGGTTGTACCGATGATTGGGAAAGGGAGTACGCTCCTGGTCGATCCGAGGAGAATGCTCCTCACAACCCTGAGACGTTGGCCGAGGCTTTCAAGAAGTCTGACGCGTACAAGTCTCTTGATGCTGAGATGGCTGAGTACAAGGCTTCTCTCGAGCACGAGACCGATACCCACAACGACTTCCAAATCGCCGTCAAGGAGAGCAAGCGCGGTACTTCCAAGCGCTCTGTCTACTCCACCGGATTCCATATTCAGGTTTGGTCCCTGATGAAGCGTCAGTTCACTCTCAAGCTTCAGGATCGCTTCAACCTCTTCTTCGGTTGGTTCCGCAGCATCGTCATCGCCATCGTTCTCGGAACCCTGTACCTCGACCTCGGCAAGACCTCCGCCAGCGCCTTCTCCAAGGGTGGTCTTCTCTTCATCGCACTCCTGTTCAACGCCTTCCAAGCCTTCTCCGAGCTGGGCGGTACCATGACAGGTCGTTCCATCGTCAACAAGCACAAGGCCTACGCCTTCCACAGACCGTCAGCTCTGTGGATTGCGCAGATTTTTGTCGATCAGGTTTTCGCTGCTAGTCAGATTCTGCTGTTCTGCATTATCGTGTACTTCATGACCAACCTTGTTCGTGACGCTGGTGCTTTCTTCACTTTCTTCTTGATGATTCTGAGCGGTAATATTGGAATGACTTTGTTCTTCCGTATTATTGGTTGTGTTTCGCCTGATTTTGATTACGCAATCAAGTTTGCTGTTATTGTAAGTTCCTTCTTCTTTTATTTGCAGGTTTCTTCCATGTGTTGGACGGACGGGAAGTGGGGCATGCAACGGTGGCGCCATAACCTTAAGTCTAAACTTAGTCCACCACTCATGATACTCTTCACTTCTTATGATCATCTCGTCTAAGCAGTCGCTAACACATTTGCCTAGGTCATCACTCTCTTCGTTGTCACATCAGGATATATCATCCAGTATGCTCAGGAACAGGTCTGGCTCCGATGGATCTTCTGGATCAACATTCTCGGTCTTAGCTTCAGTTCCATGATGATGAACGAGTTCCAGAGAATCGACATGGAGTGTACAGCCGACAGCTTGATTCCCTCCGGTCCCGAGTACACCGACATCGACTACCAGGTCTGCACTCTCGCTGGCTCCAAGGCCGGAACTACTCTCGTCTCCGGTACCGACTACGTCGCCCAGGGCTTCTCCTACTACTCTGGTGACCTCTGGCGAAACTGGGGTATCGTCCTGGCTCTTATCATCTTCTTCCTCTTCCTCAACGTCGCTCTCGGTGAACTCGTCAACTTCGGCATGGGCGGTAACGCTGCTACCATCTTCGCCAAGCCTAACAAGGAGCGTAAGGCTTTGAACGAGAAGCTTAATTCTAAGCGCGATGCTCGACGTAAGGATAGGTCCAACGAGGAGGGTTCTGAGATCAACATCAAGTCTGAGAGTGTTCTCACTTGGGAGAACCTCAACTACGATGTTCCCGTTCCTGGTGGCACCCGTCGTCTGTTGAACAATGTCTTTGGTTACGTTCGTCCTGGTGAGCTTACTGCTCTTATGGGTGCATCCGGCGCTGGAAAGACTACTCTTCTTGATGTCCTGGCTGCCCGTAAGAACATTGGTGTTATCCACGGTGATATCCTCGTCGACGCTATTGCCCCCGGCAAGGAGTTCCAACGTTCTACTTCATACGCTGAACAGCTTGATGTCCACGAGCCTACCCAGACCGTCCGAGAAGCTTTCCGATTCTCTGCCGAGCTCCGTCAACCCTACCACGTGCCCATGGAAGAGCGCTACGCTTACGTCGAGGAAATCATCTCTCTTCTCGAAATGGAGTCCATCGCCGACGCCATCATCGGAACCCCTGAGTTTGGTCTTACCGTCGAACAGCGCAAGCGTGTCACAATCGGTGTCGAGCTCGCTGCCAAGCCCGAACTGATGCTCTTCCTCGACGAACCCACCTCCGGTCTCGACAGTCAAAGCGCCTTCAACATCGTCCGATTCCTCAAGAAGCTTGCAGCCTCAGGCCAAGCTATCCTGTGCACAATCCACCAGCCCAACGCCGCCCTCTTCGAGAACTTCGACCGTCTTCTCCTTCTCCAGCGCGGAGGCCGTACTGTTTACTTTGGCGACATCGGCAAAGACGCTCACGTTCTGCGAAGCTACCTTGAGTCTCACGGCGCGGTTGCTAAGCCTACTGACAACATTGCCGAGTTCATGCTTGAGGCTATTGGTGCTGGCAGTGCCCCTCGTGTTGGAAACCGTGATTGGGCTGATATTTGGGATGATAGCGCTGAGTTTAATGAAGTCAAGGAGACTATCATTCGTCTTAAGCGTGAGCGACAGGATGTTGGTGGCGGTGCTAACAAGTCCGCTGATCTGGAGAAGGAGTACGCTTCACCCTTCACTCACCAGATGAAGACTGTCTGCACTCGCATGTTCCGATCATACTGGCGATCTCCCAACTATCTGTTCACCCGTATTTTCAGTCACGTTGCTGTCGCTTTGATCACCGGTCTCATGTATCTCAACCTCGACAACTCCCGCTCATCTCTCCAGAACCGAGTTTTCGTCATCTTCCAAGTCACCGTTCTTCCTGCGCTGATTATTACACAAGTTGAGGTCATGTACCACATCAAGCGAGCTCTGTTCTTCAGAGAACAGTCCTCCAAGATGTACTCACCCTTTGTGTTTACCTCCAGTGTCATCCTGGCTGAGATGCCATACTCAATTCTGTGCGCTGTTGCATTCTTCCTTCCTCTTTACTTCATGCCTGGATTCCAGACTGAGTCTTCTCGAGCTGGTTACCAGTTCCTGATGGTTCTCATCACTGAAATCTTTGCTGTCACGCTTGGTCAGGGTCTGGCATCTATCACACCCTCTCCCTACATTTCCGCTCAATTGTAAGTAACTGCTCTGGTTATCTGCCCTGAATCTCCGCCCTGTGTCCCAAGAGAGCTCTCCTAACGAACCTGTCCAGCGACCCCTTCATTATCATCATCTTCGCCTTGTTCTGCGGTGTTACGATCCCTCCACCTCAAATGCCGACCTTCTGGAGGAAGTGGCTTTATGAGCTCGATCCGTTCACAAGATTGATTAGCGGCATGGTAACGACTGCTCTTCATGGTGTTGAGGTCGTGTGCAAGCAGGGTGAGTTGAACGCGTTCAGCGCGCCACCAAACATGACCTGCGGCGAGTACATGGAACCCTTCTTCGAACGCGGAGGATCCGGATATCTCGTTTCAAACAGCACTCAGGACTGTGAATACTGTGCGTACAAGGTCGGAGATGAGTTCTACAGTCCTTTCGGCATGTCTTTCGATCTTCGTTGGAGGGATCTTGGAATCTTCCTTTGCTTCATTGGAAGCAACTTGATCATCCTCATGACAGCGGTAAGTAACTCCCAACCAATGAAAAAAAGGAAATCTTACTAATCAATACTCTAGACTCGATTCCTCAACTTCAACCGCCGTTAAGGAAAGCAATAATGTTGTTCAATGTGCATGCATCGCATGAGTATATGGTGGGAGCCAATGAGAGTAATGGAATAAAAGCGGGGCTCTGACGAGCGACGCATAGACGGACGGGTATACGTGCTACGAGTCGTTTGCATATAGAAACAAAGTACAAGTTACATTAATTAATAGACGTTACAACGATATCTCTGTCTACCTGTCTTGTGTCGTGACTGAAATACCAGAACCAATGTATACTGGGAATGTCGCGATTGGTTACCAACCCAAGACGTTATGCTTTAGGAAGTCTTACGAAAGATTAGGATAGGGACTTTAGATGAGATTAGGTAAAATGACAATTGCTTCATTAAATATTTCCTAAAACTAAGATAACCCTACGGTTGAGCTGCAGATCCATGTGACAAGTTGTTGAAAACTCTGATCAGGATTTGAGGTAACAGCGCAGGAATGAAAGCGAAGACATCAATTGTCTTCAACTTTTTGTTCTCATCAACACCACGCTATGCAACAACACACCCAATAACCTCAAACCTATATACTTTTCGCTTTTTCATTTTACTTCTTTTTTGTACATTCATCCATCTAAGCCTTTCCGGGCCAGATCTCCTTGGCAACATCGTTGACAAGCTTGAGCTTGTCAAACATCTTGGCCTCGGTCATACCCTCAGCGCCAACAGCGACACTAGCGAAGCCGCACTGGGGGCTGATGCCGACGTTCTCGAGAGCCTCCTCAAGGCTGCGGCCTTGGCCGTCGGCGATGATCTTGGCGGCGTCGAGGACTCGGTGCTTGATGACCTGGGCATCCTCGAGTTCGGGCTCCTTGGTGGTGATGACACCGAGGACGACGTTCTTGTGCTTGGGGAGGAAGCGGAGGGGCTCGAAACCGCCGGAGCGGGGGTTGTCGTACTCGAGGAAGAAGGTGTCGTAATTGAGGGTTGTGAAGAACTTCTCGGCGATCTTTTCGTAGGAACCCTCGCTGAAGTGCATGGACTTGGAGAAGTTGCCTGACTGGTTAGTAATTGAATGGAATGATATGGACTGGGGTCTTACCTCTGCAGACGTGGAGACCAACGTGAAGACCCTCAGGTCGGTCGGCGATGGCATCGTTGTGGGCCTTCAGGTATGTATCGAACAGCTTGTCAGGGTCAACACCCTCATCCCTCAAAGACTGAAGCATCTCATCGGAGCAGAAGTAGGCGAGGGTAGGGTCGTCAATCTGGATGTTGCGAACACCCTCATCGTACAGAGTCTTGAACTCCTGGCGGTAAGCCTTGGCAAGGTCCGCAAAGAAATCCTCGTCGTTGGAGTAAGCCTCAGGGGTGTAGCACTTGCCAGAGGCGAGTCGCAGGTGGAAGTAGCAAGGAGGAGGCATAGTGAACTTGCACTCAGCCCACTGCTCCTTAGGAACACACTCGCGAAGCATCTTCCAGTTCTCGAGGTAAGGGCTCTGCTTGTACTCAATCTTGCCCTCGCAGAGAGCAGCCATGGGGTACTGCTTACCGGCCTTCTTGAGCGCAGCGATAGGCGGCGCAGAGAGGCGCACAACATCCCAAGGAACGGGCTCTACCTCGCGGAAACCACCGAGACGCTCAAAGAAGCCGGAGAAGTAGTACTTGCGATCGAACTCGCCGGAGGAAATAGCGCGAACGCCATGCTCCTGCTGCTTCTTGACGATATCGGCGATAGCAGCCTTTTGCGTGGCGACGAGCTGATCAGCTGAAACCTCGCCAGCATCGGCCTGCTGTTGAGTGCGCGATAGCGACTCTGGTCGGATCAGAGAGCCGATGTGGTCAGCGTGGAAGGGGAGCTTTGAGACGGACATTTTTGCGAGAGATTGAGAAGCAATTGAGCGCCATCATGGCAGCTGCGTCGCCTTCTTTTTGAGTCTTTTTATCATGGGCATGATGACATGGGAGATTCTCCTCCGAAAGTGAAGGGTCCAATGAATTATCCAATGACGGAGAGGATTAGTCTCCATTGACCCCTCCCCCTCTGTTGATCTTCGGCTGCTGAACACGGCTGTTGAGAATGAGGGGCAGACGGGCTTTAATTTTATCCATTGTCATTGTCATGATCCATCATGAGTCTTATCAGTGGACATGATCTGAGTTATCGTCGTTTCGATATCGCAATTGGGTTACCTAAGCACTTGGTCAATTGAGTTTTGGTGAAGTCTGGGGATATTCCCAGCTACCCACAAAACAGCCATGATGAGGGTCCCCGCCATGGTTGGTAGAGCTTCAAGTCAATTCTTTCAGGGTCCAAGTTCTGTTGGTCGAGAAGAAAAAAGTAAAGAGGACAGCTCAGACCGAATTTTCCAAGGGTCGCATTCAGGGTCGAATTGATGATGCTTACATTATGTTGGTGTTGACAGGAGTTGTTATGATCCAAATCCTACAGGGGCAACAATCCTTTTCAAATCCCAGGAACGACGATACCCAAGCAACGAATTCGAGGGCAAAATCTCCTGTCTTACTCCAAGTATGTACTCACGTGCATGGAACTTGGCTCACCGACGAGCTACAAAGTAAGAGTGAGATCCTCCAAGCAAGGGAGGAAGATGCTTAGTCTCACTCTCCCATAAGACATAAAGAAATCCTCCCTTGACTTGTCTTGGCACAATCGTGAAGTCAAAATAAAGCAATGTCTTAGCTACCGCATAGCTAATTTACTAACAAGCCATCGGAGTAAGAGGCTTGCATAAGGCGATAGATGAGATTGTGTGGTGGCATTACAAGCGATGCATAGGAAATTGGTGGCCCGTTGGCGTTCTCACGATTGAGGCTCAATGGAGGGCCTCAGAACGGCATTCATGCTGTCGAGATCAGCCACAGGGGCAACATGTCTGCTGCTTATAGGGATCGTCAGGCACACAAAGCATATCGTGGAGATAAACATGCCTGTTGTGCAACAGCGGCGTAGTCCCGACCCTTTCATGCCTTGCATGAGGCTTTGTACCACGCACTGCAAGTATAACGGCTTGGCACGGCAGGATCTGGGCCGGACAGAGGGGGATGGTGACTCGGCAGAATAATTACAGCCTCGAGGAGGAATTAAGGGCTACGGGAGTATCCTCATCCTGGCGTCACTGTTTGTGGTCCCTTGTTGTGAGTCGGGGACTATTCTGTTAGTGGCATCAACTTGGAGGCTCCAATACAAGCCAAGTGGATGCTATAGTTGACGTGATGGCTGCCAAGTCTAGTTCGGAGCTAGTTCATCGAGCTATTGTGAGTGAGCACAGACAATGGATCTTGTTATCTTGATCGATATGCAAGATGTGTCAAGCTTTGACAAGTTTTGGCTTTGGTTCAAGCTTCCTTGGATTCGAGGGAGTTTACGACAATCTTCTATTTTCGAATCGGCATTGCCAAGAATAATAGGATTGTAAATAGGCATTTTCGAGATGGGCTGTTTACCAATAATTAAAGGATGGAATTTTGGTGGGAAGGACGAGTTCCAGCTTTTGGTTTGCAGGTAGGGTATGAGTTAAAGGTGCAACGGCATACATTCGGTTCTTCCACCATGCAACTTGTACTCTTCAACTGTTAGTTAGAGAGAACCTCTTACTCTCAAAATTGTCAATATGCACTCTATAATTACAAAGAATTTATTGTGTACAGATCAACATCGTGAGCTTCATTTGGTGCTGACCTCAAAATTACCCTGCAGCTATATGCCAGACCCACATTGAGCCCCTGCTGAAGCCCAGTGAGAGGCCCCGCAAAATCCTTCGGCCCGCATAACACCGTTAAGAGCTATCGACCTCTCTGTCTCAGTATCTCATACCATCCAATACATCCATCTTTCAGCTCTCCCTTCGTAGGACCAACCTTTCACCTCTCTTTCCGTGACCGCAACTTCCCTCTTGTGGAGCGCATCCCAGCTGCCCACCTCGAGTATGCGTTGTTCTGTCTTGTCTCCGTGATGCGATGCGATAAGCAAGTCTCTCGAAATGCGATGGCTCTATGCAAGAGAGCTTTCCCCGGATTAGACTAAAGAATGCTTTCGTCTGGACCAAGGGAGGGGACCCAACATCGGTTTCAGCCCATCGCCGATCTTCCCGCCGCTGAAAACGCAAGAAATTAGTGATACTCAAGTGAGTATAGTCAGGGCAGTGGTGCTTTCGTCGAAGCCACGAAACATCCCAAGATATCGCCTGCTATTCTTGGTGACCAATGACGTACAGTCTTGACTTCTGGAGATTAAACCCTCTTTCACATATCTCGGGATAGGGACTTCTGGAAGAGTGTTTCTTACACGCAATGGACGCGCTCAGGAATGGGAGCGGCGCATGCGGAGAGATTATCCTTGGCAACCAAGTCGATATGCCGATACACCGCTCGTTATCCTTTCAGAGACAACAACAGGCCTTGTGAGGAATCTCATGCTCGATTCGGTATCCGAAGCATGAAGCTAGAGTTCTTTCTCCTTGGAGGGATGCTCAACAAGAATCTGCCAAGAAGCTGCGCTCCTTTCGGTCTCGGAGATAGTGTCTCAGTAAGCATCTCTTGGTTTCCTCTTGTCGGTAAAGGATCAGGTCGGTGTCAGAAGAATTGTCCTCTAAGGCTTAGGGTTACAGAAATAAAGTAGCCTAAACCACAGCCTAAGTCGGCATAAGGTGACCAAAACATTTCGTCTCTTATGCTCTTAGCAGCCAATTCTTCTGACACCCTGACGAGGATCTCCTCCATCAGCATGTGAGCTCAACACTTACTCGAAACAAGCTTATCTGGAATTTAGCGTAATCTTAGTATCCGAGAACCAGCACGCAGCTCCTCGTGAGGCGGGGATTTTCGGCAGCAACACACTCACAAAGCCAATACCAACAACCTCCCTCGAACGTGGAGTGAGACATGTCAGGCCAGGGGCACTACATTCTTTGCTTGTTGGACCACAACGCCATGTCTCAACACTCGACTTTGCTTGCGTTAGGCTCGATGCATTCGTCGAAATCCCACTACGGGACTATCGGCGCGGGCTTAGTCTGTGATTCCCAAAGGGAGACCATACAATCTCAGCTTTCAATATGGGAGCCAACTTTGTATAAAGAGAGGCCTTGGTTCCGACCGAATATCAATTTCTTTCCTCTCCTCATCAAGCAATTCAAACACCCTCGATCCATTCGCTTACTCTTCCGAGAGCTGTTTCCAGTCGTTACCCCCACAGTCATTCGCTCATAAGAACTTTACCATCAACAAGATGCGTTACACCGAGATCATCGCCCTGGCCATGGGCAACGTGGCCGCTGCCCAGTTCACCACGGGCCGCTTCAGCAACGACACCACCACCACCGAGGCTCAGACTGAGACCGGTACCCTCACTGGTACCGCTACCTCCACCGCCACTGGCGCTGCTGGTGGCATTGGAAACCCTGATGGCTTCAACTTCCTCGGCTGCTTCTCCTCCGAGAACGGCTTCCCCGGCTTCACTCAGGCTTACTCCAGCGAGGAGAACGACTCTGAGCGCTGTGCTGATGCTTGCTTGGGCTCCAACTTCTTCGGTCTTTACGACAACAGCTGCTACTGTGGTAGCGTGCTTGACCTCGAAACCTCGCCTGCCGTTGGCAGTGACCAGTGTGACATCGTCTGCCCTGGTAACGATGGCGAGAACTGTGGTGGTCTTTCTGGCGATGCTCTCATGCGCCGACAGATCTCCATCAACGTTCTCCTCTCCATCTACATCGCTGATGGTGTGAACCCCGGTGACGTCGCGACCATCACCAACACCGACTTCGTCACCGAGACTCTCCCTGTCCGCACCACCACTGCCACTGTCACCGTCACCGACGACGGCACGACTGCCACCAAGACTGTCACCCAGATCCTCCCCGTCATCCCCACCGATGTCATCATCATCTGCTACGGTAACTACTGTGCTCCTCAGGCTCACTGCCCCACCTGCACCAAGTGGCAGGTTGTCTGTAACGATGGTCTCTGCCACCCTGAGGAGTGCTACGACGACACCTGGAACAAGCTCAAGATCTGCAACGACGGTCACTGCTACTACGCCGACTACAAGGACGAGGAGTGCAACCAGCGCATCGTCTGCTACGGATCTGAGTGCCAGCGTGACCAGCACTACTCTGTCGACTACGCTCGCAAGTTCGTCTGCGATGTCGAGGAGGACCGTTACTACTTCGATGACTGCAAGGATGACTGCTACACCTACGAGAAGTGCAGCCACGGCGAGTGCGAGCCCGTCCACCCTCCTGTCCACCCTGAGCCTGCCCACCCTCCCAAGGAGATCACCCCCGGCAAGCCCCCAGTTGTTGTCGTCCCCGAGCAGCCTGAGCACCCTTACTACCCTGCTCCCCCTGCTAAGAAGCCCGAGACTCCCTCCAAGCCCGCCCCTCCCGTCAAGGAGCCTGAGCACCCTGCTCCTCCCATGAAGGAGCCTGAGCACCCCTCCAAGCCCGCTCCTCCTGTCAAGGAGCCTGAGACTCCCTCCAAGCCCGCCCCTCCCGTCAAGGAGCCTGAGCACCC